>JALAZF010000215.1:5887500-6407500 GCA_022829125.1 Lathyrus tuberosus
ACATAAAGTTGAGGTCCAAGAAAAAACAAAATCCAATCAAAAATAAGTGAACTAAATACTCATAGACAAGCATTAAGTTCAAATAAAGCATGGATCAAAAAACTCAAAGGGGTTACGAATTCTCACACACTCACAAGGTTAATGACTATTTGGCTAGGTAGTTGTGCTCAAGATGAAACAAAATGCCTTGATCCTTTTCATGCTTTCATATAA
The DNA here is from genome assembly GCA_022829125.1 of Lathyrus tuberosus. NCBI lineage: Eukaryota > Viridiplantae > Streptophyta > Magnoliopsida > Fabales > Fabaceae > Lathyrus > Lathyrus tuberosus. The sequence goes on from JALAZF010000215.1 coordinate 5,887,714, forward strand.
TCAACACAAACAAAAGATTAAGCATAATAAAATCCAGTTAAAACAAGAATGTTGGTACTCCGTGCATATATGAACAATAGAAGGCTTCCTCACAAAAAGGTTGGGAACTAAAGTGATTCACACAAGAACAAGTATACATAAGAATGAATGGCATAGAAATTGTAAAAAGCCTAAGTATCATGAATATGCTAAAGTATAGAAAGCGATAAATACATACCTCGGACGTGTACAAAACTTAACAAGATCATAACCATACATCCGCGAGTTGAAACAATCAAACTTGGAACATCACCAAAAGTTCCTCAAGCAACTCAAAACAAGCTCATTGACAAACACGAAAACTATTAATATGAACAAACTGAAAAATCGAAAAAAATTCATAAAACAAGTTGAAAAGTGAAGATTTGAGAATTTTATGAAAAATCCGAGTACAACTTGTTTAATGAATACTCACCACACTACCTAAACTAAACAACAACAAAAGAAAAGAATACACCATGCTTGTTTTACGTCGTAAGCTCGACGCCTTTACAATTCTTAGCTAGCAACATCCATCCTTCATGCCATAGTGATGCCTCACCGCGCAAACCAAAAGCAAGTGCCCTAACCAAACACTTAAACAAACGTTACGGGAACAAAATGTATACAACACTTGAACAAATATAATGGAAATAGACAATATATACGATATATACAAAACTCAAAAACAAAGAAACTATCGCAATGCGATTCAATATCAAAACCAATCCCCGGCAACGACGCCATTTTGTTGAATGCAGAATAGGGCAAGCAAGCAAAAATATTTATTTTCGGAAGAATCCCCTCCGGGATTTATGTCGTGCCCACAGAAGATCGGTTCAAGGGAAAGAATGTCGTTCGACAGTCTCTCGCGTTAATGAGTTTGGGTTTAAAATGGTTTAAAACAAGAAAACAGAAAAGTAAACATTAAAACATAACAACAAATTCATTCTTCAGAGACAAGAAACTTATCAGGCGTGCACATAATCGATTCCTCACAAACTTAAACTTACCGACCAGTTATACTCAACCTACAATACTCCTCAATATCTCCCAGCATCGCTCACAACACAGGTTATGTCTAACGTAAAGTTGAGAGAACAACCGTGTTACCATTGCCGATACTTTCGTACGCTAGCTCAAGGCACGGAGGCATTAAGTTTCGACGCCTATTGAAGATTGTTAGCCCTAAATCTATCTCTAGAATCTAGAAACTAACATATAATCATCCCTAATCAAAGTTTGAGAGGATTATCTCTAACGCAACTCAAACCTCGCGCATAAAGCAAAAATCAGAGACAATCACCAATAAAGATTTGTAAAGCATGTTTTATACAACGCCATGGGTGACAAATATACATGATTTTATAGCAAATACATATACACAACCAAACCATAAAGAAAAACACAAAGAAAAAAAGAAATGAACCAAATATCTCGCGGGTTATCAGAGCCGGTCTACGATCAATCCACCCCGGTTCATCTGTATGCATGCTCCACAGCTATTTTCGAAGCTAATCTACTGAAAAACGAAGTTTGATGGAGTTGGAACAAGAATCCCCAAAACCATAACCTAAAAAATGATGAAAAATGACTAAAATGGGAAAAATTGGCTTTCCAAGTTCGCCTAGCGAGCCCTCGTTCGTCTAGCGATCGTAAACCACCTTAAAATTGTGTTTTTCCACGCTTCTGGAACTTTTTACTCGTTCGGGTTCGCCCAGCGAACGTGACAGCAAACCAGAACTTGTTTTCTTCATAAATTTTATACCGTAACTCCGATTAACGCACGGTTTGAAGTGTTGGAAAGCTTATTCAATGCTCTATACAAAAATGGCAAAATTCCATTGCTGGAATACCTAAAAAAATGAGATAAAATCAATTAAAATCAATGATATTACAAGAAAACGCAATATACACACGAAAACGTAAAGTAAACGTATTTACACATAAAGTGGGGTTTATTCAACCAATTTTTAACACAAAGTAACGACAAGTGCAACAAAACTTATATACAAAAATAGGTACATTTTGCACTTATCAAACTCTCCCAAACTTACATAATTGTTTGTCCTCAAACAAGAATCAAACAACTCAACGAAACCGAGCGAAAACCAAAGAATCACGAATCAACAAGTGTTGAAAAACGGAAAACAAATGTATGGTTCAAATGAAAAACGGTACACACAAAGTAAATACTTACCGCTAAACTACGACGATAACATAGTCACGAAACAAATGCAAAATACTAAAATCATGCCAAAAATTCTAAAATAACACAAGTTCAAATGTGAATCACACCTAGCAAAAACAATCATCGGTAGATGAAAAACACAAAATGAGGTACTTATCACTCACACAACAATCATGCAAACAATAGACTAAATTATGCAACCATCCAAAAATCATATTGAACATACAAAGGCAAGAATCACAAGGACTTTCAAGGTTGTAGCATGGTCGGGTAAACAAACAAGGGGCAATTTCTAAAGGTAATTGAAACAAAAACTTGCCTAAACCTAAGGGAGTGATCAACTCACAAAGACTCAAACCAAAATTCCAATCATCTTCTTCCAAAATCCCAAGTATTACACAAAACACAATACTTATTTAGCACAATTATTTGAACTCTTTTAGTTTCCTTTTTCAAGGATTTTCTGTTTTTTTCTTTTTCTCTTTTTTCTTTTCTTTTTCATATTTTTCTTTTTTTTTTTTTCATTTTTTTCTTTTTTTTTTCTTTTCTTTTTCGTCCTCATAGAAAACAACCAATGAGTAAACAATCATTCTCTCCCCAACTTGAATTCAACCACATCATCATGTGAATACTCCCTACTTTCTAAGGCAAGGTAAAAATTCATACAACAACATAAAGTTGAGGTCCAAGAAAAAACAAAATCCAATCAAAAATAAGTGAACTAAATACTCATAGACAAGCATTAAGTTCAAATAAAGCATGGATCAAAAAACTCAAAGGGGTTACGAATTCTCACACACTCACAAGGTTAATGACTATTTGGCTAGGTAGTTGTGCTCAAGATGAAACAAAATGCCTTGATCCTTTTCATGCTTTCATATAATCAACACAAACAAAAGATTAAGCATAATAAAATCCAGTTAAAACAAGAATGTTGGTACTCCGTGCATATATGAACAATAGAAGGCTTCCTCACAAAAAGGTTGGGAACTAAAGTGATTCACACAAGAACAAGTATACATAAGAATGAATGGCATAGAAATTGTAAAAAGCCTAAGTATCATGAATATGCTAAAGTATAGAAAGCGATAAATACATACCTCGGACGTGTACAAAACTTAACAAGATCATAACCATACATCCGCGAGTTGAAACAATCAAACTTGGAACATCACCAAAAGTTCCTCAAGCAACTCAAAACAAGCTCATTGACAAACACGAAAACTATTAATATGAACAAACTGAAAAATCGGAAAAAATTCATAAAACAAGTTGTAAAGTGAAGATTTGAGAATTTTATGAAAAATCCGAGTACAACTTGTTTAATGAATACTCACCACACTACCTAAACTAAACAACAACAAAAGAAAAGAATACACCATGCTTGTTTTATGTCGTAAGCTCGACGCCTTTACAATTCTTAGCTAGCAACATCCATCCTTCATGCCATAGTGATGCCTCACCGCGCAAACCAAAAGCAAGTGCCCTAACCAAACACTTAAACAAACGTTACGGGAACAAAATGTATACAACACTTGAACAAATATAATGGAAATAGACAATATATACGATATATACAAAACTCAAAAACAAAGAAACTATCGCAATGCGATTCAATATCAAAACCAATCCCCGGCAACGACGCCATTTTGTTGAATGCAGAATAGGGCAAGCAAACAAAAATATTTATTTTCGGAAGAATCCCCTCCGGGATTTATGTCGTGCCCACAGAAGATCGGTTCGAGGGAAAGAATGTCGTTCGACAGTCTCTCGCGTTAATGAGTTTGGGTTTAAAATGGTTTAAAACAAGAAAACAGAAAAGTAAACATTAAAACATAACAACAAATTCATTCTTCAGAGACAAGAAACTTATCAGGCGTGCACATAATCGATTCCTCACAAACTTAAACTTACCGACCAGTTATACTCAACCTACAATACTCCTCAATATCTCCCAGCATCGCTCACAACACAGGTTATGTCTAACGTAAAGTTGAGAGAACAACCGTGTTACCATTGCCGATACTTTCGTACGCTAGCTCAAGGCACGGAGGCATTAAGTTTCGACGCCTATTGAAGATTGTTAGCCCTAAATCTATCTCTAGAATCTAGAAACTAACAGATAATCATCCCTAATCAAAGTTTGAGAGGATTATCTCTAACGCAACTCAAACCTCGCGCATAAAGCAAAAATCAGAGACAATCACCAATAAAGATTTGTAAAGCATGTTTTATACAACGCCATGGGTGACAAATATACATGATTTTATAGCAAATACATATACACAACCAAACCATAAAGAAAAACACAAAGAAAAAAAGAAATGAACCAAACATCTCGCGGGTTATCAGAGCCGGTCTACGATCAATCCACCCCGGTTCATCTGTATGCATGCTCCACAGCTATTTTCGAAGCTAATCTACTGAAAAACGAAGTTTGATGGAGTTGGAACAAGAATCCCCAAAACCATAACCTAAAAAATGATGAAAAATGACTAAAATGGGAAAAATTGGCTTTCCAGGTTCGCCTAGCGAGCCCTCGTTCGTCTAGCGATCGTAAACCACCTTAAAATTGTGTTTTTCCACGCTTCTGGAACTTTTTACTCGTTCGGGTTCGCCTAGCGAATTCGCCAGCGAATACGCTCGCCTAGCGAACGTGACAGCAAACCAGAACTTGTTTTCTTCATAAATTTTATACCGTAACTCCGATTAACGCACGGTTTGAAGTGTTGGAAAGCTTATTCAATGCTCTATACAAAAATGGCAAAATTCCATTGCTGGAATACCTAAAAAAATGAGATAAAATCAATTAAAATCAATGATATTACAAGAAAACGCAATATACACACGAAAACGTAAAGTAAACGTATTTACACATAAAGTGGGGTTTATTCAACCAATTTTTAACACAAAGTAACGACAAGTGCAACAAAACTTATATACAAAAATAGGTACATTTTGCACTTATCAAACTCTCCCAAACTTACATAATTGTTTGTCCTCAAACAAGAATCAAACAACTCAACGAAACCGAGCGAAAACCAAAGAATCACGAATCAACAAGTGTTGAAAAACGAAAAACAAATGTATGGTTCAAATGAAAAACGGTACACACAAAGTAAATACTTACCGCTAAACTACGACGATAACATAGTCACGAAACAAATGCAAAATACTAAAATCATGCCAAAAATTCTAAAATAACACAAGTTCAAATGTGAATCACACCTAGCAAAAACAATCATCGGTAGATGAAAAACACAAAATGAGGTACTTATCACTCACATAACAATCATGCAAACAATAGACTAAATTATGCAACCATCCAAAAATCATATTGAACATACAAAGGCAAGAATCACAAGGACTTTCAAGGTTGTAGCATGGTCGGGTAAACAAACAAGGGGCAATTTCTAAAGGTAATTGAAACAAAAACTTGCCTAAACCTAAGGGAGTGATCAACTCACAAAGACTCAAACCAAAATTCCAATCATCTTCTTCCAAAATCCCAAGTATTACACAAAACACAATACTTATTTAGCACAATTATTTGAACTCTTTTAGTTTCCTTTTTCAAGGATTTTCTGTTTTTTTCTTTTTCTCTTTTTTCTTTTCTTTTTCATATTTTTCTTTTTTTTTTTTCATTTTTTTCTTTTTTTTTCTTTTCTTTTTCGTCCTCATAGAAAACAACCAATGAGTAAACAATCATTCTCTCCCCAACTTGAATTCAACCACATCATCATGTGAATACTCCCTACTTTCTAAGGCAAGGTAAAAATTCATACAACAACATAAAGTTGAGGTCCAAGAAAAAACAAAATCCAATCAAAAATAAGTGAACTAAATACTCATAGACAAGCATTAAGTTCAAATAAAGCATGGATCAAAAAACTAAAAGGGGTTACGAATTCTCACACACTCACAAGGTTAATGACTATTTGGCTAGGTAGTTGTGCTCAAGATGAAACAAAATGCCTTGATCCTTTTCATGCTTTCATATAATCAACACAAACAAAAGATTAAGCATAATAAAATCCAGTTAAAACAAGAATGTTGGTACTCCGTGCATATATGAACAATAGAAGGCTTCCTCACAAAAAGGCTGGGAACTAAAGTGATTCACACAAGAACAAGTATACATAAGAATGAATGGCATAGAAATTGTAAAAAGCCTAAGTATCATGAATATGCTAAAGTATAGAAAGCGATAAATACATACCTCGGACGTGTACAAAACTTAACAAGATCATAACCATACATCCGCGAGTTGAAACATTCAAACTTGGAACATCACCAAAAGTTCCTCAAGCAACTCAAAACAAGCTCATTGACAAACACGAAAACTATTAATATGAACAAACTGAAAAATCGGAAAAAATTCATAAAACAAGTTGTAAAGTGAAGATTTGAGAATTTTATGAAAAATCCGAGTACAACTTGTTTAATGAATACTCACCACACTACCTAAACTAAACAACAACAAAAGAAAAGAATACACCATGCTTGTTTTACGTCGTAAGCTCGGCGCCTTTACAATTCTTAGCTAGCAACATCCATCCTTCATGCCATAGTGATGCCTCACCGCGCAAACCAAAAGCAAGTGCCCTAACCAAACACTTAAACAAACGTTACGGGAACAAAATGTATACAACACTTGAACAAATATAATGGAAATAGACAATATATACGATATATACAAAACTCAAAAACAAAGAAACTATCGCAATGCGATTCAATATCAAAACCAATCCCCGGCAACGACGCCATTTTGTTGAATGCAGAATAGGGCAAGCAAGCAAAAATATTTATTTTCGGAAGAATCCCCTCCGGGATTTATGTCGTGCCCACAGAAGATCGGTTCAAGGGAAAGAATGTCGTTCGACAGTCTCTCGCGTTAATGAGTTTGGGTTTAAAATGGTTTAAAACAAGAAAACAGAAAAGTAAACATTAAAACATAACAAGAAATTCATTCTTCAGAGACAAGAAACTTATCAGGCGTGCACATAATCGATTCCTCACAAACTTAAACTTACCGACCAGTTATACTCAACCTACAATACTCCTCAATATCTCCCAGCATCGCTCACAACACAGGTTATGTCTAACGTAAAGTTGAGAGAACAACCGTGTTACCATTGCCGATACTTTCGTACGCTAGCTCAAGGCACGGAGGCATTAAGTTTCGACGCCTATTGAAGATTGTTAGCCCTAAATCTATCTCTAGAATCTAGAAACTAACAGATAATCATCCCTAATCAAAGTTTGAGAGGATTATCTCTAACGCAACTCAAACCTCGCTCATAAAGCAAAAATCAGAGACAATCACCAATAAAGATTTGTAAAGCATGTTTTATACAACGCCATGGGTGACAAATATACATGATTTTATAGCAAATACATATACACAACCAAACCATAAAGAAAAACACAAAGAAAAAAAGAAATGAACCAAACATCTCGCGGGTTATCAGAGCCGGTCTACGATCAATCCACCCCGGTTCATATGTATGCATGCTCCACAGCTATTTTCGAAGCTAATCTACTGAAAAACGAAGTTTGATGGAGTTGGAACAAGAATCCCCAAAACCATAACCTAAAAAATGATGAAAAATGACTAAAATGGGAAAAATTGGCTTTCCAGGTTCGCCTAGCAAGCCCTCGTTCGTCTAGCGATCGTAAACCACCTTAAAATTGTGTTTTTCCACGCTTCTGGAACTTTTTACTCGTTCGGGTTCGCCTAGCGAATACGCTCGCCTAACGAACGTGACAGCAAACCAGAACTTGTTTTCTTCATAAATTTTATACCGTAACTCCGATTAACGCACGGTTTGAAGTGTTGGAAAGCTTATTCAATGCTCTATACAAAAATGGCAAAATTCCATTGCTGGAATACCTAAAAAAATGAGATAAAATCAATTAAAATCAATGATATTTACAAGAAAACGCAATATACACACGAAAACGTAAAGTAAACGTATTTACACATAAAGTGGGGTTTATTCAACCAATTTTTAACACAAAGTAACGACAAGTGCAACAAAACTTATATACAAAAATAGGTACATTTTGCACTTATCAAACTCTCCCCAACTTACATAATTGTTTGTCCTCAAACAAGAATCAAACAACTCAACGAAACCGAGCGAAAACCAAAGAATCACGAATCAACAAGTGTTGAAAAACGGAAAACAAATGTATGGTTCAAATGAAAAACGGTACACACAAAGTAAATACTTACCGCTAAACTACGACGATAACATAGTCACGAAACAAATGCAAAATACTAAAATCATGCCAAAAATTCTAAAATAACACAAGTTCAAATGTGAATCACACCTAGCAAAAACAATCATCGGTAGATGAAAAACACAAAATGAGGTACTTATCACTCACACAACAATCATACAAACAATAGACTAAATTATGCAACCATCCAAAAATCATATTGAACATACAAAGGTAAGACTCACAAGGACTTTCAAGGTTGTAGCGTGGTCGGGTAAACAAACATGGGGCACTTTCTAAAAGTAATTGAAACAAAAACTTGCCTAAACCTAAGGGAGTGATCAACTCACAAAGACTCAAACCAAAATTCCAATCATCTTCTTCCAAAATCCCAAGTGTTACACAAAACACAATACTTATTTAGCACAATTATTTGAACTCTTTTAGTTTCGTTTTTCAAGGATTTTCTGTTTTTTTCTTTTTCTCTTTTTTCTTTTCTTTTTCATATTTTTCTTTTTTTTCTTTCATTTTTTTCTTTTTTTTTCTTTTCTTTTTCATCCCCATAGAAAACAACCAATGAGTAAACAATCATTCTCTCCCCAACTTGAATTCAACCACATCATCATGTGAATACTCCCTACTTTCTAAGGCAAGGTAAAAATTCATACAACAACATAATGTTGAGGTCCAAGAAAAAACAAAATCCCATAAAAAATAAGTGAACTAAATACTCATAGACAAGCATTAAGTTCAAATAAAACATGGATAAAAAAACTCAAAGGGGTTACGAATTCTCACACACTCACAAGGTTAATGACTATTTGGCTAGGTAGTTGTGCTCAAGATGAAACAAAATGCCTTGATCCTTTTCATGCTTTCATATAATCAACACAAACAAAAGATTAAGCATAATAAAATCCAGTTAAAACAAGAATGTTGGTACTCCGTGCATATATGAACAATAGAAGGCTTCCTCACAAAAAGGTTGGGAACTAAAGTGATTCGCACAAGAACAAATATACAAAAGAATGAATGGCATAGAAGTTGTAAAAAGCCTAAGTATCATGAATATGCTAAAGTATAGAAAGCAATAAATACATACCTCGGACGTGTACAAAACTTAACAAGATCATTAACATACATCCGCGAGTTGAAACTATCAAACTTGGAACATCACCAAAAGTTCCTCAAGCAACTCAAAACAAGCTCATTGACAAACACGAAAACTATTAATATGAACAAACTAAAAAATCGGGAAAAATTCATTAAACAAATTTTAAAGTGAAGATTTGAGAATTTTACGAAAAATCCGAGTACAACTTGTTTAATGAATACTCACCACACTACCTAAACTAAACAACAACAAAAGAAAAGAATACACCATGCTTGTTTTACGTCGTAAGCTCGACGCCTTTACAATTCTTAGCTAGCAACTTCCATCCTTCATGCCATAGTGATGCCTCACCGCGCAAACCAAAAGCAAGTGCCCTAACCAAACACTTAAACAAACGTTACGGGAACAAAATGTATACAACACTTGAACAAATATAATGGAAATAGACAATATATACGATATATACAAAACTCAAAAACAAAGAAACTATCGCAATGCGATTCAATATCAAAACCAATCCCCGGCAACGGCGCCATTTTGTTGAATGCAGAATAGGGCAAGCAAGCAAAAATATTTATTTTCGGAAGAATCCCCTCCGGGATTTATGTCGTGCCCACAGAAGATCGGTTCGAGGGAAAGAATGTCGTTCGACAGTCTCTCGCGTTAATGAGTTTGGGTTTAAAATGGTTTAAAACAAGAAAACAGAAAAGTAAACATTAAAACATAACAAGAAATTCATTCTTCAGAGACAAGAAACTTATCAGGCGTGCACATAATCGATTCCTCACAAACTTAAACTTACCGACCAGTTATACTCAACCTACAATACTCCTCAATATCTCCCAGCATCGCTCACAACACAGGTTATGTCTAACGTAAAGTTGAGAGAACAACCGTGTTACCATTGCCGATACTTTCGTACGCTAGCTCAAGGCACGGAGGCATTAAGTTTCGACGCCTATTGAAGATTGTTAGCCCTAAATCTATCTCTAGAATCTAGAAACTAACAGATAATCATCCCTAATCAAAGTTTGAGAGGATTATCTCTAACGCAACTCAAACCTCGCGCATAAAGCAAAAATCAGAGACAATCACCAATAAAGATTTGTAAAGCATGTTTTATACAACGCCATGGGTGACAAATATACATGATTTTATAGCAAATACATATACACAACCAAACCATAAAGAAAAACACAAAGAAAAAAAGAAATGAACCAAACATCTCGCGGGTTATCAGAGCCGGTCTACGATCAATCCACCCCGGTTCATCTGTATGCATGCTCCACAGCTATTTTTTGAAGCTAATCTACTGAAAAACGAAGTTTGATGGAGTTGGAACAAGAATCCCCAAAACCATAACCTAAAAAATGATGAAAAATGACTAAAATGGGAAAAATTGGCTTTCCAGGTTCGCCTAGCAAGCCCTCGTTCGTCTAGCGATCGTAAACCACCTTAAAATTGTGTTTTTCCACGCTTCTGGAACTTTTTACTCGTTCGGGTTCGCCTAGCGAATTCGCCAGCGAATACGCTCGCCTAACGAACGTGACAGCAAACCAGAACTTGTTTTCTTCATAAATTTTATACCGTAACTCCGATTAACGCACGGTTTGAAGTGTTGGAAAGCTTATTCAATGCTCTATACAAAAATGGCAAAATTCCATTGCTGGAATACCTAAAAAAATGAGATAAAATCAATTAAAATCAATGATATTTACAAGAAAACGCAATATACACACGAAAACGTAAAGTAAACGTATTTACACATAAAGTGGGGTTTATTCAACCAATTTTTAACACAAAGTAACGACAAGTGCAACAAAACTTATATACAAAAATAGGTACATTTTGCACTTATCAAACTCTCCCCAACTTACATAATTGTTTGTCCTCAAACAAGAATCAAACAACTCAACGAAACCGAGCGAAAACCAAAGAATCACGAATCAACAAGTGTTGAAAAACGGAAAACAAATGTATGGTTCAAATGAAAAACGGTACACACAAAGTAAATACTTACCGCTAAACTACGACGATAACATAGTCACGAAACAAATGCAAAATACTAAAATCATGCCAAAAATTCTAAAATAACACAAGTTCAAATGTGAATCACACCTAGCAAAAACAATCATCGGTAGATGAAAAACACAAAATGAGGTACTTATCACTCACACAACAATCATACAAACAATAGACTAAATTATGCAACCATCCAAAAATCATATTGAACATACAAAGGTAAGACTCACAAGGACTTTCAAGGTTGTAGCGTGGTCGGGTAAACAAACAAGGGGCACTTTCTAAAAGTAATTGAAACAAAAACTTGCCTAAACCTAAGGGAGTGATCAACTCACAAAGACTCAAACCAAAATTCCAATCATCTTCTTCCAAAATCCCAAGTGTTACACAAAACACAATACTTATTTAGCACAATTATTTGAACTCTTTTAGTTTCGTTTTTCAAGGATTTTCTGTTTTTTTCTTTTTCTCTTTTTTCTTTTCTTTTTCATATTTTTCTTTTTTTTTTTTTCATTTTTTTCTTTTTTTTTCTTTTCTTTTTCATCCCCATAGAAAACAACCAATGAGTAAACAATCATTCTCTCCCCAACTTGAATTCAACCACATCATCATGTGAATACTCCCTACTTTCTAAGGCAAGGTAAAAATTCATACAACAACATAATGTTGAGGTCCAAGAAAAAACAAAATCCCATAAAAAATAAGTGAACTAAATACTCATAGACAAGCATTAAGTTCAAATAAAACATGGATAAAAAAACTCAAAGGGGTTACGAATTCTCACACACTCACAAGGTTAATGACTATTTGGCTAGGTAGTTGTGATCAAGATGAAACAAAATGCCTTGATCCTTTTCATGCTTTCATATAATCAACACAAACAAAAGATTAAGCATAATAAAATCCAGTTAAGACAAGAATGTTGGTACTCCGTGCATATATGAACAATAGAAGGCTTCCTCACAAAAAGGTTGGGAACTAAAGTGATTCGCACAAGAACAAATATACAAAAGAATGAATGGCATAGAAGTTGTAAAAAGCCTAAGTATCATGAATATGCTAAAGTATAGAAAGCGATAAATACATACCTCGGACGTGTACAAAACTTAACAAGATCATTAACATACATCCGCGAGTTGAAACTATCAAACTTGGAACATCACCAAAAGTTCCTCAAGCAACTCAAAACAAGCTCATTGACAAACACGAAAACTATTAATATGAACAAACTAAAAAATCGGGAAAAATTCATTAAACAAATTTTAAAGTGAAGATTTGAGAATTTTACGAAAAATCCGAGTACAACTTGTTTAATGAATACTCACCACACTACTTAAACTAAACAACAACAAAAGAAAAGAATACACCATGCTTGTTTTACGTCGTAAGCTCGACGCCTTTACAATTCTTAGCTAGCAACTTCCATCCTTCATGCCATAGTGATGCCTCACCGCGCAAACCAAAAGCAAGTGCCCTAACCAAACACTTAAACAAACGTTACGGGAACAAAATGTATACAACACTTGAACAAATATAATGGAAATAGACAATATATACGATATATACAAAACTCAAAAACAAAGAAACTATCGCAATGCGATTCAATATCAAAACCAATCCCCGGCAACGGCGCCATTTTGTTGAATGCAGAATAGGGCAAGCAAGCAAAAATATTTATTTTCGGAAGAATCCCCTCCGGGATTTATGTCGTGCCCACAGAAGATCGGTTCGAGGGAAAGAATGTCGTTCGACAGTCTCTCGCGTTAATGAGTTTGGGTTTAAAATGGTTTAAAACAAGAAAACAGAAAAGTAAACATTAAAACATAACAACAAATTCATTCTTCAGAGACAAGAAACTTATCAGGCGTGCACATAATCGATTCCTCACAAACTTAAACTTACCGACCAGTTATACTCAACCTACAATACTCCTCAATATCTCCCAGCATCGCTCACAACACAGGTTATGTCTAACGTAAAGTTGAGAGAACAACCGTGTTACCATTACCGATACTTTCGTACGCTAGCTCAAGGCACGGAGGCATTAAGTTTCGACGCCTATTGAAGATTGTTAGCCCTAAATCTATCTCTAGAATCTAGAAACTAACAGATAATCATCCCTAATCAAAGTTTGAGAGGATTATCTCTAACGCAACTCAAACCTCGCGCATAAAGCAAAAATCAGAGACAATCACCAATAAAGATTTGTAAAGCATGTTTTACACAACGCCATGGGTGACAAATATACATGATTTTATAGCAAATACATATACACAACCAAACCATAAAGAAAAACACAAAGAAAAAAAGAAATGAACCAAACATCTCGCGGGTTATCAGAGCCGGTCTACGATCAATCCACCCCGGTTCATCTGTATGCATGCTCCACAGCTATTTTTTGAAGCTAATCTACTGAAAAACGAAGTTTGATGGAGTTGGAACAAGAATCCCCAAAACCATAACCTAAAAAATGATGAAAAATGACTAAAATGGGAAAAATTGGCTTTCCAGGTTCGCCTAGCAAGCCCTCGTTCGTCTAGCGATCGTAAACCACCTTAAAATTGTGTTTTTCCACGCTTCTGGAACTTTTTACTCGTTCGGGTTCGCCTAGCGAATTTGCCAGCGAATACGCTCGCCTAACGAACGTGACAGCAAACCAGAACTTGTTTTCTTCATAAATTTTATACCGTAACTCCGATTAACGCACGGTTTGAAGCGTTGGAAAGCTTATTCAATGCTCTATACAAAAATGGCAAAATTCCATTGCTGGAATACCTAAAAAAATGAGATAAAATCAATTAAAATCAATGATATTTACAAGAAAACGCAATATACACACGAAAACGGAAAGTAAACGTATTTACACATAAAGTGGGGTTTATTCAACCAATTTTTAACACAAAGTAACGACAAGTGCAACAAAACTTATATACAAAAATAGGTACATTTTGCACTTATCAAACTCTCCCCAACTTACATAATTGTTTGTCCTCAAACAAGAATCAAACAACTCAACGAAACCGAGCGAAAACCAAAGAATCACGAATCAACAAGTGTTGAAAAACGGAAAACAAATGTATGGTTCAAATGAAAAACGGTACACACAAAGTAAATACTTACCGCTAAACTACGACGATAACATAGTCACGAAACAAATGCAAAATACTAAAATCATGCCAAAAATTCTAAAACAACACAAGTTCAAATGTGAATCACACCTAGCAAAAACAATCATCGGTAGATGAAAAACACAAAATGAGGTACTTATCACTCACACAACAATCATGCAAACAATAGACTAAATTATGCAACCATCCAAAAATCATATTGAACATACAAAGGCAAGAATCACAAGGACTTTCAAGGTTGTAGCGTGGTCGGGTAAACAAACAAGGGGCAATTTCTAAAGGTAATTGAAACAAAAACTTGCGTAAACCTAAGGGAGTGATCAACTCACAAAGACTCAAACCAAAATTCCAATCATCTTCTTCCAAAATCCCAAGTGTTACACAAAACACAATACTTATTTAGCACAATTATTTGAACTCTTTTAGTTTCCTTTTTCAAGGATTTTCTGTTTTTTTCTTTTTCTCTTTTTTCTTTTCTTTTTCATATTTTTCTTTTTTTTTTTCTTTTTTTTCTTTTTTTTTCTTTTCTTTTTCATCCTCATAGAAAACAACCAATGAGTAAACAATCATTCTCTCCCCAACTTGAATTCAACCACATCATCATGTGAATACTCCCTACTTTCTAAGGCAAGGTAAAAATTCATACAACAACATAAAGTTGAGGTCCAAGAAAAAACAAAATCCAATCAAAAATAAGTGAACTAAATACTCATAGACAAGCATTAAGTTCAAATAAAACATGGATCAAAAAACTCAAAGGGGTTACTAATTCTCACACACTCACAAGGTTAATGACTATTTGGCTAGGTAGTTGTGCTCAAGATGAAACAAAATGCCTTGATCCTTTTCATGCTTTCATATAATCAACACAAACAAAAGATTAAGCATAATAAAATCCAGTTAAAACAAGAATGTTGGTACTCCGTGCATATATGAACAATAGAAGGCTTCCTCACAAAAAGGTTGGGAACTAAAGTGATTCACACAAGAACAAGTATACATAAGAATGAATGGCATAGAAATTGTAAAAAGCCTAAGTATCATGAATATGCTAAAGTATAGAAAGCGATAAATACATACCTCGGACGTGTACAAAACTTAACAAGATCATAACCATACATCCGCGAGTTGAAACAATCAAACTTGGAACATCACCAAAAGTTCCTCAAGCAACTCAAAACAAGCTCATTGACAAACACCAAAACTATTAATATGAACAAACTGAAAAATCGGAAAAAATTCATTAAACAAGTTGTAAAGTGAAGATTTGAGAATTTTACGAAAAATCCGAGTACAACTTGTTTAATGAATACTCACCACACTACCTAAACTAAACAACAACAAAAGAAAAGAATACACCATGCTTGTTTTATGACGTAAGCTCGACGCCTTTACAATTCTTAGCTAGCAACTTCCTTACTTCATGCCATAGTGATGCCTCACCGCGCAAACCAAAAGCAAGTGCCCTAACCAAACACTTAAACAAACGTTACGGGAACAAAATGTATACAACACTTGAACAAACATAATGGAAATAGACAATATATACGATATATACAAAACTCAAAAACAAAGAAACTATCGTAATGCGACTCAATATCAAAACCAATCCCCGGCAACGGCGCCATTTTGTTGAATGCAGAATAGGGCAAGCAAGCAAAAATATTTATTTTCGGAAGAATTCCCTCCGGGATTTATGTCGTGCCCACAGAGATCGGTTCGAGGGAAAGAATGTCGTTCGACAGTCTCTCGCGTTAATGAGTTTGGGTTTAAAATGGTTTAAAACAAGAAAACCGAAAATTAAACATTAAGACATAACAAGAAATTCATTCTTCAGAGACAAAAAACTTATCAGGCGTGCACATAATCGACTCCTCACAAACTTAAACTTACCAACCAGTTATACTCAACCTATAATACTCCTCAATATCACCCAGCATCGTTCATAATACAGGTTATGTCTAACGTAAAGTTGAGAGAACAACCGTGTTACCATTGCCGATACTTTCGTACGCTAGCTCAAGGCACAGAGGCATTAAGTTTCGACGCCTATTGAAGATTGTTAGCCCTAAAACTATCTCTAGAATCTAGAAACTAACAGATAAGCATCCCAAATCGAAGTTTGCAAGGATTATCTCTAACGCAACTCAAACCTCCCGCATAAAGCAAAAATCAGAGACAATCACCAATAAAGATTTGTAACGCAAGTTTTATACAACGCCATGGGGGACAAATATACATGAGTTTACAGTAAATACATATACACAACCCAACCATAAAGAAAAACACAAAGAAAAAAAGAAATGAACCAAACATCTCGCGGGTTGTCAGAGCCGGTCGACGATCAATCCACCCCGGTTCATCTGTATGCATGCTCCACGGTTGTTTTCTAAGCTAATCTACTGAAAAATGAAGTTTGATGGAGTTGGAACAAGAATCCCCAAAACCATAACCTAAAAAATGATGAAAAATGACTAAAATGAGGAAAATTGGCTGTCCAGGTTCGCCTAGGGATCCCGGGTTCGCCTAGCGAACTTAAACCGCCTTAAAATTGTGTTTTCTCACGCTTCTGGAACTTTTTATTCGCCCGAGTGAATGCGCTCGCCTAGCGAACATGACAGCAAACCAGAACTTGTTTTCTTCATAACTTTTGAACCGTAACTCCGATTGACGCACGGTTTGAAGAGTTGGAAAGCTTATTCAATGCTCTATACAACAATGGCAAAATCCCATTGCTGGAACACCTAAAAAATGAGATAAAATCAATTAAAATCAATGATATTTACAAGAAAACACAATATACACACGAAAACGTAAAGTAAACGTATTTACACATAAAGTGGGGTTTATTCAACCAATTTTTAACACAAAGTAACGATAAGTGCAACAAAACTTATATACAAAAATAGGTACATTTTGCACTTATCAAACTCTCCCCAACTTACATAATTGTTTCTCCTTAAACAAGAATCAAACAACTCAACGAAACTGAGTGAAAACCAAAGAATCACGAATCAACAATTGTTGAAAAACGGAAAACAAATGTATGGTTCAAATGAAAAATGGTACACACAAAGTAAATACTTACCACTAAACTACGATGATAACATAGTCACGAAACAAATGCAAAATACTAAAATCATGCCAAAAATTCTAAAACAACACAAGTTTAAATGTGAATCACACCTAGCAAAAACATTCATCGGTAGATGAAAAACACAAAATGAGGTACTTATCACTCACACAACAATCATGCAAACAATAGACTAAATTATGCAACCATCCAAAAATCATATTGAACATACAAAGGCAAGAATCACAAGGACTTTCAAGGTTGTAGCGTGGTCGGGTAAACAAACAAGGGGCAATTTCTAAAGGTAATTGAAACAAAAACTTGCCTAAACCTAAGGGAGTGATCAACTCACAAAGACTCAAACCAAAATTCCAATCATCTTCTTCCAAAATCCTAAGTGTTACACAAAACACAATACTTATTTAGCACAATTATTTGAACTCTTTTAGTTTCCTTTTTCAAGGATTTTCTGTTTTTTTCTTTTTCTCTTTTTTCTTTTCTTTTTCATTTTTTTCTTTTTTTCTTTTTTTCTTTTTTTTTTCTTTTCTTTTTCATCCTCATAGAAAACAACCAATGAGTAAACAATCATTCTCTCCCCAACTTGAATTCAACAACATCATCATGTGAATAATCCCTACTTTCTAAGGCAACGTAAAAATTCATACAACAACATAATGTTGAGGTCCAAGAAAAAACAATATCCAATCAAAAATAAGTGAACTAAATACTCATAGACAAGCATTAAGTTCAAATAAAACATGGATCAAAAAACTCAAAGGGGTTACGAATTTTCACACACTCACAAGGTTAATGACTATTTGGCTAGGTAGTTATGCTCAAGATGAAACAAAATGCCTTGATCCTTTTCATGCATTCATATAATCAACAAAAACAAAAGATTAAGCATAATTAAATCCAGTTAAAACAAGAATGTTGGGACTCCGTGCATATATGAACAATAGAAGGCTTCCTCACCAAAAGGTTGGGAACTAAAGTGATTCGCACAAGAACAAGTATACAAAAGAATGAATGGCATAGAAGTTGTAAAAAGCCTAAGTATCATGAATATGCTAAAGTATAGAAAGCGATAAATACATTCCTCGGACGTGTACAAAACTTAACAAGATCATTACCATACATCCGCGAGTTGAAACGATCAAATTTGGAACATCACCAAAAGTTCCTCAAGCAACTCAAAACAAGCTCATTGACAAACACGAAAACAATTAATATGAACAAACTAAAAAATCGGCAAAAATTCATTAAACAAGTTGTAAAGTGAAGATTTGAGAATTTTACGAAAAATTCGAGTACAACTTGTTTAATGAATACTCACCACACTACCTAAACTAA
The DNA here is from genome assembly GCA_022829125.1 of Lathyrus tuberosus. Taxonomy (NCBI): domain Eukaryota; kingdom Viridiplantae; phylum Streptophyta; class Magnoliopsida; order Fabales; family Fabaceae; genus Lathyrus; species Lathyrus tuberosus. The sequence continues at coordinate 5,906,838 of JALAZF010000215.1, forward strand.
ACAACAACAAAAGAAAAGAATACACCATGCTTGTTTTACGTCGTAAGCTCGACGCCTTTACAATTCTTAGCTAGCAACTTCCTTCCTTCATGCCATAGTGATACCTCGCCTCGTAAACCAAAAGCAAGTGTCCTAACCAAACACTTAAACAAACGTTACGGGAACAAAATGTATACAACACTTAAACAAACATAATGGAAATAGACAATATATACGATATATACAAAACTCAAAAACAAAGAAACTATCGCAATGCGATTCAATATCAAAACCAATCCCCGGCAACGGCGCCATTTTGTTGAATGCAGAATAGGGCAAGCAAACAAAAATATTTATTTTCGGAAGAATTTCCTCCGGGATTTATGTCGTGCCCACAGAGATCGGTTCTAGGGAAAGAATACCGTTCGACAGTCTCTCGCGTTAATGAGTTGGGGTTTAAAATGGTTTAAAACAAGAAAACAGAAAAGTAAACATTAAAACATAACAAGAAATTCATTCTTCAGAGACAAGAAACTTATCAGGCGTGCACATAATCGACTTCTCACAAACTTAAACTTACCGACCAGTTATACTCAACCTATAATACTCCTCAATATCACCCAGCATCGTTCACAATACAGGTTATGTCTAACGTAAAGTTGAGAGAACAACCGTGTTACCATTGCCGATACTTTCGTACACTAGCTCAAGGCACGGAGCCATTAAGTTTCGACGCCTATTGAAGATTGTTAGCCCTAAAACTAACTCTAGAATCTAGAAACTAACAGATAATCATCCCTAATCGAAGTTTGCGAGGATTGTCTCTAACGCAACTCAAACCTCGCGCATAAAGCAAAAATCAGAGACAATCACCAATAAAGATTTGTAAAGCAAGTTTTATACAACGCCATGGGTGACAAATATACATGAGTTTATAGCAAATACATATACACAACCCAGCCATAAAGAAAAACACAAAGAAAAAAAGAAATGAACCAAACATCTCGCGGGTTGTCAGAGCCGGTCGACGATCAATCCACCCCGGTTCATCTGTATGCATGCTCCACAGTTGTTTTCTAAGCTAATCTACTGAAAAATGAAGTTTGATGGAGTTGGAACAAGAATCCCCAAAACCATAACCTAAAAAATGATGAAAAATGATTAAAATGGGCAAAATTGGCTTTCCAGGTTCGCCTAGGGGGTCCCCCGTTCGCTTAGCGAACGTAAACCCACTTAAAATTGTGTTTTTTCACGCTTCTGGAACTTTTTATTCGCCCGAGCGAATGCGCTCGCCTAGCGAACATGACAGCAAACCATAATTTGTTTTCTTCATAACTTTTGAACCGTAACTCCGATTGACGCACGGTTTGAAGAGTTGGAAAACTTATTCAATGCTTTATACAACAATGGCAAAATCCCATTGCTGGAATACCTAAAAAATGAGATAAAATCAATTAAAATCAATGATATATACAAGAAAACACAATATACATACGAAAACGTAAAGTAAACGTATTTACACATAAAGTGGGGTTTATTCAACCAATTTTTAACACAAAGTAACGATAAGTTCAACAAAACTTATATACAAAACTAGGTACATTTTGCACTTATCAAACTCTCCCCAACTTACATAATTGTTTGTCCTCAAACAAGAATCAAACAACTCAACGAAACCGAGTGAAAACCAAAGAATCACGAATCAACAATTGTTGAAAAACGGAAAACAAATGTATGGTTCAAATGAAAAACGGTACACACAAAGTAAATACTTACCACTAAACTACGACGATAACATAGTCACAAAACAAATGCAAAATACTAAAATCATGCCAAAAATTCTAAAACAACACAAGTTCAAATGTGAATCACACCTAGCAAAAACAATCATCGGTAGATGAAAAACACAAAATGAGGTACTTATCACTCACACAACAATCATGCAAAGAATAGACTAAATTATGCAACCATCCAAAAATCATATTGAACATACAAAGGCAAGAATCACAAGGACTTTCAAGGTTGTAGCGTGGTCGGGTAAACAAACAAGGGGCAATTTCTAAAGGTAATTGAAACAAAAACTTGCCTAAACCTAAGGGAGTGATCAACTCACAAAGACTCAAACCAAAATTCCAATCATCTTCTTCCAAAATCTCAAGTGTTACACAAAACACAATACTTATTTAGCACAATTATTTGAACTCTTTTAGTTTCCTTTTTCAAGGATTTTCTGTTTTTTTCTTTTTCTCTTTTTTCTTTTCTTTTTCATATTTTTTTTTCTTGATTTTTTTCTTTTTTTTTTCTTTTTTTTTTCATCCTCATAGAAAACAACCAATGAGTAAACAATCATTCTCTCCCCAACTTGAATTCAACCACATCATCATGTGAATACTCCCTACTTTCTAAGGCAAGGTAAAAATTCATACAACAACATAAAGTTGAGGTCCAAGAAAAAAAAAATCCAATCAAAAATAAGTGAATTAAATACTCATAGACAAGCATTAAGTTCAAATAAAACATGGATCAAAAAACTCAAAGGGGTTACGAATTCTCACACACTCACAAGGTTAATGACTATTTGGCTAGGTAGTTGTGCTCAAGATGAAACAAAATGCCTTGATCCTTTTCATGCTTTCATATAATCAACACAAACAAAAGATTAAGCATAATTAAATCCAGTTAAAACAAGAATGTTGGTACTCCGTGCATATATGAACAATAGAAGGCTTCCTCACAAAAAGGTTGGGAACTAAAGTGATTCACACAAGAACAAGTATACAAAAGAATGAATGGCATAGAAGTTGTAAAAAGCCTAAGTATCATGAATATGCTAAAGTATAGAAAGCGATAAATACATTCCTCGGACGTGCACAAAACTTAACAAGATCATTACCATACATCCGCGAGTTGAAACGATCAAACTTGGAACATCACCAAAAGTTCCTCAAGCAACTCAAAACAAGCTCATTGACAAACACGAAAACTATTAATATGAACAAACTGAAAAATCGGCAAAAATTCATTAAACAAGTTGTAAAGTGAAGATTTGAGAATTTTACGAAAAATCCGAGTACAACTTGTTTAATGAATACTCACCACACTACCTAAACTAAACAACAACACAAGAAAAGAATACACCATGCTTGTTTTACGTCGTAAGCTCGACGCCTTTACAATTCTTAGCTAGCAACTTCCTTCCTTCATGCCATAGTGATGCCTCACCACGCAAACCAAAAGCAAGTGCCCTAACCAAACTCTTAAACAAACGTTACGGGAACAAAATGTATACAACACTTGAACAAACATAATGGAAATAGACAATATATACGATATATACAAAACTCAAAAACAAAGAAACTATCGTAATGCAATTCAATATCAAAACCAATCCCCGGCAACGACGCCATTTTGTTGAATGCAGAATAGGGCAAGCAAAGAAAAATATTTATTTTCGGAAGAATTCCCTCCGGGATTTATGTCGTGCCCACAGAGATCGGTTCGAGGGAAAGAATGTCGTTCGACAGTCTCTCGCGTTAATGAGTTTGGGTTTAAAATGGTTTAAAACAAGAAAACGGAAAAGTAAACATTAAAACATAACAAGAAATTCATTCTTCAGAGACAAGAAACTTATCAGGCGTGCACATAATCGACTCCTCGCAAACTTAAACTTAACGACCAGTTATACTCAACCTATAATACTCCTCAATATCACCCAGCATCGTTCACAATACAGGTTATGTCTAACGTAATGTTGAGAGAACAACCGTGTTACCATTGCCGATACTTTCGTACGATAGCTCAAGGCACGGAGGCATTAAGTTTCGACGCCTATTGAAGATTGTTAGCCCTAAAACTATCTCTAGAATCTAGAAACTAACAGATAATCATCCCTAATCGAAGTTTGCGAGGATTGTCTCTAACGCAACTCAAGCCTCGCGCATAAAGCAAAAATCATAGACAATCACCAATAAAGATTTGTAAAGCAAGTTTTATACAACGCCATGGGTGACAAATATACATGAGTTTATAGCAAATACATATACACAACCCAACCATAAAGAAAAACACAAAGAAAAAAAGAAATGAACCAAACATCTCGTGGGTTGTCAGAGCCGGTCGACGATCTATCCTCCCCGGTTCATCTGTATGCATGCTCCACAGTGGTTTTCTAAGCTAATCTACTGAAAAATGAAGTTTGATGGAGTTGGAAAAAGAATCCCCAAAACCATAACCTAAAAAATGATTAAAAATGACTATAATGGGCAAAATTGGCTTTCCAGGTTCGCATAGCGAGCCCCCGTTCGCCTAGCGAACGTAAACCACCTTAAAATTGTGTTTTTTCATGCTTCTAGAACTTTTTATTCGCCCGAGTTCGCCTAGCGAACTCCCCAGCGAATGCGCTCGCCTAGCGAACATGACAACAAACCAGAACTTGTTTTCTTCATAACTTTTGAACCGTAACTCCGATTGACGCACGATTTGAAGCGTTGGAAAGCTTATTCAATGCTCTATACAACAATGGCAAAATCCCATTGCTGGAATACATAAAAAAATGAGATAAAATCAATGATATTTACAAGAGAACGCAATATACACACGAAAACGTAAAGTAAACGTATTTACACATAAAGTGGGGTTTATTCAACCAATTTTTAGCACAAAGTAACGATAAGTGCAACAAAACTTATATATAAAAATAGGTACATTTTGCACTTATCAAACTCTCCCCAACTTACATAATTATTTGTCCTCAAACCAGAATCAAACAACTCAACGAAACCGAGCGAAAACCAAAGAATCACGAATCAACAAGTGTTGTAAAACGGAAAACAAATGTATGGTTCAAATGAAAAACGGTACACACAAAGTAAATACTTACCACTAAACTACGACGATAACATAGTCACGAAACAAATGCAAAATACTAAAATCAAGCCAAAAATTCTAAAACAACACAAGTTCAAATGTGAATCACACCTAGCAAAAACAATCATCAGTAGATGAAAAACACAAAATGAGTTACTTATCACTCACACAACAATCATGCTAACAATAGACTAAATTATGCAACCATCCCAAAATCATATTGAACATACAAAGGCAAGAATCACAAGGACTTTCAAGGTTGTAGCGTGGTCGGGTAAACAAACAAGGGGCACTTTCTAAAAGTAATTGAAACAAAAACTTGCCTAAACCTAAGGGAGTGATCAACTCACAAAGACTCAAACCAAAATTCCAATCATCTTCTTCCAAAATCCCAAGTGTTACACAAAACACAATACTTATTTAGCACAATTATTTGAACTCTTTTAGTTTCCTTTTTAAAGAATTTTCTGTTTTTTTCTTTTTCTCTTTTTTCTTTTCTTTTTCATATTTTTCTTTTTTTTCATTTTTTTCATTTTTTTTCTTTTCTTTTTCATCCTCATAGAAAACAACCAATGAGTAAACAATCATTCTCTCCCCAACTTGAATTCAACCACATCATCATGTGAATACTCCCTACTTTCTAAGGCAAGGTAAAAATTCATACAACAACATAAAGTTGAGGTCCAAGAAAAAACAAAATCCAATCAAAAATAAGTGAACTAAATACTCATAGACAAGCATTAAGTTCAAATAAAACATGGATCAAAAAACTCAAAGGGGTTACAAATTCTCACACACTCACAAGGTTAATGACTATTTGGCTAGGTAGTTGTGCTCAAGATGAAACAAAATGCCTTGATCCTTTTCATGCTTTCATATAATCAACACAAACAAAAGATTAAGCATAATAAAATCCAGTTAAAACAAGAATGTTGGTACTCCGTGCATATATGAACAATAGAAGGCTTCCTCACAAAAAGGTTGGAAACTAAAGTGATTCGCACAAGAACAAGTATACAAAAGAATGAATGGCATAGAAGTTGTAAAAAGCCTAAGTATCTTGAATATGCTAAAGTATAGAAAGCGATAAATACATTCCCCGGACATGTACAAAACTTAACAAGATCATTACCATACATCCGCGAGTTGAAACGATCAAATTTGGAAAATCACCAAAAGTTCCTCAAGCAACTCAAAACAAGCTCATTGACAAACACGAAAACTATTAATATGAACAAACTGAAAAATCGGCAAAAATTCATTAAACAAGTTGTAAAGTGAAGATTTGAGAATTTTACGAAAAATCCGAGTACAACTTCTTTAATGAATAATCACCACACTACCTAAACTAAACAACTACAAAAGAAAAGAATACACCATGCTTGTTTTACGTCGTAAGCTCGACGCCTTTACAATTCTTAGCTAGCAACTTCCTTCCTTCATGCCATAGTGATGCCTCACCGCGCAAACCAAAAGCAAGTGCCCTAACCAAACACTTAAACAAACGTTACGTGAACAAAATGTATACAACACTTGAACAAACATAATGGAAATAGACAGTATATACGATATATATAAAACTCAAAAACAAAGAAACTATCGCAATGCGATTCAATATCAAAACCAATCCCCGGCAACGGCGCCATTTTGTTGAATGCAGAATAAGGCAAGCATGGAAAAATATTTATTTTCGGAAGAATTCCCTCCGGGATTTATGTCGTGCCCACAGAGATCGGTTCGAGGGAAAGAATGTCGTTCGACAGTCTCTCGCGTTAATGAGTTTGGGTTTAAAATGGTTTAAAACAAGAAAACAGAAAAGTAAACATTAAAACATAACAAGAAATTCATTCTTCAGAGACAAGAAACTTATCAGGCGTGCACATAATCGATTCCTCACAAACTTAAACTTACCGACCAGTTATACTCAACCTACAATACTCCTCAATATCAGTAAGCATCGCTCACAACACAGGTTATGTCTAACGTAAAGTTGAGAGAACAACTGTGTTACCATTGTCGATACTTTCATATGCTAGCTCAAGGCACGGAGGCATTAAGTTTCGACGCCTATTGAAGATTGTTAGCCCTAAATCTATCTCTAGAATCTAGAAACTAACAGATAATCATCCCTAATCGAAGTTTGCGAGGATTATCTCTAACGCAACTCAAACCTCGCGCATAAAGCAAAAATCAGAAACAATCACCAATAAAGATTTGTAAATCAAGTTTAATACAACACCATGGGTGACAAATATACATGAGTTTACAGCAAATACATATACACAACCCAACCATAAAGAAAAACACAAAGAAAAAAAGAAATGAACCAAACATCTCGCGGGTTGTCAGAGCCGGTCGACGATCAATCCACCCCGGTTCATCTGTATGCATGCTCCACAGTTGTTTTCTAAGCTAATCTACTGAAAAATGAAGTTTGATGGAGTTGCAACAAGAATCCCCAAAACCATAACCTAAAAAATGATGAAAAATGACTAAAATGGGCAAAATTGGCTTTCCAGGTTCGCCTAGCGAGCCCCCGTTCGTCTAGCGAATGTAAACCGCCTTAAAATTGTGTTTTTTCACACTTCTGGAACTTTTTACTCATCCGGGTTCGTCTAGCAAACTCGCCAGCGAATGCGCTCGCCTAGCGAACATGACAGCAAACCAGAACTTGTTTTCTTCATAACTTTTGAACCGTAACTCCGATTGACGCACGGTTTGAAGCGTTGGAAAGCTTATTCAATGCTCTATAGAACAATGGCAAAATCGCATTGCTGGAATACCTAAAAAATGAGATAAAATCAATTAAAATCAATGATATTTACAAGAAAACGCAATATACACACGAAAACGTAAAGTAAATGTATTTACACATAAAGTGGGGTTTATTCAACCAATTTTTAACACAAAGTAACGATAAGTGCAACAAAACTTATATACAAAAATATGTACATTTTGCACTTATCAAACTCTCCCTAACTTACATAATTGTTTGTCCTCAAACAAGAATCAAACAACTTAACGAAACTGAGCGAAAACCAAAGAATCACGATTCAACAAGTGTTGAAAAACGGAAAACAAATGTATGGTTCAAATGAAAAACAGTACACACAAAGTAAATACTTACCACTAAACTACGACGATAACATAGTCACGAAACAAATGCAAAATACTAAAATCATGCCAAAAATTCTAAAATAACACAAGTTCAAATGTGAATCACACCTAGCAAAAACAATCATCGGTAGATGAAAAACACAAAATGAGGTACTTATCACTCACACAATAATCATGCAAACAATAGACTAAATTATGCAACCATCCAAAAATCATATTGAACATACAAAGGCAAGAATCACAAGGACTTTCAAGGTTGTAGCGTGGTCGGGTAAACAAACAAGAGGCAATTTCTAAAGGTAATTGAAACAAAAACTTGCCTAAACCTGAGGGAGTGATCAACTCACAAAGACTCAAACCGAAATTCCAATCATCTTCTTCCAAAATTCCACGTGTTACACAAAACACAATACTTATTTAGCACAATTATTTGAACTCTTTTAGTTTCCTTTTTCAAGGATTTTCTGTTTTTTTCTTTTTCTCTTTTTTCTTTTCTTTTTCATTTTTTTCTTTTTTTTTTCATTTTTTTCTTTTTTTTTCTTTTCTTTTTTATCCTCATAGAAAACAACCAATGAGTAAACAATCATTCTTTCCCCAACTTGAATTCAACCACATCATCATGTGAATACTCCCTACTTTCTAAGGCAAGGTAAAAATTCATACAACAACATAAAGTTGAGGTCCAAGAAAAAACAAAATCCAATCAAAAATAAATGAACTAAATACTCATAGACAAGCATTAAGTTCAAATAAAACATGGATCAAAAAACTCAAAGGGGTTACGAATTCTCACACACTCACAAGGTTAATGACTATTTGGCTAGGTAGTTGTGCTCAAGATGAAACAAAATGCCTTGATCCTTTTCATGCTTTCATATAATCAACACAAACAAAAGATTAAGCATAATCAAATCCAGTTAAAACAAGAATGTTGGTACTTCGTGCATATATGAACAATAGAAGGCTTCCTCACAAAAAGGTTGGGAACTAAAGTGATTCGCACCAAAACAAGTATACAAAAGAATGAATGGCATAAAAGTTGTAAAAAGCCTAAGTATCATGAATATGCTAAAGTATAGAAAGCGATAAATACATTCCTCGGACGTGTACAAAGCTTAACAAGATCATTACCATACATCCGCGAGTTGAAACGATCAAACTTGCAACATCACCAAAAGTTCCTCAAGCAACTCAAAACAAGCTCATTGACAAACACGAAAACTATTAATATGAACAAACTGAAAAATCGGCAAAAATTTATTAAACAAGTTGTAAAGTGAAGATTTGAGAATTTTACGAAAAATCCGAGTACAACTTGTTTAATGAATACTCACCACACTACCTAAACTAAACAACAACAAAAGAAAAGAATACACCATGCTTGTTTTACGTCGTAAGCTCGACGCCTTTACAATTCTTAGCTAGCAACTTCCTTCCTTCATGCCATAGTGATGCCTCACCTCGCAAACCAAAAGCAAGTGCCCTAACCAAACTCTTAAACAAACGTTACGGGAACAATTTGTATACAACACTTGAACAAACATAATGGAAATAGACAATATATACGATATATACAAAACTCAAAAACAAAGAAACTATCGCAATGCGATTCAATATCAAAACCAATCCTCGGCAACGACGCCATTTTGTTGAATGCAGAATAGGGCAAGCAAGCAAAAATATTTATTTTCGGAAGAATTCCCTCAGGGATTTCTGTCGTGCCCACAAAGAACAGTTCGAGGGAAAGAATGTCGTTGACAGTCTCTCGCGTTAATGAGTTTGGGTTTAAAATGGTTTAAAACAAGAAAACAGAAAAGTAAACATTAAAACATAACAAGAAATTCATTCTTCAGAGACAAGAAACTTATCAGGCGTGCACATAATCGACTCCTCACAAACTTAAACTTACCGACCAGTTATACTCAACCTACAATACTCCTCAATATCTCCCAGCATCGCTCACAACACAGGTTATGTCTAACGTAAAGTTGAGAGAACAACCGTGTTACCATTGCCGATACTTTCGTACGCTAGCTCAAGGCACGGAGGCATTAAGTTTCGACGCCTAATGAAGATTGTTAGCCCTAAATCTATCTCTAGAATCTAGAAACTAACAGATAATCATCCCTAATCGAAGTTTGAGAGGATTATCTCTAACGCAACTCAAACCTCGCGCATAAAGCAAAAATCAGAGACAATAACCAATAAAGATTTGTAAAGTATGTTTTATACAACTCCATGGGTGACAAATATACATGATTTTACAGCAAATACATATACCCAACCATAAAGAAAAACACAAAGAAAAAAAGAAATAAACCAAACATCTCGCGGGTTGTCAGAGCCGGTCTACGATCAATCCACCCCGGTTCATCTGTATGCATGCTCCACAGCTATTTTCGAAGCTAATCTACTGAAAAACGAAGTTTGATGGAGTTGGAACAAGAATCCCCAAAACCATAACCTAAAAAATGATGAAAAATGACTAAAATGGGAAAAATTGGCTTTCCAGGTTCGCCTAGCGAGCCCCCGTTCGTCTAGCGATCGTAAACCACCTTAAAATTGTGTTTTTCCACGCTTCTGGAACTTTTTACTCGTCCGGGTTCGCCTAGCCAACTCGCCAGCGAATACGCTCGCCTAGCGAACATGACAGCAAACCAGAACTTGTTTTCTTCATAAATTTTATACCGTAACTCCGATTAACGCACGGTTTGAAGTGTTGGAAAGCTTATTCAATGCTCTATACAAAAATGGCAAAATTCCATTGCTGTAATACCTAAAAAAATGAGATAAAATCAATTAAAATCAATGATATTTACAAGAAAACGCAATATACACACGAAAACGTAAAGTAAACGTATTTACACATAAAGTGGGGTTTATTCAACCAATTTTTAACGCAAAGTAACGACAAGTGCAACAAAACTTATATACAAAAATAGGTACATTTTGCACTTATCAAACTCTCCCCAACTTACATAATTGTTTGTCCTCAAACAAGAATCAAACAACTCAACGAAACCGAGCGAAAACCAAAGAATCACGAATCAACAAGTGTTGAAAAACGGAAAACAAATGCATGGTTCAAATGAAAAACGGTACACACAAAGTAAATACTTACCGCTAAACTACGACGATAACATAGTCACGAAACAAATGCAAAATACTAAAATCATGCCAAAAATTCTAAAATAACACAAGTTCAAATGTGAATCACACCTAGCAAAAACAATCATCGGTAGATGAAAAACACAAAATGAGGTACTTATCACTCACACAACAATCATACAAACAATAGACTAAATTATGCAACCATCCAAAAATCATATTGAACATACAAAGGCAAGACTCACAAGGACTTTCAAGGTTGTAGCGTGGTCGGGTAAACAAACAAGGGGCACTTTCTAAAGGTAATTGAAACAAAAACTTGCCTAAACCTAAGGGAGTGATCAACTCACAAAGACTCAAACCAAAATTCCAATCATCTTCTTCCAAAATCCCAAGTGTTATACAAAACACAATACTTATTTAGCACAATTATTTGAACTCTTTTAGTTTCCTTTTTCAAGGATTTTCTGTTTTTTTCTTTTTCTCTTTTTTCTTTTCTTTTTCATATTTTTCTTTTTTTTTTTCATTTTTTTCATTTTTTTTTCTTTTCTTTTTCGTCCTCATAGAAAACAACCAATGAGTAAACAATCATTCTCTCCCCAACTTGAATTCAACCACATCATCATGTGAATACTCCCTACTTTCTAAGGCAAGGTAAAAATTCATACAACAACATAAAATTGAGGTCCAAGAAAAAACAAAATCCAATCAAAAATAAGTGAACTAAATACTCATAGAAAAGCATTAAGTTCAAATAAAACATGGATCAAAAAACTCAAAGGGGTTACGAATTCTCACACACTCATAAGGTTAATGACTATTTGGCTAGGTAGTTGTGCTCAAGATGAAACAAAATGCCTTGATCCTTTTCATGCTTTCATATAATCAACACAAACAAAAGATTAAGCATAATAAAATCCAGTTAAAACAAGAATGTTGGTACTCCGTGCATATATGAACAATAGAAGGCTTCCTCACAAAAAGGTTGGGAACTAAAGTGATTCACACAAGAACAAGTATACATAAGAATTAATGGCATAGAAATTGTAAAAAACCTAAGTATCATGAATATGCTAAAGTATAGAAAGTGATAAATACATACCTCGGACGTGTACAAAACTTAACAAGATCATAACCATACATCCGCGAGTTGAAACAATCAAACTTGGAACATCACCAAAAGTTCCTCAAGCAACTCAAAACAAGCTCATTGACAAACACGAAAACTATTAATATGAACAAACTGAAAAATCGGAAAAATTTCATAAAACAAGTTGTAAAGTGAAGATTTGAGAATTTTACGAAAAATCCGAGTACAACTTGTTTAATGAATACTCACCACACTACCTAAACTAAACAACAACAAAAGAAAAGAATACACCGTGCTTGTTTTATGACGTAAGCTCGACGCCTTTACAATTCTTAGCTAGCAACTTCCTTACTTCATGCCATAGTGATGCCTCACCGTGCAAACCAAAAGCAAGTGCCCTAACCAAACACTTAAACAAACGTTACGGGAACAAAATGTATACAACACTTGAACAAATATAATGGAAATAGACAATATATACGATATATACAAAACTCAAAAACAAAGAAACTATCGCAATGCGATTCAATATCAAAACCAATCCCCGACAACGGCGTCATTTTGTTGAATGCAGAATAGGGCAAGCAAGCAAAAATATTTATTTTCGGAAGAATCCCCTCCGGGATTTATGTCGTGCCCACAGAAGATCGGTTCGAGGGAAAGAATGTTGTTCGACAGTCTCTCGCGTTAATGAGTTTGGGTTTAAAATGGTTTATAACAAGAAAACAGAAAAGTAAACATTAAAACATAACAAGAAATTCATTCTTCAGAGACAAGAAACTTATCAGGCGTGCACATAATCGACTCCTCACAAACTTAAACTTACCGACCAGTTATACTCAACCTACAATACTCCTCAATATCTCCCAGCATCGCTCAAACACAGGTTATGTCTAACGTAAAGTTGAGAGAACAACCGTGTTACCATTGCCGATACTTTCGTACGCTAGCTCAAGGCACGGAGGCATTAAGTTTCGACGCCTATTGAAGATTGTTAGCCCTAAATCTATCTCTAGAATCTAGAAACTAACAGATAATCATCCCTAATCGAAGTTTGAGAGGATTATCTCTAACGCAACTTAAACCTCGCGCATAAAGCAAAAATCAGAGACAATCACCAATAAAGATTTGTAAAGTATGTTTTATACAACGCCATGGGTGACAAATATACATGATTTTACAGCAAATACATATACACAACCCAACCATAAAGAAAAACACAAAGAAAAAAAGAAATGAACTAAACATCTCGCGGGTTATCAGAGCCGGTCTACGATCAATCCACCCCGGTTCATCTGTATGCATGCTCCACAGCTATTTTCGAAGCTAATCTACTGAAAAACGAAGTTTGATGGAGTTGGAACAAGAATCCCCAAAACCATAACCTAAAAAATGATGAAAAATGACTAAAATGGGCAAAATTGGCTTTCCAGGTTCGCCTAGCGAGCCCCCGTTCGTCTAGCGATCGTAAACCGCCTTAAAATTGTGTTTTTCACGCTTCTGGAACTTTTTACTCGTCCGGGTTCGCCTAGCGAACATGACAGCAAGTCAGAACTTATTTTTTTCATAACTTTTGAACCGTAACTCCGATTGATGCACGGTTTGAAGTGTTGGAAAGCTTATTCAATGCTCTATACAACAATGGTAAAATCCCGTTGCTGGAATACCTAAAAAAATGAGATAAAATCAATTAAAATCAATGATATTTACAAGAAAACGCAATATACACACGAAAACGTAAAGTAAACGTATTTACACATAAAGTGGGGTTTATTCAACCAATTTTTAACACAAAGTAACGATAAGTGCAACAAAACTTATATACAAAAATAGGTACATTTTGCACTTATCAAACTCTCCCCAACTTACATAATTGTTTGTCCTCAAACAAGAATCAAACAACTCAACGAAACCGAGCGAAAACCAAAGAATCACGAAACAACAAGTGTTGAAAAACGGAAAACAAATGTATGGTTCAAATGAAAAACGGTACACACAAAGTAAATACTTACCACTAAACTACGACGATAACATAGTCACGAAACAAATGCAAAATACTAAAATCATGCCAAAAATTCTAAAATAACACAAGTTCAAATGTGAATCACACCTAGCAAAAACAATCATCGGTAGATGAAAAACACAAAATGAGGTACTTATCACTCACACAACAATCATACAAACAATAGACTAAATTATGCAACCATCCAAAAATCATATTGAACATACAAAGGCAAGACTCACAAGGACTTTCAAGGTTGTAGCGTGGTCGGGTAAACAAACAAGGGGCACTTTCTAAAGGTAATTGAAACAAAAACTTGCCTAAACCTAAGGGAGTGATCAACTCACAAAGACTCAAACCAAAATTCCAATCATCTTCTTCCAAAATCCCAAGTGTTACACAAAACACAATACTTATTTAGCACAATTATTTGAACTCTTTTAGTTTCCTTTTTCAAGGATTTTCTGTTTTTTTCTTTTTCTCTTTTTTCTTTTCTTTTTCATATTTTTCTTTTTTTTTTTCATTTTTTTCATTTTTTTTTCTTTTCTTTTTCGTCCTCATAGAAAACAACCAATGAGTAAACAATCATTCTCTCCCCAACTTGAATTCAACCACATCATCATGTGAATACTCCCTACTTTCTAAGGCAAGGTAAAAATTCATACAACAACATAAAGTTGAGGTACAAGAAAAAACAAAATCCAATCAAAAATAAGTGAACTAAATACTCATAGAAAAGCATTAAGTTCAAATAAAACATGGATCAAAAAACTCAAAGGGGTTACGAATTCTCACACACTCACAAGGTTAATGACTATTTGGCTAGGTAGTTGTGCTCAAGATGAAACAAAATGCCTTGATCCTTTTCATGCTTTCATATAATCAACACAAACAAAAGATTAAGCATAATAAAATCCAGTTAAAACAAGAATGTTGGTACTCCGTGCATATATGAACAATAGAAGGCTTCCTCACAAAAAGGTTGGGAACTAAAGTGATTCACACAAGAACAAGTATACATAAGAATGAATGGCATAGAAATTGTAAAAAGCCTAAGTATCATGAATATGCTAAAGTATAGAAAGTGATAAATACATACCTCGGACGTGAACAAAACTTAACAAGATCATAACCATACATCCGCGAGTTGAAACAATCAAACTTGGAACATCACCAAAAGTTCCTCAAGCAACTCAAAACAAGCTCATTGACAAACACGAAAACTATTAATATGAACAAACTGAAAAATCGGAAAAAATTCATAAAACAAGTAGTAAAGTGAAGATTTGAGAATTTTACGAAAAATCCGAGTACAACTTGTTTAATGAATACTCACCACACTACCTAAACTAAACAACAACAAAAGAAAAGAATACACCGTGCTTGTTTTATGACGTAAGCTCGACGCCTTTACAATTCTTAGCTAGCAACTTCCTTACTTCATGCCATAGTGATGCCTCACCGCGCAAACCAAAAGCAAGTGCCCTAACCAAACACTTAAACAAACGTTACGGGAACAAAATGTATACAACACTTGAACAAATATAATGGAAATAGACAATATATACGATATATACAAAACTCAAAAACAAAGAAACTATCGCAATGCGATTCAATATCAAAACCAATCCCCGACAACGGCGCCATTTTGTTGAATGCAGAATAGGGCAAGCAAGCAAAAATATTTATTTTCGGAAGAATCCCCTCCGGGATTTATGTCGTGCCCACAGAAGATCGGTTCGAGGGAAAGAATGTTGTTCGACAGTCTCTCGCGTTAATGAGTTTGGGTTTAAAATGGTTTAAAACAAGAAAACAGAAAAGTAAACATTAAAACATAACAAGAAATTCATTCTTCAGAGACAAGAAACTTATCAGGCGTGCACATAATCGACTCCTCACAAACTTAAACTTACCGACCAGTTATACTCAACCTACAATACTCCTCAATATCTCCCAGCATCGCTCACAACACAGGTTATGTCTAACGTAAAGTTGAGAGAACAACCGTGTTACCATTGCCGATACTTTCGTACGCTAGCTCAAGGCACGGAGGCATTAAGTTTCGACGCCTAATGAAGATTGTTAGCCCTAAATCTATCTCTAGAATCTAGAAACTAACAGATAATCATCCCTAATCGAAGTTTGAGAGGATTATCTCTAATGCAACTCAAACCTCGCGCATAAAGCAAAAATCAGAGACAATCACCAATAAAGATTTGTAAAGTATGTTTTATACATCTCCATGGGTGACAAATATACATGATTTTACAGCAAATACATATACACAACCCAACCATAAAGAAAAACACAAAGAAAAAAAGAAATAAACCAAACATCTCGCGGGTTGTCAGAGCCGGTCTACGATCAATCCACCCCGGTTCATCTGTATGCATGCTCCACAGCTATTTTCGAAGCTAATCTACTGAAAAACGAAGTTTGATGGAGTTGGAACAAGAATCCCCAAAACCATAACCTAAAAAATGATGAAAAATGACTAAAATGGGAAAAATTGGCTTTCCAGGTTCGCCTAGCGAGCCCCCGTTCGTCTAGCGATCGTAAACCACCTTAAAATTGTGTTTTTCCACGCTTCTGGAACTTTTTACTCGTCCGGGTTCGCCTAGCCAACTCGCCAGCGAATACGCTCGCCTAGCGAACATGACAGCAAACCAGAACTTGTTTTCTTCATAAATTTTATACCGTAACTCCGATTAACGCACGGTTTGAAGTGTTGGAAAGCTTATTCAATGCTCTATACAAAAATGGCAAAATTCCATTGCTGTAATACCTAAAAAAATGAGATAAAATCAATTAAAATCAATGATATTTACAAGAAAACGCAATATACACACGAAAACGTAAAGTAAACGTATTTACACATAAAGTGGGGTTTATTCAACCAATTTTTAACGCAAAGTAACGACAAGTGCAACAAAACTTATATACAAAAATAGGTACATTTTGCACTTATCAAACTCTCCCCAACTTACATAATTGTTTGTCCTCAAACAAGAATCAAACAACTCAACGAAACCGAGCGAAAACCAAAGAATCACGAATCAACAAGTGTTGAAAAACGGAAAACAAATGTATGGTTCAAATGAAAAACGGTACACACAAAGTAAATACTTACCGCTAAACTACGACGATAACATAGTCACGAAACAAATGCAAAATACTAAAATCATGCCAAAAATTCTAAAATAACACAAGTTCAAATGTGAATCACACCTAGCAAAAACAATCATCGGTAGATGAAAAACACAAAATGAGGTACTTATCACTCACACAACAATCATACAAACAATAGACTAAATTATGCAACCATCCAAAAATCATATTGAACATACAAAGGCAAGACTCACAAGGACTTTCAAGGTTGTAGCGTGGTCGGGTAAACAAACAAGGGGCACTTTCTAAAGGTAATTGAAACAAAAACTTGCCTAAACCTAAGGGAGTGATCAACTCACAAAGACTCAAACCAAAATTCCAATCATCTTCTTCCAAAATCCCAAGTGTTATACAAAACACAATACTTATTTAGCACAATTATTTGAACTCTTTTAGTTTCCTTTTTCAAGGATTTTCTGTTTTTTTCTTTTTCTCTTTTTTCTTTTCTTTTTCATATTTTTCTTTTTTTTTTCATTTTTTTCATTTTTTTTTCCTTTTCTTTTTCGTCCTCATAGAAAACAACCAATGAGTAAACAATCATTCTCTCCCCAACTTGAATTCAACCACATCATCATGTGAATACTCCCTACTTTCTAAGGCAAGGTAAAAATTCATACAACAACATAAAGATGAGGTCCAAGAAAAAACAAAATCCAATCAAAAATAAGTGAACTAAATACTCATAGAAAAGCATTAAGTTCAAATAAAACATGGATCAAAAAACTCAAAGGGGTTACGAATTCTCACACACTCACAAGGTTAATGACTATTTGGCTAGGTAGTTGTGCTCAAGATGAAACAAAATGCCTTGATCCTTTTCATGCTTTCATATAATCAACACAAACAAAAGATTAAGCATAATAAAATCCAGTTAAAACAAGAATGTTGGTACTCCGTGCATATATGAACAATAGAAGGCTTCCTCACAAAAAGGTTGGGAACTAAAGTGATTCACACAAGAACAAGTATACATAAGAATTAATGGCATAGAAATTGTAAAAAACCTAAGTATCATGAATATGCTAAAGTATAGAAAGTGATAAATACATACCTCGGACGTGTACAAAACTTAACAAGATCATAACCATACATCCGCGAGTTGAAACAATCAAACATGGAACATCACCAAAAGTTCCTCAAGCAACTCAAAACAAGCTCATTGACAAACACGAAAACTATTAATATGAACAAACTGAAAAATCGGAAAAAATTCATAAAACAAGTTGTAAAGTGAAGATTTGAGAATTTTACGAAAAATCCGAGTACAACTTGTTTAATGAATACTCACCACACTACCTAAACTAAACAACAACAAAAGAAAAGAATACACCGTGCTTGTTTTATGACGTAAGCTCGACGCCTTTACAATTCTTAGCTAGCAACTTCCTTACTTCATGCCATAGTGATGCCTCACCGCGCAAACCAAAAGCAAGTGCCCTAACCAAACACTTAAACAAATGTTACGGGAACAAAATGTATACAACACTTGAACAAATATAATGGAAATAGACAATATATACGATATATACAAAACTCAAAAACAAAGAAACTATCGCAATGCGATTCAATATCAAAACCAATCCCCGACAACGGCGCCATTTTGTTGAATGCAGAATAGGGCAAGCAAGCAAAAATATTTATTTTCGGAAGAATCCCCTCCGGGATTTATGTCGTGCCCACAGAAGATCGGTTCGAGGGAAAGAATGTTGTTCGACAGTCTCTCGCGTTAATGAGTTTGGGTTTAAAATGGTTTATAACAAGAAAACAGAAAAGTAAACATTAAAACATAACAAGAAATTCATTCTTCAGAGACAAGAAACTTATCAGGCGTGCACATAATCGACTCCTCACAAACTTAAACTTACCGACCAGTTATACTCAACCTACAATACTCCTCAATATCTCCCAGCATCGCTCAAACACAGGTTATGTCTAACGTAAAGTTGAGAGAACAACCGTGTTACCATTGCCGATACTTTCGTACGCTAGCTCAAGGCACGGAGGCATTAAGTTTCGACGCCTATTGAAGATTGTTACCCCTAAATCTATCTCTAGAATCTAGAAACTAACAGATAATCATCCCTAATCGAAGTTTGAGAGGATTATCTCTAACGCAACTTAAACCTCGCGCATAAAGCAAAAATCAGAGACAATCACCAATAAAGATTTGTAAAGTATGTTTTATACAACGCCATGGGTGACAAATATACATGATTTTACAGCAAATACATATACACAACCCAACCATAAAGAAAAACACAAAGAAAAAAAGAAATGAACTAAACATCTCGCGGGTTGTCAGAGCCGGTCTACGATCAATCCACCCCGGTTCATCTGTATGCATGCTCCACAGCTATTTTCGAAGCTAATCTACTGAAAAACGAAGTTTGATGGAGTTGGAACAAGAATCCCCAAAACCATAACCTAAAAAATGATGAAAAATGACTAAAATGGGCAAAATTGGCTTTCCAGGTTCGCCTAGCGAGCCCCCGTTCGTCTAGCGATCGTAAACCGCCTTAAAATTGTGTTTTTCACGCTTCTGGAACTTTTTACTCGTCCGGGTTCGCCTAGCGAACATGACAGCAAGCCAGAACTTATTTTTTTCATAACTTTTGAACCGTAACTCCGATTGATGCACGGTTTGAAGTGTTGGAAAGCTTATTCAATGCTCTATACAACAATGGTAAAATCCCGTTGCTGGAATACCTAAAAAAATGAGATAAAATCAATTAAAATCAATGATATTTACAAGAAAACGCAATATACACACGAAAACGTAAAGTAAACGTATTTACACATAAAGTGGGGTTTATTCAACCAATTTTTAACACAAAGTAACGATAAGTGCAACAAAACTTATATACAAAAATAGGTACATTTTGCACTTATCAAACTCTCCCCAACTTACATAATTGTTTGTCCTCAAACAAGAATCAAACAACTCAACGAAACCGAGCGAAAACCAAAGAATCACGAATCAACAAGTGTTGAAAAACGGAAAACAAATGTATGGTTCAAATGAAAAACAGTACACACAAAGTAAATACTTACCACTAAACTACGACGATAACATAGTCACGAAACAAATGCAAAATACTAAAATCATGCCAAAAATTCTAAAATAACACAAGTTCAAATGTGAATCACACCTAGCAAAAACAATCATCGGTAGATGAAAAACACAAAATGAGGTACTTATCACTCACACAACAATCATACAAACAATAGACTAAATTATGCAACCATCCAAAAATCATATTGAACATACAAAGGCAAGACTCACAAGGACTTTCAAGGTTGTAGCGTGGTCGGGTAAACAAACAAGGGGCACTTTCTAAAGGTAATTGAAACAAAAACTTGCCTAAACCTAAGGAAGTGATCAACTCACAAAGACTCAAACCAAAATTCCAATCATCTTCTTCCAAAATCCCAAGTGTTACACAAAACACAATACTTATTTAGCACAATTATTTGAACTCTTTTAGTTTCCTTTTTCAAGGATTTTCTGTTTTTTTCTTTTTCTCTTTTTTCTTTTCTTTTTCATGTTTTTCTTTTTTTTTTTTCATTTTTTTCATTTTTTTTTCTTTTCTTTTTCGTCCTCATAGAAAACAACCAATGAGTAAACAATCATTCTCTCCCCAACTTGAATTCAACCACATCATCATGTGAATACTCCCTACTTTCTAAGGCAAGGTAAAAATTCATACAACAACATAAAGTTGAGGTCCAAGAAAAAACAAAATCCAATCAAAAATAAGTGAACTAAATACTCATAGAAAATCATTAAGTTCAAATAAAACATGGATCAAAAAACTCAAAGGGGTTACGAATTCTCACACACTCACAAGGTTAATGACTATTTGGCTAGGTAGTTGTGCTCAAGATGAAACAAAATGCCTTGATCCTTTTCATGCTTTCATATAATCAACACAAACAAAAGATTAAGCATAATAAAATCCAGTTAAAACAAGAATGTTGGTACTCCGTGCATATATGAACAATAGAAGGCTTCCTCACAAAAAGGTTGGGAACTAAAGTGATTCACACAAGAACAAGTATACATAAGAATGAATGGCATAGAAATTGTAAAAAGCCTAAGTATCATGAATATGCTAAAGTATAGAAAGTGATAAATACATACCTCGGACGTGTACAAAACTTAACAAGATCATAACCATACATCCGCGAGTTAAAACAATCAAACTTGGAACATCACCAAAAGTTCCTCAAGCAACTCAAAACAAGCTCATTGACAAACACGAAAACTATTAATATGAACAAACTGAAAAATCGGAAAAAATTCATAAAACAAGTTGTAAAGTGAAGATTTGAGAATTTTACGAAAAATCCGAGTACAACTTGTTTAATGAATACTCACCACACTACCTAAACTAAACAACAACAAAAGAAAAGAATACACCGTGCTTGTTTTATGACTTAAGCTCGACGCCTTTACAATTCTTAGCTAGCAACTTCCTTACTTCATGCCATAGTGATGCCTCACCGCGCAAACCAAAAGCAAGTGCCCTAACCAAACACTTAAACAAACGTTACGGGAACAAAATGTATACAACACTTGAACAAATATAATGGAAATAGACAATATATACGATATATACAAAACTCAAAAACAAAGAAACTATCGCAATGCGATTCAATATCAAAACCAATCCCCGACAACGGCGCCATTTTGTTGAATGCAGAATAGGGCAAGCAAGCAAAAATATTTATTTTCGGAAGAATCCCCTCCGGGATTTATGTCGTGCCCACAGAAGATCGGTTCGAGGGAAAGAATGTTGTTCGACAGTCTCTCGCGTTAATGAGTTTGGGTTTAAAATGGTTTAAAACAAGAAAACAGAAAAGTAAACATTAAAACATAACAAGAAATTCATTCTTCAGAGACAAGAAACTTATCAGGCGTGCACATAATCGACTCCTCACAAACTTAAACTTACCGACCAGTTATACTCAACCTACAATACTCCTCAATATCTCCCAGCATCGCTCACAACACAGGTTATGTCTAACGTAAAGTTGAGAGAACAACCGTGTTACCATTGCCGATACTTTCGTACGCTAGCTCAAGGCACGGAGGCATTAAGTTTCGACGCCTATTGAAGATTGTTACCCCTAAATCTATCTCTAGAATCTAGAAACTAACAGATAATCATCCCTAATCGAAGTTTGAGAGGATTATCTCTAACGCAACTTAAACCTCGCGCATAAAGCAAAAATCAGAGACAATCACCAATAAAGATTTGTAAAGTATGTTTTATACAACGCCATGGGTGACAAATATACATGATTTTACAGCAAATACATATACAC
The DNA here is from genome assembly GCA_022829125.1 of Lathyrus tuberosus. Classification (NCBI taxonomy): domain Eukaryota; kingdom Viridiplantae; phylum Streptophyta; class Magnoliopsida; order Fabales; family Fabaceae; genus Lathyrus; species Lathyrus tuberosus. Next base: position 5,929,496 of record JALAZF010000215.1, read on the forward strand.
AACCCAACCATAAAGAAAAACACAAAGAAAAAAAGAAATGAACTAAACATCTCGCGGGTTGTCAGAGCCGGTCTACGATCAATCCACCCCGGTTCATCTGTATGCATGCTCCACAGCTATTTTCGAAGCTAATCTACTGAAAAACGAAGTTTGATGGAGTTGGAACAAGAATCCCCAAAACCATAACCTAAAAAATGATGAAAAATGACTAAAATGTGCAAAATTGGCTTTCCAGGTTCGCCTAGCGAGCCCCCGTTCGTCTAGCGATCGTAAACCGCCTTAAAATTGTGTTTTTCATGCTTCTGGAACTTTTTACTCGTCCGGGTTCGCCTAGCGAACATGACAGCAAGCCAGAACTTATTTTTTTCATAACTTTTGAACCGTAACTCCGATTGATGCACGGTTTGAAGTGTTGAAAAGCTTATTCAATGCTCTATACAACAATGGTAAAATCCCGTTGCTGGAATACCTAAAAAAATGAGATAAAATCAATTAAAATCAATGATATTTACAAGAAAACGCAATATACACACGAAAACGTAAAGTAAACGTATTTACACATAAAGTGGGGTTTATTCAACCAATTTTTAACACAAAGTAACGATAAGTGCAACAAAACTTATATACAAAAATAGGTACATTTTGCACTTATCAAACTCTCCCCAACTTACATAATTGTTTGTCCTCAAACAAGAATCAAACAACTCAACGAAACCGAGCGAAAACCAAAGAATCACGAATCAACAAGTGTGGAAAAACGGAAAACAAATGTATGGTTCAAATGAAAAACGGTACACACAAAGTAAATACTTACCACTAAACTACGACGATAACATAGTCACGAAACAAATGCAAAATACTAAAATCATGCCAAAAATTCTAAAATAACACAAGTTCAAATGTGAATCACACCTAGCAAAAACAATCATCGGTAGATGAAAAACACAAAATGAGGTACTTATCACTCACACAACAATCATACAAACAATAGACTAAATTATGCAACCATCCAAAAATCATATTGAACATACAAAGGCAAGACTCACAAGGACTTTCAAGGTTGTAGCGTGGTCGGGTAAACAAACAAGGGGCACTTTCTAAAGGTAATTGAAACAAAAACTTGCCTAAACCTAAGGGAGTGATCAACTCACAAAGACTCAAACCAAAATTCCAATCATCTTCTTCCAAAATCCCAAGTGTTACACAAAACACAATACTTATTTAGCACAATTATTTGAACTCTTTTAGTTTCCTTTTTCAAGGATTTTCTGTTTTTTTCTTTTTCTCTTTTTTCTTTTCTTTTTCATATTTTTCTTTTTTTTTTCATTTTTTTCATTTTTTTTTCTTTTCTTTTTCGTCCTCATAGAAAACAACCAATGAGTAAACAATCATTCTCTCCCCAACTTGAATTCAACCACATCATCATGTGAATACTCCCTACTTTCTAAGGCAAGGTAAAAATTCATACAACAACATAAAGTTGAGGTCCAAGAAAAAACAAAATCCAATCAAAAATAAGTGAACTAAATACTCATAGACAAGCATTAAGTTCAAATAAAACATGGATCAAAAAACTCAAAGGGGTTACGAATTCTCACACACTCACAAGGTTAATGACTATTTGGCTAGGTAGTTGTGCTCAAGATGAAACAAAATGCCTTGATCCTTTTCATGCTTTCATATAATCAACACAAACAAAAGATTAAGCATAATAAAATCCAGTTAAAACAAGAATGTTGGTACTCCGTGCATATATGAACAATAGAAGGCTTCCTCACAAAAAGGTTGGGAACTAAAGTGATTCACACAAGAACAAGTATACATAAGAATGAATGGCATAGAAATTGTAAAAAGCCTAAGTATCATGAATATGCTAAAGTATAGAAAGCGATAAATACATACCTCGGACGTGTACAAAACTTAACAAGATCATAACCATACATCCGCGAGTTGAAACAATCAAACTTGGAACATCACCAAAAGTTCCTCAAGCAACTCAAAACAAGCTCATTGACAAACACGAAAACTATTAATATGAACAAACTGAAAAATCGGAAAAAATTCATTAAACAAGTTGTAAAGTGAAGATTTGAGAATTTTACGAAAAATCCGAGTACAACTTGTTTAATGAATACTCACCACACTACCTAAACTAAACAACAACAAAAGAAAAGAATACACCATGCTTGTTTTATGACGTAAACTCGACGCCTTTACAATTCTTAGCTAGCAACTTCCTTACTTCATGCCATAGTGATGCCTCACCGCGCAAACCAAAAGCAAATGCCCTAACCAAACACTTAAACAAACGTTACGGGAACAAAATGTACACAACACTTGAACAAACATAATGGAAATAGACAATATATACGATATATACAAAACTCAAAAACAAAGAAACTATCGTAATGCGATTCAATATCAAAACCAATCCCCGGCAACGGCGCCATTTTGTTGAATGCAGAATAGGGCAAGCAAGCAAAAATATTTATTTTCGGAAGAATTCCCTCCGGGATTTATGTCGTGCCCATAGAGATCGGTTCGAGGGAAATAATGTCGTTCGACAGTCTCTCGCGTTAATGAGTTTGGGTTTAAAATGGTTTAAAACAAGAAAACAGAAAAGTAAACATTAAGACATAACAAGAAATTCATTCTTCAGAGACAAAAAACTTATCAGGCGTGCACATAATCGACTCCTCACAAACTTAAACTTACCAACCAGTTATACTCAACCTATAATACTCCTCAATATCACCCAGCATCGTTCATAATACAGGTTATGTCTAACGTAAAGTTGAGAGAACAACTGTGTTACCATTGCCGATACTTTCGTACGCTAGCTCAAGGCACAAAGGCATTAAGTTTCGACGCCTATTGAAGATTGTTAGCCCTAAAACTATCTCTAGAATCTAGAAACTAACAGATAATCATCCCTAATCGAAGTTTGCAAGGATTATCTCTAACGCAACTCAAACCTCCCGCATAAAGCAAAAATCAGAGACAATCACCAATAAAGATTTGTAACGCAAGTTTTATACAACGCCATGGGGGACAAATATACATGAGTTTACAGTAAATACATATACACAACCCAACCATAAAGAAAAACACAAAGAAAAAAAGAAATGAACCAAACATCTCGCGGGTTGTCAAAGCCGGTCGACGATCAATCCACCCCGGTTCATCTGTATGCATGCTCCACAGTTGTTTTCTAAGCTAATCTACTGAAAAATGAAGTTTGATGGAGTTGGAACAAGAATCCCCAAAACCTTAACCTAAAAAATGATGAAAAATGACTAAAATGAGGAAAATTGGCTGTCCAGGTTCGCCTAGGGATCCCTCGTTCGCCTAGCGAACTTAAACCGCCTTAAAATTGTGTTTTCTCACGCTTCTGGAACTTTTTATTCGCCCGAGTGAATGCGCTCGCCTAGCGAACATGACAGCAAACCAGAACTTGTTTTCTTCATAACTTTTGAACCGTAACTCCGATTGACGCACGGTTTGAAGAGTTGGAAAGCTTATTCAATGCTCTATACAACAATGGAAAAATCCCATTGCTGGAATACCTAAAAAATGAGATAAAATCAATTAAAATCAATGATATTTACAAGAAAACACAATATACACACGAAAACGTAAAGTAAACGTATTTACACATAAAGTGGGGTTTATTCAACCAATTTTTAACACAAAGTAACGATAAGTGCAACAAAACTTATATACAAAAATAGGTACATTTTGCACTTATCAAACTCTCCCCAACTTACATAATTGTTTCTCCTCAAACAAGAATCAAACAACTCAACGAAACCGAGCGAAAACCAAAGAATCACGAATCAACAAGTGTTGAAAAACGGAAAACTAATGTATGGTTCAAATGAAAAATGGTACACACAAAGTAAATACTTACCACTAAACTACGACGATAACATAGTCACGAAACAAATGCAAAATACTAAAATCATGCCAAAAATTCTAAAACAACACAAGTTTAAATGTGAATCACACCTAGCAAAAACATTCATCGGTAGATGAAAAACACAAAATGAGGTACTTATCACTCACACAACAATCATGCAAACAATAGACTAAATTATGCAACCATCCAAAAATCATATTGAACATACAAAGGCAAGAATCACAAGGACTTTCAAGGTTGTAGCGTGGTCGGGTAAACAAACAAGGGGCAATTTCTAAAGGTAATTGAAACAAAAACTTGCCTAAACCTAAGGGAGTGATCAACTCACAAAGACTCAAACCAAAATTTCAATCATCTTCTTCCAAAATCCTAAGTGTTACACAAAACACAATACTTATTTAGCACAATTATTTGAACTGTTTTAGTTTCCTTTTTCAAGGATTTTATGTTTTTTTCTTTTTCTCTTTTTTCTTTTCTTTTTCATATTTTTCTTTTTTTCAATTTTTTCTTTTTTTTTCTTTTCTTTTTCATCCTCATAGAAAACAACCAATGAGTAAACAATCATTCTCTCCCCAACTTGAATTCAACCACATCATCATGTGAATACTCCCTACTTTCTAAGGCAACGTAAAAATTCATACAACAACATAAAGTTGAGGTCCAAGAAAAAACAATATCCAATAAAAAAATAAGTGAACTAAATACTCATAGACAAGCATTAAGTTCAAATAAAACATGGATCAAAAAACTCAAAGGGGTTACGAATTTTCACACACTCACAAGGTTAATGACTATTTGGCTAGGTAGTTGTGCTCAAGATGAAACAAAATGCCTTGATCCTTTTCATGCATTCATATAATCAAAAAAAACAAAAGATTAAGCATAATTAAATCCAGTTAAAACAAGAATGTTGGTACTCCGTGCATATATGAAAAATAGAAGGCTTCCTCACCAAAAGGTTGGGAACTAAAGTGATTCGCACAAGAACAAGTATACAAAAGAATGAATGGCATAGAAGTTGTAAAAAGCCTAAGTATCATGAATATGCTAAAGTATAGAAAACGATAAATACATTCCTCGGACGTGTACAAAACTTAACAAGATCATTACCATACATCCGCGAGTTGAAACGATCAAATTTGGAACATCACCAAAAGTTCCTCAAGCAACTCAAAACAAGCTCATTGACAAACACGAAAACTATTAATATGAACAAACTGAAAAATCGGCAAAAATTCATTAAACAAGTTGTAAAGTGAAGATTTGAGAATTTTACGAAAAATCCGAGTACAACTTGTTTAATGAATACTCACCACACTACCTAAACTAAACAACAACAAAAGAAAAGAATACACCATGCTTGTTTTACGTCGTAAGCTCGACGCCTTTACAATTCTTAGCTAGCAACTTCCTTCCTTCATGCCATAGTGATGCCTCACCTCGTAAACCAAAAGCAAGTGTCCTAACCAAACACTTAAACAAACGTTACGGGAACAAAATGTATACAACACTTGAACAAACATAATGGAAATAGACAATATATACGATATATACAAAACTCAAAAATAAAGAAACTATCGCAATGCAATTCAATATCAAAACCAATCCCCGGCAACGACGCCATTTTGTTGAATGCAGAATAGGGCAAGCAAGCAAAAATATTTATTTTCGGAAGAATTTCCTCCGGGATTTATGTCGTGCCCACAGAGATCGGTTCTAGGGAAAGAATACCGTTCGACAGTCTCTCGCGTTAATGAGTTTGGGTTTAAAATGGTTTAAAACAAGAAAACAGAAAAGTAAACATTAAAACATAACAAGAAATTCATTCTTCAGAGACAAGAAACTTATCAGGCGTGCACATAATCGACTCCTCACAAACTTAAACTTACCGTCCAGTTATACTCAACCTATAATACTCCTCAATATCACCCAGCATCGTTCACAATACAGGTTATGTCTAACGTAAAGTTGATAGAACAACCGTGTTACCATTGCCGATACTTTCGTACGCTAGCTCAAGGCACGGAGGCATTAAGTTTCGACGCCTATTGAAGATTGTTAGCCCTAAAACTAACTCTAGAATCTAGAAACTAACAGATAATCATCCCTAATCGAAGTTTGCGAGGATTGTCTCTAACGCAACTCAAACCTCGCGCATAAAGCAAAAATCAGAGACAATCACCAATAAAGATTTGTAAAGCAAGTTTTATACAACGCCATGGGTGACAAATATACATGAGTTTATAGCAAATACATATACACAACCCAACCATAAAGAAAAACACAAAGAAAAAAAGAAATGAACCAAACATCTCGCGGGTTGTCAGAGCCGGTCGACGATCAATCCACCCCGGTTCATCTGTATGCATGCTCCACAGTTGTTTTCTAAGCTAATATACTGAAAAATGAAGTTTGATGGAGTTGGAACAAGAATCCCCAAAACCATAACCTAAAAAATGATGAAAAATGATTAAAATGGGCAAAATTGGCTATCCAGGTTCGCCTAGGGATCCCCCGTTCGCCTAGCGAACTTAAACCGCCTTAAAATTGTGTTTTCTCACGCTTCTGGAACTTTTTATTCGCCCGAGTGAATGCGCTCGCCTAGCGAACATGACAGCAAACCAGAACTTGTTTTCTTCATAACTTTTGAACCGTAACTCCGATTGATGCACGGTTTGAAGAGTTGGAAAGCTTATTCAATGCTCTATACAACAATGGCAAAATACCATTGCTGGAATACCTAAAAAATGAGATAAAATCAATTAAAATCAATGATATTTACAAGAAAACACAATATACACACGAAAACGTAAAGTAAACGTATTTACACATAAAGTGGGGTTTATTTAACCAATTTTTAACACAAAGTAACGATAAGTGCAACAAAACTTATATACAAAAATAGGTACATTTTGCACTTATCAAACTCTCCCCAACTTACATAATTGTTTCTCCTCAAACAAGAATCAAACAACTCAACGAAACCGAGTGAAAACCAAAGAATCACGAATCAACAATTGTTGAAAAATGGAAAACAAATGTATGGTTCAAATGAAAAATGGTACACACAAAGTAAATACTTACCACTAAACTACGACGATAACATAGTCACGAAACAAATGCAAAATACTAAAATCATGCCAAAAATTCTAAAACAACACAAGTTTAAATGTGAATCACACCTAGCAAAAACATTCATCGGTAGATGAAAAACACAAAATGAGGTACTTATCACTCACACAACAATCATGCAAACAATAGACTAAATTATGCAACCATCCAAAAATCATATTGAACATACAAAGGCAAGAATCACAAGGACTTTCAAGGTTGTAGCGTGGTCGGGTAAACAAACAAGGGGCAATTTCTAAAGGTAATTGAAACAAAAACTTGCCTAAACCTAAGGGAGTGATCAACTTACAAAGACTCAAACCAAAATTCCAATCATCTTCTTCCAAAATCCTAAGTGTTACACAAAACACAATACTTATTTAGCACAATTATTTGAACTCTTTTAGTTTCCTTTTTCAAGGATTTTCTGTTTTTTTCTTTTTCACTTTTTTCTTTTCTTTTTCATGTTTTTCTTTTTTTCATTTTTTTCTTTTTTTTTTCTTTTCTTTTTCATCCTCATAGAAAACAACCAATGAGTAAACAATCATTCTCTCCCCAACTTGAATTCAACCACATCATCATGTGAATACTCCCTACTTTCTAAGGCAACGTAAAAATTCATACAACAACATAAAGTTGAGGTCCAAGAAAAAACAATATCCAATAAAAAATAAGTGAACTAAATACTCATAGACAAGCATTAAGTTCAAATAAAACATGGATCAAAAAACTCAAAGGGGTTACGAATTTTCACACACTCACAAGGTTAATGACTATTTGGCTAGGTAGTTGTGCTCAAGATGAAACAAAATGCCTTGATCCTTTTCATGCATTCATATAATCAACAAAAACAAAAGATTAAGCATAATTAAATCCAGTTAAAACAAGAATGTTGGTACTCCGTGCATATATGAACAATAGAAGGCTTCCTCACCAAAAGGTTGGGAACTAAAGTGATTCGCACAAGAACAAGTATACAAAAGAATGAATGGCATAGAAGTTGTAAAAAGCCTAAGTATCATGAATATGCTAAAGTATAGAAAGCGATAAATACATTCCTCGGACGTGTACAAAACTTAACAAGATCATTACCATACATCCGCGAGTTGAAACGATCAAATTTGGAACATCACCAAAAATTCCTCAAGCAACTCAAAACAAGCTCATTGACAAACACGAAAACTATTAATATGAACAAACTGAAAAATCGGCAAAAATTCATTAAACAAGTTGTAAAGTGAAGATTTGAGAATTTTACGAAAAATCCGAGTACAACTTGTTTAATGAATACTCACCACACTACCTAAACTAAACAACAACAAAAGAAAAGAATACACCATGCTTGTTTTACGTCGTAAGCTCGACGCCTTTACAATTCTTAGCTAGCAACTTCCTTCCTTCATGCCATAGTGATGCCTCACCTCGTAAACCAAAAGCAAGTGTCCTAACCAAACACTTAAACAAACGTTACGGGAATAAAATGTATACAACACTTGAACAAACATAATGGAAATAGACAATATATACGATATATACAAAACTCAAAAATAAAGAAACTATCGCAATGCGATTCAATATCAAAACCAATCCCCGGCAACGACGCCATTTTGTTGAATGCAGAATAGGGCAAGCAAGCAAAAATATTTATTTTCGGAAGAATTTCCTCCGGGATTTATGTCGTGCCCACAGAGATCGGTTCTAGGGAAAGAATACCGTTCGACAGTCTCTCGCGTTAATGAGTTTGGGTTTAAAATGGTTTAAAACAAGAAAACAGAAAAGTAAACATTAAAACATAACAAGAAATTCATTCTTCAGAGACAAGAAACTTATCAGGCGTGCACATAATCGACTCCTCACAAACTTAAACTTACCGACCAGTTATACTCAACCTATAATATTCCTCAATATCACCCAGCATCGTTCACAATACAGGTTATGTCTAACGTAAAGTTGAGAGAACAACCGTGTTACCATTGCCGATACTTTCGTACGCTAGCTCAAGGCACGGAGGCATTAAGTTTCGACGCCTATTGAAGATTGTTAGCCCTAAAACTAACTCTAGAATCTAGAAACTAACAGATAATCATCCCTAATCGAAGTTTGCGAGGATTGTCTCTAACGCAACTCAAACCTCGCTCATAAAGCAAAAATCAGAGACAATAACCAATAAAGATTTGTAAAGCAAGTTTTATACAACGCCATGGGTGACAAATATACATGAGTTTATAGCAAATACATATACACAACCCAACCATAAAGAAAAACACAAAGAAAAAAAGAAATGAACAAAACATCTCGCGGGTTGTCAGAGTCGGTCGACGATCAATCCACCCCGGTTCATCTGTATGCATGCTCCACAGTTGTTTTCTAAGCTAATCTAATGAAAAATGAAGTTTGATGGAGTTGGAACAAGAATCCCCAAAACCATAACCTAAAAAATGATGAAAAATGATTAAAATGGGCAAAATTGGCTTTCCAGGTTCGCCTAGGGAGTCCCCCGTTCGCTTAGCGAACGTAAACCCACTTAAAATTGTGTTTTTTCACGCTTCTGGAACTTTTTATTCGCCCGAGCGAATGCGCTCGCCTAGCGAACATGACAGCAAACCATAATTTGTTTTCTTCATAACTTTTGAACCGTAACTCCGATTGACGCACGGTTTGAAGAGTTGGAAAACTTATTCAATGCTTTATACAACAATGGCAAAATCCCATTGCTGGAATACATAAAAAATGAGATAAAATCAATTAAAATCAATGATATATACAAGAAAACACAATATACATACGAAAACGTAAAGTAAACGTATTTGCACATAAAGTGGGGTTTATTCAACCAATTTTTAACACAAAGTAACGATAAGTGCAACAAAACTTATATACAAAAATAGGTACATTTTGCACTTATCAAACTCTCCCCAACTTACATAATTGTTTGTCCTCAAACAAGAATCAAACAACTCAACGAAACCGAGTGAAAACCAAAGAATCACGAATCAACAATTGTTGAAAAACGGAAAACAAACGTATGGTTTAAATGAAAAACGGTACACACAAAGTAAATACTTACCACTAAACTACGACGATAACATAGTCACAAAACAAATGCAAAATACTAAAATCATGCCAAAAATTCTAAAACAACACAAGTTCAAATGTGAATCACACCTAGCAAAAACAATCATCGGTAGATGAAAAACACAAAATGAGGTACTTATCACTCACACAACAATCATGCAAAGAATAGACTAAATTATGCAACCATCCAAAAATCATATTGAACATACAAAGACAAGAATCACAAGGACTTTCAAGGTTGTAGCGTGGTCGGGTAAACAAACAAGGGGCAATTTCCAAAGGTAATTGAAACAAAAACTTGCCTAAACCTAAGGGAGTGATCAACTCACAAAGACTCAAACCAAAATTCCAATCATCTTCTTCCAAAATCCCAAGTGTTACACAAAACACAATACTTATTTAGCACAATTATTTGAACTCTTTTAGTTTCCTTTTTCAAGGATTTTCTGTTTTTTTCTTTTTCTCTTTTTTCTTTTCTTTTTCATATTTTTTTTTCTTGATTTTTTTCTTTTTTTTTTTCTTTTCTTTTTCATCCTCATAGAAAACAACCAATGAGTAAACAATCATTCTCTCCCCAACTTGAATTCGACCACATCATCATGTGAATACTCCCTACTTTCTAAGGCAAGGTAAAAATTCATACAACAACCTAAAGTTGAGGTCCAAGAAAAAACAAAATCCAATAAAAAATAAGTGAATTAAATACTCATAGACAAGCATTAAGTTCAAATAAAACATGGATCAAAAAACTCAAAGGGGTTACGAATTCTCACACACTCACAAGGTTAATGACTATTTGGCTAGGTAGTTGTGCTCAAGATGAAACAAAATGCCTTGATCCTTTTCATTCTTTCATATAATCAACACAAACAAAAGATTAAGCATAATTAAATCCAGTTAAAACAAGAATGTTGGTACTCCGTGCATATATGAACAATAGAAGGCTTCCTCACAAAAAGCTTGGGAACTAAAGTGATTCACACAAGAACAAGTATACAAAAGAATGAATGGCATAGAAGTTGTAAAAAGCCTAAGTATCATGAATATGCTAAAGTATAGAAAGCGATAAATACATTCCTCGAACGTGCACAAAACTTAACAAGATCATTACCATACATCCGCGAGTTGAAACGATCAAACTTGGAACATCACCAAAAGTTCCTCAAGCAACTCAAAACAAGCTCATTGACAAACACGAAAACTATTAATATGAACAAACTGAAAAATCGGCAAAAATTCATTAAACAAGTTGTAAAGTGAAGATTTGAGTATTTTACGAAAAATCCGAGTACAACTTGTTTAATGAATACTCACCACACTACCTAAACTAAACAACAACACAAGAAAAGAATACACCATGCTTGTTTTACGTCATAAGCTCGACGCCTTTACAATTCTTAGCTAGCAACTTCCTTCCTTCATGCCATAGTGATGCCTCACCGCGCAAACCAAAAGCAAGTGCCCTAACCAAACACTTAAACAAACGTTACGGGAACAAAATGTATACAACACTTGAACAAATATAATGGAAATAGACAATATATACGATATATACAAAACTCAAAAACAAAGAAACTATCGTAATGCAATTCAATATCAAAACCAATCCCCGGCAACGGCGCCATTTTGTTGAATGCAGAATAGGGCAAGCAAAGAAAAATATTTATTTTCGGAAGAATTCCCTCCGGGATTTATGTCGCGCCCACAGAGATCGGTTCGAGGGAAAGAATGTTGTTCGACAGTCTCTCGCGTTAATGAGTTTGGGTTTAAAATGGTTTAAAACAAGAAAACGGAAAAGTAAACATTAAAACATAACAAGAAATTCATTCTTCAGAGACAAGAAACTTATCAGGCATGCACATAATCGACTCCTCGCAAACTTAAACTTAACGACCAGTTATACTCAACCTATAATACTCCTCAATATCACCCAGCATCGTTCACAATACAGGTTATGTCTAACGTAATGTTGAGAGAACAACCGTATTACCATTGCCGATACATTCGTACGATAGCTCAAGGCACGGAGGCATTAAGTTTCGACGCCTATTGAAGATTGTTAGCCCTAAAACTATCTCTAGAATCTAGAAACTAACAGATAATCATCCCTAATCGAAGTTTGCGAGGATTGTCTCTAACGCAACTCAAACCTCGCGCATAAAGCAAAAATCAGAGACAATCACCAATAAAGATTTGTAAAGCAAGTTTTATACAACGTCATGGGTGACAAATATACATGAGTTTATAGCAAATACATATACACAACCCAACCATAAAGAAAAACACAAAGAAAAAAAGAAATGAACCAAACATCTCGTGGGTTGTCAGAGCCGGTCGACGATCTATCCACCCCGGTTCATCTGTATGCATGCTCCACAGTTGTTTTCTAAGCTAATCTACTGAAAAATGAAGTTTGATGGAGTTGGAAAAAGAATCCCCAAAACCATAACCTAAAAAATGATTAAAAATGACTATAATGGGCAAAATTGGCTTTCCAGGTTCGCCTAGCGAGCCCCCGTTCGCCTAGCGAACGTAAACCGCCTTAAAATTGTGGTTTTTCATGCTTCTAGAACTTTTTATTCGCCCGAGTTCGCCTAGCGAACTCGCCAGCGAATGCGCTCGCCTAGCGAACATGACAACAAACCAGAACTTGTTTTCTTCATAACTTTTGAACCGTAACTCCGATTGACGCACGATTTGAAGCGTTGGAAAGCTTATTCAATGCTCTATACAACAATGGCAAAATCCCATTGCTGGAATACATAAAAAAATGAGATAAAATCAGTGATATTTACAAGAGAACGCAATATACACACGAAAACGTAAAGTAAACGTATTTACACATAAAGTGGGGTTTATTCAACCAATTTTTAGCACAAAGTAACGATAAGTGCAACAAAACTTATATATAAAAATAGGTACATTTTGCACTTATCAAACTCTCCCCAACTTACATAATTATTTGTCCTCAAACCAGAATCAAACAACTCAACGAAACCGAGCGAAAACCAAAGAATCACGAATCAACAAGTGTTGTAAAACGGAAAACAAATGTATGGTTCAAATGAAAAACGGTACACACAAAGTAAATACTTACCACTAAACTACGACGATAACATAGTCATGAAACAAATGCAAAATACTAAAATCAAGCCAAAAATTCTAAAACAACACAAGTTCAAATGTGAATCACACCTAGCAAAAACAATCATCGGTAGATGAAAAACACAAAATGAGTTACTTATCACTCACACAACAATCATGCTAACAATAGACTAAATTATGCAACCATCCCAAAATCATATTGAACATACAAAGGCAAGAATCACAAGGACTTTCAAGGTTGTAGCGTGGTCGGGTAAACAAACAAGGGGCAATTTCTAAAGGTAATTGAAACAAAAACTTGCCTAAACCTAAGGGAGTGATCAACTCACAAAGACTCAAACCAAAATTCCAATCATCTTCTTCCAAAATCCCAAGTGTTACACAAAACACAATACTTATTTAGCACAATTATTTGAACTCTTTTAGTTTCCTTTTTCAAGAATTTTCTCTTTTTTTCTTTTTCTCTTTTTTCTTTTCTTTTTCATATTTTTCTTTTTTTTCATTTTTTTCATTTTTTTTCTTTTCTTTTTCATCCTCATAGAAAACAACCAATGAGTAAACAATCATTCTCTCCCCAACTTAAATTCAACCACATCATCATGTGAATACTCCCTACTTTCTAAGGCAAGGTAAAAATTCATACAACAACATAAAGTTGAGGTCCAAGAAAAAACAAAATCCAATCAAAAATAAGTGAACTAAATACTCATAGACAAGCATTAAGTTCAAATAAAACATGGATCAAAAAACTCAAAGGGGTTACGAATTCTCACACACTCACAAGGTTAATGACTATTTGGCTAGGTAGTTGTGCTCAAGATGAAACAAAATGCCTTGATCCTTTTCATGCTTTCATATAATCAACACAAACAAAAGATTAAGCATAATAAAATCCAGTTAAAACAAGAATGTTGGTACTCCGTGCATATATGAACAATAGAAGGCTTCCTCACAAAAAGGTTGGGAACTAAAGTGATTCGCACAAGAACAAGTATACAAAAGAATGAATGGCATAGAAGTTGTAAAAAGCCTAAGTATCATGAATATGCTAAAGTATAGAAAGCGATAAATACATTCCTCGGACGTGTACAAAATTTAACAAGATCATTACCATACATCCGCGAGTTGAAACGATCAAACTTGGAACATCACCAAAAGTTCCTCAAGCAACTCAAAACAAGCTCATTGACAAACACGAAAACTATTAATATGAACAAACTGAAAAATCGGCAAAAATTCATTAAACAAGTTGTAAAGTGAAGATTTGAGAATTTTACGAAAAATCCGAGTACAACTTGTTTAATGAATAATCACCACACTACCTAAACTAAACAACAACAAAAGAAAAGAATACACCATGCTTGTTTTACGTCGTAAGCTCGACGCCTTTACAATTCTTAGCTAGCAACTTCCTTACTTCATGCCATAGTGATGCCTCACCGCGCAAACCAAAAGCAAGTGCCCTAACCAAACACTTAAACAAACGTTACGTGAACAAAATGTATACAACACTTGAACAAACATAATGGAAATAGACAGTATATACGATATATATAAAACTCAAAAACAAAGAAACTATCGTAATGCGATTCAATATCAAAACCAATCCCCGGCAACGGCGCCATTTTGTTGAATGCAGAATAGGGCAAGCAAGGAAAAATATTTATTTTCGGAAGAATTCCCTCCGGGATTTATGTCGTGCCCACAGAGATCGGTTCGAGGGAAAGAATGTCGTTCGACAGTCTCTCGCGTTAATGAGTTTGGGTTTAAAATGGTTTAAAACAAGAAAACAGAAAAGTAAACATTAAAACATAACATGAAATTCATTCTTCAGAGACAAGAAGCTTATCAGGCGTGCACATATTCGACTCCTCACAAACTTAAACTTACCGACCAGTTATACTCAACCTACAATACTCCTCAATATCAGTAAGCATCGCTCACAACACAGGTTATGTCTAACGTAAAGTTGAGAGAACAACTGTGTTACCATTGTCGATACTTTCATATGCTAGCTCAAGGCACGGAGGCATTAAGTTTCGACGCCTATTGAAGATTGTTAGCCCTAAATCTATCTCTAGAATCTAGAAACTAACAGATAATCATCCCTAATCGAAGTTTGCGAGGATTATCTCTAACGCAACTCAAACCTCCCGCATAAAGCAAAAATCAGAGACAATCACCAATAAAGATTTGTAAATCAAGTTTTATACAACACCATGGGTGACAAATATACATGAGTTTACAGCAAATACATATACACAACCCAACCATAAAGAAAAACACAAAGAAAAAAAGAAATGAACCAAACATCTCGCGGGTTGTCAGAGCCGGTCGACGATCAATCCACCCCGGTTCATCTGTATGCATGCTCCACAGTTGTTTTCTAAGCTAATCTACTGAAAAATGAAGTTTGATGGAGTTGCAACAAGAATCCCCAAAACCATAACCTAAAAAATGATGAAAAATGACTAAAATGGGCAAAATTGGCTTTCCAGGTTCGCCTAGCGAGCCCCCGTTCGTCTAGCGAACGTAAACCGCCTTAAAATTGTGTTTTTTCACACTTCTGGAACTTTTTACTCGTCCGGGTTCGTCTAGCAAACTCGCCAGCGAATGCGCTCGCCTAGCGAACATTACAGCAAACCAGAACTTGTTTTCTTCATAACTTTTGAACCGTAACTCCGATTGACGCACGGTTTGAAGCGTTGGAAAGCTTATTCAATGCTCTATACAACAATGGCAAAATCGCATTGCTGGAATACCTAAAAAATGAGATAAAATCAATTAAAATCAATGATATTTACAAGAAAACGCAATATACACACGAAAACGTAAAGTAAATGTATTTACACATAAAGTGGGGTTTATTCAACCAATTTTTAACACAAAGTAACGATAAGTGCAACAAAACTTATATACAAAAATATGTACATTTTGCACTTATCAAACTCTCCCCAACTTACATAATTGTTTGTCCTCAAACAAGAATCAAACAACTTAACGAAACTGAGCGAAAACCAAAGAATCACGAATCAACAAGTGTTGAAAAACGGAAAACAAATGTATGGTTCAAATGAAAAACAGTACACACAAAGTAAATACTTACCACTAAACTACGACGATAACATAGTCACGAAACAAATGCAAAATACTAAAATCATGCCAAAAATTCTAAAACAACACAAGTTCAAATGTGAATCACACCTAGCAAAAACAATCATCGGTAGATGAAAAACACAAAATGAGGTACTTATCACTCACACAACAATCATGCAAACAATAGACTAAATTATGCAACCATCCAAAAATCATATTGAACATACAAAGGCAAGAATCACAAGGACTTTCAAGGTTGTAGCGTGGTCGGGTAAACAAACAAGGGGCAATTTCTAAAGGTAATTGAAACAAAAACTTGCCTAAACCTAAGGGAGTGATCAACTCACAAAGACTCAAACCAAAATTCCAATCATCTTCTTCCAAAATTCCACGTGTTACACAAAACACAATACTTATTTAGCACAATTATTTGAACTCTTTTAGTTTCCTTTTTCAAGGATTTTCTGTTTTTTTCTTTTTCTCTTTTTTCTTTTCTTTTTCATATTTTTCTTTTTTTTTCATTTTTTTTCTTTTTTTTTCTTTTCTTTTTTATCCTCATAGAAAACAACCAATGAGTAAACAATCATTCTTTCCCCAACTTGAATTCAACCACATCATCATGTGAATACTCCCTACTTTCTAAGGCAAGGTAAAAATTCATACAACAACATAAAGTTGAGGTCCAAGAAAAAACAAAATACAATAAAAAATAAGTGAACTAAATACTCATAGACAAGCATTAAGTTCAAATAAAACATGGATCAAAAAACTCAAAGGGGTTACGAATTCTCACACACTCACAAGGTTAATGACTATTTGGCTAGGTAGTTGTGCTCAAGATGAAACAAAATGCCTTGATCCTTTTCATGCTTTCATATAATCAACACAAACAAAAGATTAAGCATAATAAAATCCAGTTATAACAAGAATGTTGGTACTTCGTGCATATATGAACAATAGAAGTCTTCCTCACAAAAAGGTTGGGAACTAAAGTGATTCGCACCAAAACAAGTATACAAAAGAATGAATGGCATAGAAGTTGTAAAAAGCCTAAGTATCATGAATATGCTAAAGTATAGAAAGCGATAAATACATTCCTCGGACGTGTACAAAACTTAACAAGATCATTACCATACATCCGCGAGTTGAAACGATCAAACTTGCAACATCACCAAAAGTTCCTCAAGCAACTCAAAACAAGCTCATTGACAAACACGAAAACTATTAATATGAACAAAGTGAAAAATCGGCAAAAATTTATTAAACAAGTTGTAAAGTGAATATTTGAAAATTTTACGAAAAATCCGAGTACAACTTGTTTAATGAATACTCACCACACTACCTAAACTAAACAACAACAAAAGAAAAGAATACACCATGCTTGTTTTACGTCGTAAGCTCGACGCCTATACAATTCTTAGCTAGCAACTTCCTTCCTTTATGCCATAGTGATGCCTCACCTCGCAAACCAAAAGCAAGTGCCCTAACCAAACTCTTAAACAAATGTTACGGGAACAATTTGTATACAACACTTGAACAAACATAATGGAAATAGACAATATATACGATATATACAAAACTCAAAAACAAAGAAACTATCGCAATGCGATTCAATATCAAAACCAATCCTCGGCAACGACGCCATTTTGTTGAATGCAGAATAGGGCAAGCAAGCAAAAATATTTATTTTCGGAAGAATTCCCTCAGGGATTTCTATCGTGCCCACAAAGAACAGTTCGAGGGAAAGAATGTCGTTCGACAGTCTCTCGCATTAATGAGTTTGGGTTTAAAATGGTTTAAAACAAGAAAACAGAAAAGTAAACATTAAAACATAACAAGAAATTCATTCTTCAGAGACAAGAAACTTATCAGGCGTGCACATAATCGATTCCTCACAAACTTAAACTTACCGACCAGTTATACTCAACCTACAATACTCCTCAATATCACCCAGCATCGTTCACAACACAGGTTATGTCTAACATAAAGTTGAGAGAACAACCGTGTTACCATTGCTGATACTTTCATATGCTAGCTCAAGGCACGGAGGTATTAAGTTTTGACGCCTATTGAAGATTGTTAGCCCTAAATCTATCTCTAGAATCTAGAAACTAACAGATAATCATCCCTAATCGAAGTTTGCGAGGATTATCTCTAACGCAACTCAAACCTCGCGCATAAAGCAAAAATCAGAGACAATCACCAATAAAGATTTGTAAAGCAAGTTTTATACAACACCATGGGTGACAAATATACATGAGTTTACACCAAATACATATACACAACCCAACCATAAAGAAAAACACAAAGAAAACAAGAAATGAATCAAACATCTCGCGGGTTGTCAGAGCCAGTCGACGATCAATCCACCCCGGTTCATCTGTATGCATGCTCTACATTTGTTTTCTAAGCTAATCTACTGAAAAATGAAGTTTGATGGAGTTGCAACAAGAATTCCCAAAACCATAACCTAAAAAATGATTAAAAATGACTAAAATGGGCAAAATTAGCTTTCCAGGTTCGCCTAGCGAGCCCCCGTTCGTCTAGCGAACGTAAACCGCCTTAAAATTGTGTTTTTTCACACTTCTGGAACTTTTTACTCGTCCGGGTTCGCCTAGCGAACTCGCCAGCGAATGCGCTCGCCTAGCGAACATGACAGCAAACCAGAACTTGTTTTCTTCATAACTTTTGAACCGTAACTCCGATTGACGAACGGTTTGAAGCGTTGGAAAGCTTATTCAATGCTCTATACAACAATGGCAAAATCCCATTGCTGGAATACCTAAAAAATGAGATAAAATCAATTAAAATCAATGATATTTACAAGAAAACGCAATATACACACGAAAACCTAAAGTAAATGTATTTACACATAAAGTGGGGTTTATTCAACCAATTTTTAACACAAAGTAACGATAAGTGCAACAAAACTTATATACAAAAATAGGTACATTTTGCACTTATCAAACTCTCCCCAACTTACATAATTGTTTGTCCTCAAACAAGAATCAAACAACTTAACGAAACTGAGCGAAAACCAAAGAATCACGAATCAACAAGTGTTGAAAAACGGAAAACAAATGTATGGTTCAAATGAAAAACGGTACACACAAAGTAAATACTTACCACTAAACTACGACGATAACATAGTCACGAAACAAATGCAAAATACTAAAATCATGCCAAAAATTCTAAAACAACACAAGTTCAAATGTGAATCACACCTAGCAAAAACAATCATCGGTAGATGAAAAACACAAAATGAGGTACTTATCACTCACACAACAATCATGCAAACAATAGACTAAATTATGCAACCATCCAAAAATCATATTGAACATACAAAGGCAAGAATCACAAGGACTTTCAAGGTTGTAGCGTGGTCGGGTAAACAAACAAGAGGCAATTTCTAAAGGTAATTGAAACAAAAACTTGCCTAAACCTGAGGGAGTGATCAAATCACAATGACTCAAACCAAAATTCCAATCATCTTCTTCCACAATCCCACGTGTTACACAAAACACAATACTTATTTAGCACAATTATTTGAACTCTTTTAGTTTCCTTTTTCAAGGATTTTCTGTTTTTTTCTTTTTGTCTTTTATCTTTTCTTTTTCATATTTTTCTTTTTTTTAATTTTTTTCTTTTTTTTTTCTTTTCTTTTTCATCCTCATAGAAAACAACCAATGAGTAAACAATCATTCTCTCCCCAACTTGAATTCAACCACATCATCATGTGAATACTCCCTACTTTCTAAGGCAAGGTAAAAATTCATACAACAACATAAAGTTGAGGTCCAAGAAAAAAAAATCCAATCAAAAATAAGTGAACTAAATACTCATAAACAAGCATTAAGTTCAAATAAAACTTGGATCAAAAAACTCAAAGGGGTTACGAATTCTCACACACTCACAAGGTTAATGACTATTTGGCTAGGTAGTTGTGCTCAAGATGAAACAAAATGCCTTGATCCTTTTCATGCTTTCATATAATCAACACAAACAAAAGATTAAGGATAATAAAATACAGTTAAAACAAGAATGTTGGTACTCCGTGCATATATGAACAATAGAAGGCTTCCTCACAAAAAGCTTGGGAACTAAAGTGATTCGCACAAGAACAAGTATACAAAAGAATGAATGGCATAGAAGTTGTAAAAAGCCTAAGTATCATGAATATGCTAAAGTATAGAAAGCGATAAATACATTCCTCGGACGTGTACAAAACTTAACAAGATCATTACCATACATCCGCGAGTTGAAACGATCAAACTTGGAACATCACCAAAAGTTCCTCAAGCAACTCAAAACAAGCTCATTGACAAACACGAAAACTATTAATATGAACAAACAGAAAAATCGGCAAAAATTCATTAAACAAGTTGTAAAGTGAAGATTTGAGAATTTTACGAAAAATCCGAGTACAACTTGTTTAATGAATACTCACCACACTACCTAAACTAAACAACAACAAAAGAAAAGAATACACCATGCTTGTTTTACGTCGTAAGCTCGACGCCTTTACAATTCTTAGCTAGCAACTTCCTTCCTTCATGCCATAGTGATGCCTCACCTCGCAAACCAAAAGCAAGTGTCCTAACCAAACACTTAAACAAACGTTACGGGAACAAAATGTATACAACACTTGAACAAACATAATGGAAATAGACAATATATACGATATATACAAAACTCAAAAACAAAGAAACTATCGCAATGCGATTCAATATTAAAACCAATCCCCGGCAATGGCGCCATTTTGTTGAATGCAGAATAGGGCAAGCAAGGAAAAATATTTATTTTCGGAAGAATTCCCTTCGGGATTTATGTCATGCCCACAGAGATCGGTTCGACGGAAAGAATCTCGTTCGACAGTCTCTCGCGTTAATGAGTTTGGGTTTAAAATGGTTTAAAACAAGAAAACAGAAAAGTAAACATTAAAACATAACAAGAAATTCATTCTTCAGAGACAAGAAACTTATCAGGCGTGCACATAATCGACTCCTCACAAACTTAAACTTACCGACCAGTTATACTCAATCTACAATACTCCTCAATATCACCCAGCATCGCTCACAATACAGGTTATGTCTAACATAAAGTTGAGAGAACAACCGTGTTACCATTGCCGATAATTTCGTACGCTAGCTCAAGGCACGAAGGCATTAAGTTTCGACGCCTATTGAAGATTGTTAGCCCTAAATCTATCTCTAGAATCTAGAAACTAACAGATAATCATCCCTAATCGAAGTTTGCGAGGATTATCTCTAAGGCAACTCAAACCTCGTGCATAAAGCAAAATTCAGAGACAATCACCAATAAAGATTTGTAAAGCAAGTTTAATACAACGCCATGGGTGACAAATATACATGATTTTACAGCAAAGACATATACACAACCCAACCATAAAGAAAAACACAAAGAAAAAAAGAAATGAACCAAACATCGCGCGGGTTGTCAGAGCCGGTTGACGATCAATCCACCCCGGTTCATCTGTATGCATGCTCCACACCTATTTTCGAAGCTAATCTACTAAAAAATGAAGTTTGATGGAGTTGGAACAAGAATCCCCAAAACCATAACCTAAAAAATGATGAAAAATGACTAAAATGGGCAAAATTGGCTTTCCAGGTTCGCCTAGCGAGCCCCCGTTCGTCTAGCGAACGTAAACCGCCTTAAAATTGTGTTTTTTTCACACTTCTAGAACTTTTTACTCGTCCGGGTTCGCCTAGTGAACTCGCAAGCGAATGCGCTCGCCTAGCGAACATGACAGCAAACCATAACTTGTTTTCTTCATAACTTTTGAACCGTAACTCCGATTGACGCACAGTTTGAAGTGTTGAAAAGCTTATTCAATGCTCTATACAAAAATGGCAAAATCCCATTGTCGGAATACCTAAAAAATGAGATTAAATCAATTAAAATAAATGATATTTACTAGAAAACGCAATATACACACGAAAACGTAAAGTAAATGTATTTACACATAAAGTGGGGTTTATTCAACCATTTTTTAACACAAAGTAACGATAAGTGCAACAAAACTTATATACAAAAATAGGTACATTTTGCACTTCTCAAACTCTCCCCAACTTACATAATTGTTTGTCCTCAAACAAGAATCAAACATCTTAACAAAACTGAGCGAAAACCAAAGAATCACGAATCAACAAGTGTTGAAAAACGGAAAACAAATGTATGGTTCAAATGAAAAACGGTACACACAAAGTAAATACTTACCACTAAACTACAACGATAACATAGTCACGAAACAAATGCAAAATACTAAAATCATGCCAAAAATTCTAAAACAACACAAGTTCAAATGTGAATCACACCTAGCATAAACAATCATCGGTAGGTGAAAAACACAAAATGAGGTACTTATCACTCACACAACAATCATGCAAACAATAGACTAAATTATGCAACCATCCAAAAATCATATTGAACATACAAAGGCAAGAATCACAAGGACTTTCAAGGTTGTAGCGTGGTCGGGTAAACAAACAAGAGGCAATTTCTAAAGGTAATTGAAACAAAAACTTGCTTAAACCTAAGGGAGTGATCAACTCACAATGACTCAAACCAAAATTCCAATCATCTTCTTCCACAATCCCACGTGTTACACAAAACACAATACTTATTTAGCACAATTATTTGAACTCTTTTAGTTTCCTTTTTCAAGGATTTTCTGTTTTTTTCTTTTTCTCTTTTTTCTTTTCTTTTTCATTTTTTTCTTTTTTTTAATTTTTTTCTTTTTTTTTTCTTTTCTTTTTCATCCTCATAGAAAACAACCAATGAGTAAACAATCATTCTCTCCCCAACTTGAATTCAACCACATCATCATGTGAATACTCCCTACTTTCTAAGGCAAGGTAAAAATTCATACAACAACATAAAGTTGAGGGCCAAGAAAAAAAAATCCAATCAAAAATAAGTGAACTAAATACTCATAGACAAGCATTAAGTTCAAATAAAACATGGATCAAAAAACTCAAAGGGGTTACGAATTCTCACACACTCACAAGGTTAATGACTATTTGGCTAGGTAGTTGTGCTCAAGATGAAACAAAATGCCTTGATCCTTTTCATGCTTTCATATAATCAACACAAACAAAAGATTAAGCATAATTAAATCCAGTTAAAACAAGAATGTTGGTACTCCGTGCATATATGAACAATAGAAGGCTTCCTCACAAAAAGCTTGGGAACTAAAGTGATTCGCACAAGAACAAGTATACAAAAGAATGAATGGCATAGAAGTTGTAAAAAGCCTAAGTATCATGAATATGCTAAAGTATAGAAAGCGATAAATACATTCCTCGGACGTGTACAAAACTTAACAAGATCATTACCATACATCCGCGAGTTGAAACGATCAAACTTGGAACATCACCAAAAGTTCCTCAAGCAACTCAAAACAAGCTCATTGACAAACACGAAAACTATTAATATGAACAAACTGAAAAATCGGCAAAAATTCATTAAACAAGTTGTAAAGTGAAGATTTGAGAATTTTACGAAAAATCCGAGTACAACTTGTTTAATGAATACTCACCACACTACCTAAACTAAACAACAACAAAAGAAAAGAATACACCATGCTTGTTTCACGTCGTAAGCTCGACGCCTTTACAATTCTTAGCTAGCAACTTCCTTCCTTCATGCCATAGTGATGCCTCACCTCGCAAACCCAAAGCAAGTGTCCTAACCAAACACTTAAACAAACGTTACGGGAACAAAATGTATATAATACTTGAACAAACATAATGGAAATAGACAATATATACGATATATACAAAACTCAAAAACAAAGAAACTATCGCAATGCGATTCAATATCAAAACCAATCCCCGACAACGGCGCCATTTTGTTGAATGCAGAATAGGGCAAGCAAGCAAAAATATTTATTTTCGGAAGAATTCCCTCCGGGATTTATGTCATGCCCACAGAGATCGGTTCGACGGAAAGAATGTCGTTCGGCAGTCTCTCGCGTTAATGAGTTTGGGTTTAAAATGGTTTAAAACAAGAAAACAGAAAAGTAAACATTAAAACATAACAAGAAATTCATTCTTCAGAGACAAGAAACTTATCAGGCGTGCACATAATCGACTCCTCACAAACTTAAACTTACCGACCAGTTATACTCAATCTACAATACTCCTCAATATCACCCAGCATCGCTCACAATACAGGTTATGTCTAACATAAAGTTGAGAGAACAACCGTGTTACCATTGCCGATAATTTCGTACGCTAGCTCAAGGCACGAAGGCATTAAGTTTCGACGCCTATTGAAGATTCTTAGCCCTAAATTTATCTCTAGAATCTAGAAACTAACAGATAATCATCCCTAATCGAAGTTTGCGAGGATTATCTCTAAGGCAACTCAAACCTCGCGCATAAAGCAAAAATCAGAGACAATCACCAATAAAGATTTGTAAAGCAAGTTTTATACAACGCCATGGGTGACAAATATACATGATTTTACAGCAAATACATATACACAACCCAACCATAAAGAAAAACACAAAGAAAAAAAGAAATGAACCAAACATCGCACGGGTTGTCAGAGCCGGTTGACGATTAATCCACCCCGGTTCATCTGTATGCATGCTCCACACCTATTTATGAAGCTAATCTACTGAAAAATGAAGTTTGATGGAGTTGGAACAAGAATCCCCAAAACCATAACCTAAAAAATGATGAAAAATGACTAAAATGGGAAAAATTGGCTTTCCAGGTTCGCCTAGCGAGCCCCCGTTCGTCTAGCAAACGTAAACCGCCTTAAAATTGTGTTTTTTCACACTTCTAGAGCTTTTTACTCGTCCGGGTTCGCCTAGTGAACTCGCCAGCGAATGCGCTCGCCTAGCGAACATGACAGCAAACCATAACTTGTTTTCTTCATAACTTTTGAACCGTAACTCCGATTGACGCACAGTTTGAAGTGTTGGAAAGCTTATTCAACGCTCTATACAAAAATGGCAAAATCCCATTGCCGGAATACCTAAAAAATGAGATAAAATCAATTAAAATCAATGATATTTACAAGAAAACGCAATATACACACGAAAACGTAAAGTAAATGTATTTACACATAAAGTGGGGTTTATTCAACCAATTTTTAACACAAAGTAACGATAAGTGCAACAAAACTTATATACAAAAATAGGTACATTTTGCACTTATCAAACTCTCCCCAACTTACATAATTGTTTGTCCTCAAACAAGAATCAAACAACTTAACGAAACTGAGCGAAAACCAAAGAATCACGAATCAACAAGTGTTGAAAAACGGAAAACAAATGTATGGTTCAAATGAAAAACGGTACACACAAAGTAAATACTTACCACTAAACTACGACGATAACATAGTCACGAAACAAATGCAAAATACTAAAATCATGCCAAAAATTCTAAAACAACACAAGTTCAAATGTGAATCACACCTAGCAAAAACAATCATCGGTAGATGAAAAACACAAAATGAGGTACTTATCACTCACACAACAATCATGCAAACAATAGACTAAATTATGCAACCATCCAAAAATCATATTGAACATACAAAGGCAAGAATCACAAGGACTTTCAAGGTTGTAGCGTGGTCAGGTAAACAAACAAGAGGCAATTTCTAAAGGTAATTGAAACAAAAACTTGCCTAAACCTAAGGGAGTGATCAACTCACAATGACTCAAACCAAAATTCCAATCATCTTCTTCCACAATCCCACGTGTTACACAAAACACAATACTTATTTAGCACAATTATTTGAACTCTTTTAGTTTCCTTTTTCAAGGATTTTCTGTTTTTTTCTTTTTCTCTTTTTTCTTTTCTTTTTCATTTTTTTCTTTTTTTTTCTTTTCCTTTTCATCCTCATAGAAAACAACCAATGAGTAAACAATCATTCTCTCCCCAACTTGAATTCAACCACATCATCATGTGAATACTCCCTACTTTCTAAGGCAAGGTAAAAATTCATGCAACAACATAAAGTTGAAGTCCAAGAAAAAATAAAATCCAATCAAAAATAAGTGAACTAAATACTCATAGACAAGCATTAAGTTCAAATAAAACATGGATCAAAAAACTCAAAGGGGTTACGAATTCTCACACACTCACAAGGTTAATGACTATTTGGCTAGGTAGTTGTGCTCAAGATGAAACAAAATGCCTTGATCCTTTTCATGCTTTCATATAATCAACACAAACAAAAGATTAAGCATAATAAAATCCAGTTAAAACAAGAATGTTGGTACTTCGTGCATATATGAACAATAGAAGGCTTCCTCACAAAAAGGTTGGGAACTAAAGTGATTCGCACAAGAACAAGTATACAAAAGAATGAATGGCATAGAAGTTGTAAAAAGCCTAAGTATGATGAATATGCTAAAGTATAGAAAGCGATAAATACATACCTCGGACGTGTACATAACTTAACAAGATCATTACCATACATCCGCGGGTTGAAACGATCAAACTTGGAACATCACCAAAAGTTCCTCAAGCAACTCAAAACAAGCTCATTGACAAACACGAAAACTATTAAAATAAACAAACTGAAAAATCGGAAAAAATTCATTAAATAAGTTGTAAAGTGAAGATTTGAGAATTTTACGAAAAATCCGAGTATAACTTGTTTAATGAATACTCACCACACTCCCTAAACTAAACAACAACAAAAGAAAAGAATACACCATGCTTGTTTTACGTCGTAAGCTCGACGCCTTTACAATTCTTAGCTAGCAACTTCCTTCCTTCATGCCATAGTGATGCCTCACCGCGCAAACCAAAAGCAAGTGCCCTAACCAAACACTTAAACAAACGTTACGGGAACAAAATGTATACAACACTTGAACAAACATAATGGAAATAGACAATATATACGATATATACAAAACTCAAAAACAAAGAAACTATCGTAATGCGATTCAATATCAAAACCAATCCCCGGCAACGGCGCCATTTTGTTGAATGCAGAATAGGGCAAGCAAGCAAAAATATTTATTTTCGGAAGAATTCCCTCCGGGATTTATGTCGTACCCACAGAGATCGGTTCGAGGGAAAGAATGTTGTTCGACAGTCTCTCGCGTTAATGAGTTTGGGTTTAAAATGGGTTAAAACAAGAAAACAGAAAAGTAAACGTTAAAACATAACAAGAAATTCATTCTTCAGAGACAAGAAACTTATCAGGCGTGCACATAATCGACTCCTCACAAACTTAAACTTACCGACCAATTATACTCAACCTACAATACTCCTCAATATCATCCAGCATCGCTCACAACACAGGTTATGTCTAACGTAAAGTTGAGAGAACAACCGTGTTACCATTGCCGATACTTTCGTATGCTAGCTCAAGGCACGGAGGCATTAAGTTTCGACGCCTATTGAAGATTGTTAGCCCTAAATCTATCTCTAGAATCTAGAAACTAACAGATAATCATCCCTAATCAAAGTTTGCAAAGATTATCTCTAACGCAACTCAAACCTCGCGCATAAAGCAAAAATCAAAGACAATCAGCAATAAAGATTTGTAAAGCAAGTTTTATACAACGCCATGGGTGACAAATATACATGAGTTTACAGTAAATACATATACACATTCCAACCATAAAGAAACACACAAAGAAAAAGAAAAATGAACCAAACATCTCGCGGATTATTAGAGCCGGTCGACGATCAATCCACCCAGTTCATCTGTATGCATGCTCCACAGTTGTTTTCTAAGCTAATCTACTAAAAAAGTAAGTTTGATGGAGTTGGAGCAAGAATCCCCAAAACCATAACCTAAAAAATGATGAAAAATGACTAAAATAGGCAAAATTGGCTTTCCAGGTTCGCCTAGCGAGCCCCCGTTCTCCTAGCGAACGTAAACTGCCTTAAAATTGTGTTTTTTAATGCTTCTGGAACTTTTTATTCGCTAGGCCAGCGAATGCGCTCGCCTCCTGGTTCGCCTAGCGAACATGACAGCAAACTAGAACTTGTTTTCTTCATAACTTTTGAACCGTAACTCTGATTGACGCATGGTTTGAAGTGTTGGAAAGCTTATTCAATGCTCCATACAACAATGGCAAATTCCCATTGCTGGAATACCTACAAAAATGAGATAAAATCAATTAAACTCAATGATATTTACAAGAAAATGCAATATACACACGAAAACGTAAAGTAAACGTATTTACACATAAAGTGGGGTTTATTCAACCAATTTTTAACACAAAGTAACGATAAGTGCAACAAAACTTATATACAAAAATAGGTACATTTTTCACTTATCACATACCCATCAACTCTAGGAGCTTTTACGTCACCAATTCTTTTGAGGGATTGAGTGATTTTAGTTTCAGTAACAGGAATTTCCAGCATTCTCCTTTGCTCATAAGAAACTTGGGGCCCCTCTCTCAATAACATCTTTCACTTTATTTATAAGCTCATGATTCTCTCTATCCTGCACCAAATTATCCTGCATATCCAACAAATTATGCGTAGCTTATTTCAGAGAGTGAGAAGATCCTAACACAGGGGTGCTAAGGCCTTTGATGACCCTTTGAACTCTCATCATTTTCCTCCATAACACATACATAGGGCTACCCTCAATAGGGATGCTCTAGTTCTTAAGAATCTTCTCATGGAAACCAGCCATATCCACCACACTGTTAAGGAATTTAAAGTGAAATTACCTCAAGTGTCTATCCTCATCAAGATTTTTCAGCAGTAGTAAGTTATGGTCAGAAACACTAGGAGCCATAATATGCAGGGCCATGTCCAAGTATTTTTGGTACCAATCAACATTAGCTAGGGCATGGTCAATTCTAGAGTATATGATATTTTCATTGTGCTTGTTGGGCCAGGTGAAGTAATCCCTGAAGTTGTTCATTTCACTAAGGTCAGTCCTATCCATCATATACCTGAAGTCTTTGTACTCATTCTCTTGCACAAGGTTCCCTCATCTTTTATCAATGGATTTTAACACATTATTAAAGTCACATACTAATAACCAAGGACCCTGATGGTTCATATGGATGTGCATAATCTCATCCCATAATCTCTTCCTTTGCTCTAACAGGTTCAAGTCATAGATATCAGTGAACCAGTAGAGAAAGTTACCCTAAATTTCATAAATTCCACAGTGTATATGTTGGGCAGCACTAGTGACTTTTCTAACCTCAACTTTGGTATTATTCCACCAAATCCACAACCTACCATTATCATGGTTTTGGTAGTTATCTATATAGGAGCCTCTAAGCTTGATGATACTTCTAACTTTATCAGATTTATCTTTTTTAACTCTAGTCTTAATCAACACAACAATCATGGGGTTAAGAGTAAGAAGGCGGGAGCTAACCTCTTTTGTCTTAACTGCTTTATTTAGCCCTCTTATGTTCCAAGAAACAATCATGGGGCCCTGTTATGACTTACTAAGGGATCATTCAAAATCACTAGAAGTCCAAAACCATTTTGACATTGGATGGATGTCCCTTTATTGACAACTCCTTTTCCTTTCTCTCTTCTGCTGCCTGTGACAGTTGTCCATTCTTTATTTTCAACATTAGGTTCCTCATTAGTAACCATAACGGTAGGAATGACCTTCATCTTCTCTTTTGGCTCAACCACTTTAGGTATTCATTCCTTGCTAGGCTTCTTTGGTTTGTCACAATTATGCCCCACTTTTTGACACCTTGTACAATACAATGGTTTCCATTCATATTCAATTGGTTGTTTCATACGACACCCCTCATCATCTTTAATCATAATATCTTTTTTCCGCTCTTGTGTGATGTCAACTTCCACGAGAATGCGAACATACGAGACCCTAACCTTGTTAGCAGTGCACTCATCTGTCACCAATGACGTCCCAATAGCACTACCTATCTTACTCAAGCTTCGAGCACCCCATAAATTCAATGGCAGTTGAGGGAGTTTCACCCAAAGTGGTATAGTTCTGAACATATCCCTTTGCAAGTTGAAATCTGGCTTCCATTTACGCAATAGGTCTGTTGTGGATTGTGTAGGGTCCTTTCATCAACACTAAATCTTTGTCATGGAATGAGTGGAATCGCAAGATGAAAAACCTCTTCTCATTATAGAACATATCTGGTAATTTCACAAAGTTCCATTGCTTCAACATATACTGCTTGACTGCATTTATACTGAGATTATCACATAAAACGTACATAATGAGTGTATTTTCCCAGAATTTGACTTCTGAATCAATATCAGCAACTTCAATCTTGATTTCAATTTCGCCATCAAACACTTTTGGTGCCACAAATTCCATCGTTAATCCCTTCGCAGGGTTCCTATTTTCATTGATAACATCAACTCAAAGCTTCTTCTTCTCAGGATTGTCTTCAATTCGTGTTGCAGACGATTTGCCTAGGTTTTCATGAGGTAGCTCCTTCCTCTCATCTTCTTCAGACTGACTACCACCATCTGGAGATTCATTCATCACCATAATTTTCGATTGTATAGCTCGCATTGTATCATCGAGATTCATAGTCACCACCGTGGGATTCACCGGTGACGAGAGAACCTTCCAATCTGGCGCCCTCGTCCTCTACCCCTCTCACGCGTCACCATGCCTAAATTTTGAAAATCTAAAGAACAAGAGATTTTTTTAGAATCATTTCATTCTCTTTGAAATTTTGCCGAAGACTCTAATTTCCTCAATAGTTTAGTCATAAAACTATCAAAACTCGGTAGTAAATTAAAAATTAAAAATAATAACTTGAAAACAATACACTAAGTATTTATCAAAGAAAATAATAAAAGATATATTAATAATTGAAAGTGATGCTCATTTTTTAAACTATTAATTTCTTACAAATGCTACACTAATTATAAGACATAAGGAGTAATAACTCATTTTTAAGTGAAAATTGTACAATAAAACTTTATAACAATTTTATTTTGTAGGTAAAATATATATTATATTTTTATTTGTGATTTATTGAAATTCGAAATGAACAATAAGATATATGATCTTGTCTTTTATATTTTAATAATTTTAACTTGCTTTTAATTATTTTATATATATATATATATATATATATATATATATATATATATATATATATGGGTCATGCTAATACACACCCATGAGGTGTGCATTAACAATATACACCTTAGTGTATTTTTGTGTGGGGCCATCATTTTTTAGTGGGACCCACATTAGAAAGATGAAGAAAAAAAATACATGTAGTGTATTTTTGTGTAGAGCCCACCAATTTTGGGTGTGTGTTAGTATTTTCATATATATATATATATAATTAAATTTAGATTTTGAAAGGAAATAAATTCATTTATAATTTGAATAAACATGATAAGTTGTATATAGAGAAACAATTTGATAATGTATAATATTTGGGAAATGCATGAATACATATGTTATAATGGTATAAAAAGTTAAATTAAATTAAATTAAATTTGCAATGTATGAATATATATTAAAGGTTAAGTCTAACACATAAACTTTTAAATTTAAAATTGAAAACTATACTAAATTATAGCACTGGTCTTTTTTTTTTATTTTTTAAATATGTCAATATATTTAACGCTCAGTAAAGAAGTTTAAATACTAATCAAAAAAGTTAAATAAGTGAAAAATTTAACAGTTTTTCTGTAGATAAATATATAGCAAAAAAAGATAAAAGTTTTAATACTTTTTTTGCTTTCATAAAATCCATTTGAGGTAGTCTTGTACAAAAAGTGTCTCGAAATAAAAATGAATATTTTTTAATTTTAACGGAAACGTATTGATAAAAACTTTTGATTTTATCCATTTCTTTTACAAAAGTTTTGATTTTATTTGATTTAAAATAACTAAATAATTAAACCTGTAATATAAAGTGAGTATTTAGGTACCAAAAATAGAATGCATATATTAATATTTTTATCACTTTATAAGGTTATGGATGTGACTTGTTTTAGATTACATTTATATTTTCCCAATTTTTTTAGCTATTTTTGATATTATTTATGTTAATTTAGAAAATAAAAAGACTCATATAGAGTTTTTTATAAAGAAAAAAATTGACCATATATGTTACTGGTTAGATAAGTAATTAAATGAATATTAGGTAACTTCCAATAATTTATATGATTAATAGTAAAGATTTTTAAACTAAAAGGGTGAACGGAAATGGTTAGATAAGTAATCAAATGAATATTAGGTAACTTCCAATAATTTATATGATTAATAGTAAAGATTTTAAACTAAAAGGTGAAGGGAAAAGAGATCATAATAAAACTAAAAAGTAAAAAATTGTGATAGTTAATAAAATATAAGTCAAGGTTTAAAAGGCATATATACAAAACAATATATAAAAAAGTTCTTAAAACTTGGAATCCAATGTCAATGGTGAAGATCTATTGTAAGTTCCAAACTTAGGAGAAGTTCTGGTTAATTATAAATTTTTAGTTCTAAAATCTTCAATTTAAAAATAAACTACGCTCAATACAAACTCTTTTTACCTTACCTTATGAGAAAAAAATCACTTCAGAAAAACATTATAGAATGTTAAACCGCCGCAACACAAACTCTTTTTACTACATCTACTCATAACAACACATTAAACTAAAAATAAGGCACTTGATGAAATAAGTTTATATTATGACCAACCTAGCTATAGCTAAACCAAACTCTAATTTATAGCTAAGTAACATAAACAAACTACATGTAAATCATTTAATGTCCTTAAAATTCTCTACCCCTTACATATTCTGACTAATATTACATCATATAGAACACACTTCTTTTTTGTCTTTGAGCTAAAATTAACATATGCCAGGCATGTTATTCCAACTTGATCCAAGAGTCCAAGCAAATTCTTGATTGGTGGGGCCAGATGATGAAGCATGATCAGTTTGAGTTTCAAGTCCCAATGTTTGGCTTTTTCCTCTGCAGTACCATTCTGGCATTGGTATTTCTGAGGGAAAATTGTTGAGCAAGCAATCCAAGTCATCATCGTACATTGAATTCATCTCTTCTAAAGGATCCTCCACAACTGGTTTCTTCCCTGCATTTTTCAAGTTTCACATGACATTAGTAATCATACAATATATGATTGCACTTGAACTATTTTAACCCGGTTAAACTTCAATTCAATTAGACTATCAGAACCATCTTTGAAGATGTTCAAAGTAGACTACCGCACATGGTTCAAAATTTGACACAAATAAATTGTGGCTAAATAGGATTTTATAAAATATTTGTCACTATTAAACCTTGACAAAATAGGGCATATTGTTTTGCAACCTATGCAGAAATTTCAAAAAATTAATTTAACCAGCTAATTTGGTTCAATTTTAAAAAAAATTGATTCTATCCACCACTTTCGCCATCAACCCTTACTAGTTATGGAAAAGAAGATGAGTGAGTTGAATTCAATTACCCAAAGCCGTCTTAAATTTTTGGAAGCTCTGTATAAGTTAGTCATGGTTTAAGCGTGACAAAATAATTAAGGGTCCTATATAATCATAGCTACCTCATACAAACCTATTTTATACCCTATTTACTATAATTTATTTGTGACAAATTTGAGATTTTGAGTTGTAATCTATCTTGCATACTCTCGAAGAAGGTAGTATGTTTAACATTATATGTAAGATATATTTTTTATTAGGCATATGGTAATCAAATAAATCAATTACAAGAAGAGTGAGTGGTTTCACCTGTTGACAATTCAGAAGAGCTCAAATCTTTCTTCTGAGTCTCATCAATAATCTTCTTCTTCTTTATGGAATCTGACACCAGAGAAGCAATGTCTCCTTCATCTTCATATTCTTCAGCCTCCATGCGTTTCCTTTTGTATGAGTCCACACTCTTACCCTTATCATTGCTTGAAATACTTCTACCTTCCATCACAATATCATCCAAAAGTCCACTATTTTTTCCTTCAGACGATAGTGGGGCAACTTCATAGTAATCATTAACACCACTAGCATAAGATGAAGCAGTAGTTGTAGAATCATACATAGATCCTGCATTGAATCCATGATGATCATAGCTCAAGTTTTCAGAATATTGGCGATCATGTAAATGATCACTTGGGGGAGTAAAACCTTGGTTGAAAACATTTGAGGATGGAGATGGATAAGGAGAAAGTGAAGGTGAATTTTTCAAAGCAAGATTTTCATTAACCTCTAGGGTTTCATCATTGGAAAAGTTGAATTGTGGACATGGAATGGTGTTAGCTGAATCAGAGTTGTCTTGTAGAGGATTATAATCATAAGTGTTTGGATCATCAAGCTTCTTAGGGTAACATGAAGATAAGAGTAAAGGAAAAGATGATGAAAAAGAGAAAGGCTCATGTTGAAGCATTATATGATTGTTGTATGCAATAGCTTCTGCATGGATTTCGGGAGGGTAAAGAGGTAATCCCGCTCTTTGACGCCTTTTCATCCTCGTGTTCCAAAAGTTCTTGATTTCATTATCTGTTCTTCCCGGCAACTAAAAAAACAAAAAAATATTTAGGGCATATAGGAATTAATTTGTTAGTATGATTAAAGTAAGAACATTTTTAGGGTACATCTTTCTCTAATGGCGACTAGCACCGCCGATTCAGAGATCGCTCTCTTGAAAAACAATATAAAGAAATTGTTTCAAGCAAAGTATACAAAAGACATAAAAATGATTATTTTAGCCTTAAATGAGAAATTTAAGAAAGTGGAAAACTTATCAAAAGTACAACATATTGAAAGAAAGACACAAAAATGGCAAAGTGAGATTCATACAAAATGAATGAGGTAAGTTTCTTGAATGTGGTCATCATAAATTCACTATTTACAAAACTATTATTTAAAAATGCTAAAGCAAAAAAAAAAAAAAAAATCAATTTATGTTCAAAAGGTGAAATTGACAACACATTTTTTCACTTTATTTTAATAACAAAAAAAAAACAATCTTTAATATTACATTGATAAGATTAAACAAAATTGGAGTAATAAATGGATTTCTCTTCATTTCCCCTTGTTTCTTGCTTAAGGTCCTGCAGATTGGAACCTAATCAAACCAAATGCAATAGATCTTAAATTTAGATCCAAATGTGGAAGAAAAAAATTTCTAGATGCATAAAACATTTGATTAGATTCAGATCCAATTATGATATAAAAAAAAAATTAGTAGAAAGATAAAACATAAACCATTATACAATTAAATCATGAATACAATAAACCAATAAAAATTTCACATGGGAAACCAAAATATACGATAGCACTAAAAACCGATATGAGAATGGTTTTAAATCGCGATCGCGGATGTAATTGTGGGTGTTGTGATTGTGATAATCATGATTATTGTAAAGTGGATTCCAACGGTTGTGACGTGAACTTTGATAAAGAAAATATTGAAATGCACCGTTAAAAAAACAATTAATATTAAAGAAAACTCCGACACGGTTTCTAATGTAAAAGGAAAAATTTTCTAACACGGTTTCAAACGTGAAAGGAAAATTCTGACGCGGTTTCTAATGTAAAAAATTTTTTTTTACATAATTTCTAATGTGAAAAGACGTATGATTTCGAATCACACCGCAATTCGTTATGCTTGTGAAGACGACCGCATGAACAATATTGCGGCCGCAATTTCAAAACATTCAATGAAGATCATGAAAAATAAAAATAAAATCTTACGCAAAATTTTAATATAATTAAATTTAATGAAATATAATACCTGAGCAGCCATTCTAGCCCATTTGTTTCCAAGCTTAGCATGCAGTTGAATGATGACTTTTTCTTCCTCTTCAGAAAATGAACCTTTCTTTAGA
Organism: Lathyrus tuberosus; assembly: GCA_022829125.1. Lineage (NCBI taxonomy): Eukaryota > Viridiplantae > Streptophyta > Magnoliopsida > Fabales > Fabaceae > Lathyrus > Lathyrus tuberosus. Next base: position 5,965,573 of record JALAZF010000215.1, read on the forward strand.
TTTGGCCTTAGATGATTGGCCCATCTAAGTCTGCAGCTTTTTCCACATCTTAACAATCCTGAATTCTTCTGAACAGAATTCCAATTCCCTTCACCATGCTTGTTAACGTACTCTATCAAAACCATGTCCTCTTGTGGGGTCCACGGTCCTTTCTTCATGCCAGTTCTTGCATCAACATCATCTTTTGATGACTCAATGTCAAACTCAACATTAATATTATTATCATCATCATTGGATTTGTTGTTCCAAATCATTCTCGTCATAATTAATTAATCACCTTTCGCGGAGAATAATGTTAAATTTATACTAAAATGAAAAAATTAATTTGGATCTGCGAAGGTTGTTGTTGGTTAGGCGATCGAGCAAAATCTCGATCGCTATATAACAAAGTAGGGTTTATGCAATTATTTGAATGAAATTTGTTGAAAACGAGAGAGGGGGATAAAAAAATGAAGGGAGAGAGGTGAAATGTTGATAAAGAGATAGAGAGAGAGTGAAAGATATATATATATATATATATATATATATATATATGGACAAAACCTTGTCTTTAGTTTTTGTTTTTGTTTTTGTTGAGATAGAGACAGTGGATTTTAAGGAAAAGAAAGAAAAAAATTAAAGAAGTAAAAGTTAGGTGTAGAGAGAAATTATGTGTTGGATTGGAAGGGTAAATTTGGTGTTTGGAAAGAAAGAAAATAAAATAGAGAGAGAAGAAAAAAAAAAGGTGAAAAGTGTGATTTGTACATTTAGAGGTGTGAGCTATCATTTCGCTCCGAGTTGCATGCTTTATGCTACGTCCACGGACACGTTTATCATCTTTTTTCTTCAAAATATGTACATCTAATTTTATATATATATATATATATATATATATATATATATATATATATATATATAAAGGTGGGGTTCAACTTTACCATTAGAGTAAGTTTTTTAACTTACCTCAAATCATAACTTTTAATTGAATCTAATATATTAATTAAATTAGTTTTTTTATTTTTTATTTTTTAAAGCAAAATTAACTTTTTTATTTAATTAACAATTAGATTAAATTTAATTCATAGATTATAATTTACAGTAAATTAAAAAAACTTACTCCAATTTAATTAGATAGATTGTCAGAATAAAATTATTTTACATTGTAATTCAATTAGAATTTATTATTTTTACCCATAAGAAGAGAGAAATATGAAAGAAAGAATTATTAAAATTGTTTAATTATAATTTATTTTTTAATTTTAATTCTATGTTTATATGTCAAAATTGATTAATTTTAATTGAATGACGGTATAATACGATTTTAGATTGATAATATATTTCAATTAATCTTTTATATATATATATATATATATATATATATATATATATATATATATATATATATATATATATATATATTTGAAATCTCGAAAAAAAATTATAAGTAATCATCAAAATTATAAGGTTTGGTAATCATTCATAAAATGTTAATTTTAATTTATATATGTGTCAAATTTATCTGATTTGTTAAGTAATCATAAATTGTTAATCTTAATTTATATATTGACATATAATGATTTCATATTTAAGTTAATTTTATAATATAAATAATAGTCGATAATATTATCACATTTATTTTTTAATAAGTAAAAAGAGATTATTTTGATCAAGAGCACAAGGGACACTCATCCCCGTTACGACGAAACAAAATATTTTGTAAAGCGGGTCATATATTTTGTGTTATAGTTATCATATATAACATTTATAGACTTCAATAATGGCGATGGTTCTGGCCTTTTACAGATATTAGTCTTCGATAAAATTGATAAATATTAACATCGATAATATTACAATGTAGATAAGTTTAATTTATATTTTTCTATATTAGTATCAATATATCTTTTTGTAGATTATTAATTTTTTATATAAATATCAAAATATATATTTGTGTATATCCTAATTAAAAATAAATATTTAATTTAAGGTATTTTTTCTTTTATTGAATAATAGCTATTATATTTATTTCTTTTCTATTAAGGATGAATTTTTCAAAATTTGAAACTTATCAAAATGAATTTTTTTATGAAATTAATCTATTTTAACATATATACACAATTTTATTTAGAAAATAATAATATTTAAACCTATCAAAGGTCTTCACTATCTTTCTTGTGACTTTTATTAATGCTTTCCATTATATGCTATATGCTAAATGCATTTTAGCAATATTAATAATTCACCTATTTTATTGTTTTTTTAATATTTAATTCAATATTTTAAATATCTTACAACAATGGTGTGTATGCGGATTTTCCTATCAATTAAAAAATAGATGTTAAGTCTAAAAAACATAGGTGTGTATGTGACTATTATTGCAACAACATTAAATGATTGATATATATATATATATATATATATATATATATATATATATATATATATATATATATATATATATATATATATATATATATATATATATTTCTGGGCCGACCAAATGATCTAGTAATCATGGCCCAAAGAGCTGAACAATCCACTGTATCACATGAAGTGCAAGTATGGTATCCTAGTAAAGAATGTAGGTGATCTCAATCAAAAATCAATCAAACACATCTTTGCACTCAATGCCAAGAGATCAACAAACAGTTATAACTATTTTACTATATAATTGGAAGACATGTCATTTCTCAGGTACATTTTGAATTCAAATCTCATTCACCTCATCAAATCTCATTCACCGCATCGAAAGCGCAAGCTCATTGTTTAAATCCACACTTTTCAATCAACATCAATTCTTGTTCCCTTTCGGAACAGTGACGTCATCTGTGGAAATCAACATTTGATTCTCGCATTTTTCATGTTTGAACATTCATCACTCGATTCGCATGAACTGAATCTTCCTCAACATAGATATTCAAATTTCATGAATTTGCACCGCAGATATATGCTCTTGATCCTCTCTGATCGAAGATTAAATCCATTTTTCATATCTCATCCATGTCCACTAGCACTAGCATGTTTTAGAGTTACTCGCTCCGTCGCACAATACGAAGCAGATGCATTTGCTTTAGGTGTAAGAGATCCACTATGTCGTCCTCAAAATGGTAGCAAACATGTCCTCATAACTTCTCTACTATTTTTCCAAGGTGAACTATTGATAAGGCTTCTAACACCGCCAATGGTACCTATACCGAAGGAATTACCTAGTTTCCAACTATTGCAAGTCAACCTCGGTGTGGCGCTAATGAATTGTTGAACAATGTTTACAACATGGTTCGACAAATTAATTTGCAAGCAGTTGAAAAAGGGTTACCTTGCTTTGAGGAAAGATAGCATAATGCAAATCTTAAGAGAAACACGATACGTGAGGTTATTTCCCTAAAAAGTCATATCGTCATCCCCAAATAGACGTCATATTGTCGGGATGCGGCTTCAAGATCTCCAAACCATTAGAGAAGCCAGAGATGCCAGACTCCTCCTCACAGTCTTGAAGGAGGAAGAGGCAGACATCCTCCCCCTGAGGTCGGCCACCCCCATAAGGAGGAAGAACAAATGAGAAGCCTTTAATTAAAGACAGCAATAAACATCATATTTATGCTCGTATCCTGGATAAATGATTACTGAAATCGTTGGAGAAACCACCAAGGCTTAATGATTGAGATGCAGAGGGAAATCCATATGAGCATGTGCAATATGTTGATGATCTTCTAGATTACTATCACTCTGATGATGCAGAAAAGTGCAAGCTCTTTGCATTAAATCTAATAGGATCGACTATGATCTGGTTCAAGCCTCTTCGTGATAGAAGTATTGATTGACTTGGGTGAAAACTTTAGTGTTTGCTTCACTTTCCAGAAGAGGAAACCTACAACAATAGACACACTTAGCGGGATTACCCAAGGGAAGAAGTAGATTTTATAGGCATATATCAACCACTTTATGAAAGCAGATGTGGAAGTTGGAGGTTTTGACAAGAGCCTGAAATGCTAGATTTTTTAAAATTGCTTGAAGAAAGATAGCTTCTTCAGAGATAAGTTAGGGTGTTAGTATGCCCATGCTTTGAAAGAGTTACTAAATAAGGCTTAGCCCTTTATTAGTTATGAAGAAAAACTTATTTCCTAAGGAAACAACCAGGCACCGACAGACGCATGCTCTGATAGATCATCAAGGAAGGAATCTAACTGGCATAGAGATGAAGGTGACCACAAGACACGTAATCGGTTTGACAAGTACAATCCCCTTAACACCTCCCGAGGGAAAATATATAAATAATGTGCTAGCACCAAGTTCCGAAAAGCCAAGGTAAAGAACCCTTTCTTGGACCAATAAATCAAAGTATTGTTGTTTCCATAAATGTCATGGCTACACCACTAACGATTGCATCCAGCTGTAGGATGAAATCAAGGGTTTGGTCATGAGGGGTCGTCTATTTAAGCAAACCAAAGTTAATAAGAGAAACTAGGATGATTCCCTGAAGATCAAGTCCTCGATCAAGACAGTTGATATTGTGATTAGGGTAAAGAGGCAAACAGTGAGGAAGAAGAGGTGTATAAATGGAAGTGCGCGCTTGCAAATTGCGACCAACATAGGAGGTGCCTTGCAGGAAAATACCCCATCCAGTGGGACGATGAAGAGGAAGATCACAAAGCTAATGACCATCAACGAGAAAGATAGAAATACCTCAACCAAGGACCCAAATAGGCTCACTCACTTTATCCATGCACGTAACTTAGAAATATTAGTTTTTGATGTGTGGATTGCTCATTTCTTATAGAATATGTTAAGGGAAGTTATGTTTTCTTTTATATATTTTGTTATTCTAATTGTGTTAATAAAAATGGAAAAAAGACTTTTTCTTTTTAGTGTTAATGTTTACAATAGTCCACATGTACCATGAGTTAAGTAAAATAGGTTTTTTTTCCCTTTATGGTGTTAATTATGTTGATGTTTTGTTAACTAAATAGGAAGTGCTCGGAGGTTTCTTTTTTAATATTGTTTTAAGTAAAATGATTATATGTCTATACTTATGAAGTGCTCTTAGGAAGTGTTGATGTTGTGTAAGTAAAATGTTTAGTATCGTTGTTGTTGTTTAAACATAGATGGATGATTTAAACGCCACCCTCTAGTAAGATTAAAAGTAAAATAAACTTTAGAGGTACCATAACAATTGCCAGGTTGACAAAAGCCTATAACATTGGTGTTAGGTTTCTGATCGATTTTTGTTTACAAAGTGTTAAGTGTTATGATGAAAATGCTATAATTTTTAAGAGTTACATGGAATTATTTTGTAGAAGTCAAGCGAGAATTTTGTTAAATGATTGGAGTTAGATTTATGGTGACCCAGAACAAGTATATGGACCAGTCTTGGGAATGTTTATTTTAAATTTCATGATTTATTTTACAAGTATATATGACCATTTAATTTTTTGCTTAATACTAATATCAAATTTATGACGTAAATGAATAATATTTTTGATCTTCGAAAATGTGATATGCTGGTGAGAGTTGGAGGGGCTTTAAGACACACTTGACAACAAAATATATTAAAAATCTAAAGAGTATTGCCTTAAAGCCTCCATATGTGACATATGGTTTTTTTATTATAACACTTGGGAGAGGTTTTTTTGAGTTTCTCAACACTCTTGAGTTCCTTTCTAAAAGTAAAAAAGAAAGGTGAATTGGGAAAAAAATATTTATCCTCATATATTTTCTCGTAGAAGATATGATAAGTTAGAAGAGATAATGATTAAAGAAAAAAGAAAACAAAGAGAACAAGAGTTTAGAGATTCTTCTATATGTTAGAACAAGATTTGATTCTGTTGGTTATCTCTAAGTTTTGATAATAACAAGATAGTATTTGTGTGAAAACAATTTTGGTGTACTCTAACGGTTTGTTATTCTGAAGTCTTAACAAAGAGGTTCTGACTCTGATAGAGACCATATGCAACGTCATGCTGATGTGAGAAAAGTCGCTTCTGCCCCAAAGAAGAAAGTCTGCTTCTGTACCTACTCACATTCAGAAAGATTCTAAAAAGACAATGTGTTGCTGCTGCAATGCTCTCTTGGATTCTGCCTCTGAGCGTGACTCTGATGACTTACTTCTGAAGGCTTTCTAGCTTCTGAAGTTGTTCTCTTCTGAAGATTAAGTGCTAAAGACTCTAAAGACTTAATTTTTTGAAGACTTAAGTTTCTGAAGACTAAGTGCTAAAGACTCTAAAGACAAGGTTTTGCTGAACAAAGTTCGGAAGACTTTGAAGACTTAAGTTTCTAAAGACTAAGTGCTAAAGAATCTGAAGACAAGGTTCAGCTGAACAAAATTTTGAAGACTCTGAAGATTTAAGTTTCTGAAGACTAAGGGTTCTGAAGACTAAGTGCTAAAGATTCTGAAGACAAGGTTCTGGTGAACAAGTTCTAAAGACTCGGAAGACTTAAGACTCTGAAGACCCATTGATCAACTCTTCTACTCATGCTTCAAACATCTATATCTAAAAGCCTCTGATATACAGAAGATAAGATCAAAAGTTTTTGAGGGAAATAGTACATAGTACATATCAAAACGTTCCATTCCACTACCCCGATTTTATGGTACAAAGGACAACTTTTGTGTACGATTTTCATCCCTACGTAACGACATTCTTTCAAGTCGCCAGCTCACTCAAGGATATTCCTGATCTTCCCTCCAACGGATCTTTTACTGGCTATATAAGAACTTGATAACTTGAAGAAAATTGCAAGAGTGAAGCACTACAACACAAAGCAAGAACACAACAACGAAAAATTCATACTGTGTGCAAATTTTCCTTAAGTCTTTTTAAGATATTCATAGTGTTTATATCTGTTTGAATAGAAGCATTTCATTGTAAACATTTATCTTTCACAAACTGTTGTTTGTAATTCCTTAAGGGACCAGTTAGGTTAGAATCCTTAAGAAGACTTAGACAGTTAGTCTTTGTGGTTGTTAGTCACCAGCGGTTGCTAGTGCAGGTTGTAATCAGTTGATTATATTAGATTAAGTCCTTGGGTATAAGGTAAAATCACCTTGGCGGGTGGACTGGATTAGCTTGATAGTTTTCAATTGAACCAGGATATATCGTGTGTCTTTCTCTCTTGTTTAGTTTCTTTGTGATTTCTGTTTGAGTTTCATAAAAAGCTTTCATTTTTGAAAATCCAATTCAACCCCCCCCCCCCCCCCATTTCTTGTGTTTTTCTCACACCTTCAATTGGTATTAGAGCCTGGTTCTGATTGTGATAAAATTTTTATCAACACTTCACCGTGTTCAGTACCGATCCAGTATTTGTGTGAGACATCATGGCTGCCCCTAACGCAAATCCTATTCTAGAAGAGAAAAATCACTACAGTGCCAAACCACCAATCTTTGATGGTGAAAAGTTTGACTACTGGAAAGATAGAATTGAAAGTTTCTTTCTTGGCTACGACGTAGATCTTTAGGATCTTGTAGTCGGTGGCTACACTCACCCAGTTGATGTTGCAGGATTAAAAGTGTCAAGAAGTGCTATGACTAATCAACAAAAAAAAGATTACAAGAATCATCACAAGGCAAGAACTATACTGCTGAATGTTATTTCTTATACTGAGTATGAGAAAATAACAGATAGTGAAACTACCAAGTCCATTTTTGATTCACTACAAATGACTCGTGAAGGAAATGCTCAAATAAAGGAGACAAAGGCTCTTGCCCTAATCCAGAAATATGAAGCTTTCAAGATGGATGATGATGAATCTATAGAAACTATGTTTTCAAGATTTCAGATGCTGGTAGCAGGACTCGGAGTGCTAAACAAAGGATATTCAATTGATGATCATGTCAAGAAGATTATCACAAGTCTTCCCAAGAAATGGAGACCTATGGTAACTGCTCTAAAGCTATCTAAAGATCTTAACAGTATAAGTCTTGAAGAACTTATTAGTTCTTTATGAAGTCATGAGATAGAGTTGGAGGAAGATGAACCTCAGAAGAAGAGTAAATCAGTTACTCTTAAGTCTAAACCTGAAAAGGAAAAGGCTTATCAAGTTGAGGAAGAATGAAAAGATTCTGATCAAGACTCAGAAGATGAGTTATCACTTATCTCCAGAAGGATCAACAAACCATGGAAACATAGACAAGGAAAGATCAGAGGATCAAGAAGGAACAACGGTCATTCTGACTCAACATGTGGACAAAAGAAGCAGAGTTCTGGAATAGAAGTCATCTGCTATGAGTGTAATGAGCCAGGTCATTACAAGAATGAGTTTTCGAAGCTTAAGAAAGACAAGAAGCCTAAGAAGAATTTCACCAAAGTCAAGAAAGGACTAATGGAAACTTGGGATGACTCTGATTCTAAAGAAGAAGATTCTGATAAAGAACAGGCAAATGTTGCATTGGTGGCAACAACAATTAACGCTGAAGTCTCGGAGAACCAGAAGATAAAATGCTATCAGAACAAGAATCAGATTCAGACTCCAACTCAAAGTTATTGTCTAAACTCTCTCGTTGTGAATTAGAGTCATGTCTTTCAGAAATGCTGGAAAGATATCAGAGTCTTCAAAGTAAATACAAGGATCTTAAAAAATTCCATGTAACTACTTCTGAAGCTAGAGATAAGCTTGAACAGAAAAACTCTTCTCTGAATGAAAATATTTTTCTTTAAAAAATATTAAATATGCTTTGAAAAGCAAAATTTCTAAACTAGAAGAAGAATTAGTCTCTAATATCTCTGATACTAATTGTGTCAACAAGTATGATAGAGCATTTCAGCACTTTCTGGCTAAAAGCATAGATAGAAGCAAAATGGCTTCCATGATCTATGGAGTTAGCAGAAATGGAAAGAAAGGTTTGGGGTGTACAGAAACATCTAAAATTGACGAAAGTCAGCATGTAAAACCAAAACCTCTCTATGATCATTTCGTGCCTTCTAGCACTAAGCTTGATTGTTCTGAGCTTGTGCAAGCACCATCACAGACACAAAAATCTGATCTTAATCCAAAGTATAAGGCACAAATTCCACTTGATTATCCTGTTGCACAGAAACCCAAAGTTGTGCAAAACTCTGGGAAAACTAACAAAAGAGGACCCAGAAAGTGGGTACCTAAGGATAAGATAATCTATGTTGCAGATATCCTTAGCAGCTCAGTTGAAACACCAATCATGGTACCTGGACAGTGGTTGCTCACGTCACATGACGGGAAGAAGGCATATGTTCCAAAGTTTGGAACTTAAGCCTGGAGGCTTCATTGGTTTCGGAGGAAACCAAAAGGGTAAGATCATTGGCTCTAGAACTATTGGTAATGGTAAATTCCTTCTATTACTGATGTTCTTCTGGTCTATGGTTTGATGCATAACTTATTGTCAATTAGCCAACTTAGTGACAATAGTTATGATATCATTTTCAATCAAAAATCCTGTAAGGCTGCTAGTCAGAAGGATGGCTCAATCCTTTTTAATGGAAAGAGGAAAAACAACATTTACAAAATCAGACTTTCTGATCTTAAGGACCAGAATGTTAAATACTTAATGTCTGTAAATGAGGAGCAATGGGTATGGCATAGACTTTTGGGCCATTTTAGCACGAGAAAGATCTCTGAGCTAAATAAGCTTAGATTAGTTAGAGGCTTACCAAATCTGAAGTATTCTTCAGATGCTTTTTGTGAAGCATGTCAGAAAGGCAAGTTTTCCAAAACCTCTTTTAGAGCAAAAAATGTTGTTTTTACCTCTAGACCATTAGAACTTCTGCACATTGATCTTTTTGGTCCAGTGAAAACTGCCTCAATCAATGGTAAGAAATATGGATTAGTCATTGTAGATGACTATAGTCGTTGGACATGGGTAAAATTCTTGAAACACAAGGATGAGTCACATTCTGTGTTCTCTACCTTTTGCTCACAAGTGCAAATAGAGAAGGATTGCAAAATAGTCAGAGTCATAAGCGATCATGGTGGAGAATTTGAGACCAGATACTTTGAGAATATTTTTTATTCTCATGGCATTTCCTATGATCTCTCTTGTCCTAGAACTCCACAACAGAATGGAGTAGTGGAAAGGAAGAATAAGACATTGCAAGAAATGGCTCGTACCATGATCCAATAAACTGACATGGCTAAGCACTTCTGGGCAGAGGTAGTAAACACAACATGTTATATTCAAAACAGGATTTCTGTCAGACCTATTATGAGTAAGACTCCTTATGAATTGTGGAAGAATAGAAAACCCAGCATCTCTTACTTTCATCCTTTTGGTTGTATCTGTTTTATGTTGAACACTAAAGAGAATTTTGGCAAGTTTGATTCCAAAGTTCAAAAGTGTTTATTGTTAAGATACTCTGAACACTCTAAAGGCTACAAAATATATAACACAGAAACACGGATTGTTGAGTGAAGGTGTGAGAAAAACACAAGAAATGGGGGTTTTAATTAGGTTTTTAAAATGAAAGCTTTTTGTGAAACTCAAACAAAGATCACAAATAGACTAACAATAGAGAAAGACACGCGATATATCCTGGTTCACTTGAAAACTATCAAGTTAATCTAGTCCACCCACCAAGGTGATTTTGCCTTATACACAAGGGCTTAATGCACTATAACCAAACTAATTACAACTGCACTAGCAACTGCTGGTGACTAACAATACACAGACTAATCGTCTCTTCTTAAGGCTTCTAACCTAACTGGTCCCTTAAGGAATTCAAACAACTGTTTGATCAAATAAAATGTTTACAATGAAATGCTTCTTACATAAGATGATATAAACACTATTTCTAACTCAATCTAACTTAGAGCGAATATACACAGTAAGAACAATCTTCTTCTTTGTATTGTGGTGATTTACTATTCACTCATGAATTTCTCTATTTCTTGAGTTCTTTCTTTGTATGAATCAGTGTTTTGAATATTTCTCCTTTTTTTTCACTCAGTGTCACACATGATTCGTTGAATGATCAAGTATTTATATAGCCAAAAAAAGATATGTTGAAGGGCAGATCAGTAATATCAGAAAAATACTGGCGACTTGAAATAATGTCGTTATGCTGGGATGAAAATCGTACACTGAAATTGTCCTTTGTACCACCAAATCAGGATAGTGGAATGGTAGTGGAAAAGAACGTGTTTGATCTGTACTATGTACTATTTTCCCACGCAAATGTTTCATCTTCTTCTATTCATCAGAGGCTTTTAAGGTGATATGATTGAAGCATGATCAGAAGAATGAATCATAGGGTGTTCAGAGTCTTGAGTCTTTAGAGTCTTCAGAACTTGTTCAGTAGAACCTTGTCATCAGAGTCTTTAGCACTCCTTCTTCAGAACCCTTGGTTATCAGAAACATAAGTCTTCAGAGTCTTCAAAACTTGTTCAGCAGAACCTTGTCTTCAGAGTCTTCAGAACTTGGTCTTCAGAAACTTAAGTCTTCAGAGTCTTTAGAACGCTGTTCATCAGAACCTTGTTTTCAGAGTCTTCAGTACTTAGTCTTCAGAAGATAAGTATCAGAGTTAAATTCAGATCCAGAATCCAAGAGAACATTGTAGAAGCAACATCGTGTCATCTTAGAGTCTTTCTGAAGCACAGTAAATCAGAAGCAATCTTGCTTCTTGACGCAGAAACGACCATTGAGAGTTTCATAGTGACGTAGCACATGATCTCTATCAGAGTCAGAACTATCTTTATCAGTGTCAGCACTATCTTTATCAGAGTCAGAACTATCTTTATTAGAGTCAGAACTATCTTTATCAGAGTCAACACCTGTTTGTCAATTCTTAAGAAAATACACGTTAGAGTACCAAAATTGTTCTCACCCAAATACAACTTTGTTATTATCAAAACAAAGAGATATCTTGCAAAACCAAATCTTGTTCTAACAATCTCCCCCTTTTTTATAATGAGAAAATAATGTATTTTGATAACACTATTTTGTACGAAGATAATCATAATTGACTTAGATAAGTTCAAAGTAAACTTCCCTTTGTCAAGCTCCCCCTGAATCTAAGACTTAAAAAAATCTTATAAGATTTGGGATATAGAGCCTGATTGCAGAGATCTTAGATAGATCCGGAATATCAGAACTTGATTATAGTGGTGATGCATTCTGATAACAGAGCTTGATTAACTAAATCAGAGCCTGATTGATATCAAAGTCATTTTACCAATATAATAATTTTTCCTGAAAAACATTCTAAAAAGATATGACATTTAAAATGTTAGAATGTTAGAGCTATGATTGGAGACAAGATATTTATCAAAATAACTTTTCCATATTAATACTCCCCCTTTTTGTCATAATAAAAAAGGGTAACCAAGATTTAACTAAATCATTTTGATTTGAAAGAATTTAGATAAGTTAATTTTAGTCATTTTCTTCCTTTTTATGGTAATCATAATGGAATGCAGTAAGACAGGATAAATGAAAATATGGAAAATACTTCATTGATAAAACAACAAAATGCCAGAGTGCAGTACAGGAACAGAATCACAAAACAGAAAAACAACAAGGACAACAGACAAGAAAAGCAATGATAAACGGAAGAAAGACCAAGCAACCAGTAACCAAGAGACCAACAGTGATGAAACACACGCCAACCAGCTATCAGAAATCATCTACCTCATCAACCCTTTCACACCTTTCTTTAGCAGTAGGATCTTCTGGTCCAAGTATTCTGGCTAAAGTGATGATTTCAGCCCTGTAAAATAACTCAGACAAAATTCTTCCGTAAGGTATGAAGGACTTATGTTGATTTCTGGAGATTTCAACACAGTTCTTCAGATGATTGAAGATGGGTTGCGGAAGATTTACCCTGACGTTGTACATCATGAAATAGATAAACAGCTTATCATCATGAGTCAAGGTGCCTTTGGCCAATCATCTAGGGCGAAAGTTATTGAAAAGTAGTTGAAACCACAACTTTCCATCAGGGAGAAGTCCATCAAGATTATAGGGTTCATACTTGTCTTAAGCACATCATGAATCCTAATGAGATCCTCAACAAAGGAATAGTTCAGATAAAAGTCTTCAACAGTCACTCCGGATTCAACATAATTAATGGCTTGGGCGATGGAGGTAGGTGTTATGATGACTGGAACACCAAAAATGGAGGACCAAACTGAATTGTTGTCTTCACTAATCCGTGCGTATTTCCAGAACTCTTTTATCATGACAGGATAAATGGGTCCGTGTAAAATTGCAAAGTATCCTGACCATCCTTGGATTTGCATGCTGGTGGAAATGAAAATGCATGCGTCTCTTAGTCATGGAAGACATGGCCTTTTCTCATTAATGACCTCCAAAACTTCTTCATTGCCAGAAAAGGTTTTGATAGACATGGTGAATGCAAGAAAGATAGGAGTGAAAAGCAAGTAGAACTGGATGAATAGTTATGAGGAGATGTGTGGTATATAAAGAGAACAAAGAGTGATAGCAATAAATAGCAATGAAGACTAGATGAATTGAGGTGAGAAATTCATCATTTCCAATACACGGGATACAAACAAGAACAAAGAATGATAAAGGAGTGTATCAGTCTCCATGACATCAGTCAATAAATATAAATAAATGTATACTTGAAAATAAGAGGGCATATTCTGACAAAGAATAAAGGAAGGAAGACAAGTGTTAGGTTCCAAGAAATCTTTGTCTTACATGCATCTTTATGAATGCCTAAAGAGGAAGGAAGACGTAAGGATTTAAACAGTTATCAAGTAAATTTTCAAATCCAACGTGTTAAACATGATTAGAGATATTAAGGAGTAATAGGAAATAATTACTTGAAACCTAGTCTCACGAAATCACAACGCTCGAGGTGTCTCTTCAACAGTATATATGATTTGATTTTGAACATGTGTCACAAATAATCATAGTCGTTTATTTTCAAGAGATCACGTTTTGATGTTTCCAACGTCTAGAATACCAAGAGGTATCTGACTGGACTAATTTCTGATCGGGATATTTTCTAACTTGTAGAAGTATCATGAATCAGAAACTCAATAAACAAATATTTAACACACTTTGCTTAGTCATCAGAATCTTATATCAGACGTTCTAGTATCCTGGCATATTAAAAATATTATCATCCCATTCTGGACAAGGTTTGATAAATAACTTTTCCAGAATGAATACGAATCTATCTTCAGCAAGGCGTTTTGTGAAAATATTAGCCCACTGGTGATTTGTATTCACAAATTTTATCTGAAAAGTACCCTTCTGAACATATTCACGCAAAAAATGATGTTTTATTTCAATATTTTTGCCCTAGAATGTAGAATAGGATTCTTAGATAAACAAATGGCAAAAGTATTATCACATAAGATTGGAATTTTACACTCGTGTATCTGATAATCTTCAAGTTGATTCTTCATCCAGAGTATCTGAGTACTGCACATAGATGCTGATATGTATTCTGCTTCTGCAGTAGAGAGAGCAATTGTTGATTATCTCTTGCTTGCCCATGAGTCGAGGTTACTTCCCAGAAATTGACAGTTTCCAAAAGTACTCTTTCTTTCCAATCTGTCTCTAGCATAATCTGCATCACAGTAACCTGAAAGCTTGTACTCTAATGTTTTCTTATACATTAAGCCATGGTTAGTTGTTCCTTTAAGATACCTTAGGATTCTCTTAACAGCAGTTAAGTGAGTTTCCCTTGGATCTGATTGGAAATCAGCACAGAGACACATGCTGAACAGAATATCTGGACGAGAAGCTGTCAAATACAGAAGAGATCCTATCATACCACGATATAGCTTCTGACGAACCTTTTTACTTACTTCTTCTTTCTCCAGAATATATGTCAGATGTATAGGGGTCTTAGAGGGTTTACTTTCTGACATGTTGAATTTCTTTAGAAGTTCTTTTGCATCTTGCTTTGATGAATGTATGTTCCTTTTGATCTTTGATCAATTTGAATTCCCAGAAAGAATATGAGTTCTCCCATCAAACTCATTTCAAATTCATCCTGCATTAACTTAGAAAATTCCTTGCACAAGGAAATATTAGCAGGACCAAATATAATATCATCAACATAGATTTGAACGATCAGAATGTCATTTTTAAATGTTTTACAAAAGAGTGTTGTATCCACTTTTCCTCTGGTAAAGTCATTTTCCAAAAGAAAGTTACTTAGCCTTTCATACCAAGCTCTGGGAGCCTGTTTCAGACCATATAATGATTTTTTAAGTTTGAAAACAAAATCTGGGTTTTCAGAACTCTCAAAACCAGGAGGTTGTGTACATACACTTCTTCAGAAATATATCCATTTAAAAATGCACTCTTTACATCCGTCTGATATAAAGTAATGTCATGATTTACAGCAAATGAGATTAAAATGCGAATAGATTCTAACCTAGCAACTGGTGCAAAGGTTTCTGTAAAGTCTATTCCTTCTTGTTGACTATAACCTTGTGCAACCAGTCGTGCTTTATTTCTGAACACCCACTTAGTTCCAATGACGTGGACACCTTTGGGTCTCTGAACAAGATCCCAGATGTCATTCCTGGTGAATTGATTCAGTTCTTCTGCATGGCCAGAATCCACTCATTCTCTTTAAGAGTTTCATCAACTGTTGTTGGTTCTATCAGAGAAACCAAACCCAGAAGAGTTTCTTCGGAATGTCTTCTCTTTAAGGATGAACGAGTTCTTACTGGAACAGCTTTATCTCCCATAATCAATTCTTCAAAATTAGAAGTCTTTAATCTATTCTTCTTCTGATGAGATGGGTTATTTTCAGCTTCTGGTAAGGTTATATCTGAATCTGGAGAATCTGCATCTTTGTCTGCTTCTCTTGAATCTTCTGCTTCTTTAGATTTTGATAAGGTGATCTTCAGATCTACAAACTATTCAACTAGCTTTGACTTTTTAGGGTCAAGCTTATCATTGAATCTGATATGAATTGATTCCTCAACAATTTGTGTTTATGTGTTATAGATTATGTAGCCTTTAGAGCGTTCAGAGTATCCTAACAGTAAACTCTTTTGAGCTTTGGAGTCAAACTTGCCAAGATTCTCTTTAGTATTCAACATAAAACAAATACATCCAAAAAGATGAAAATATGAAATGTTGGGTTTTCTATTCTTCCACAATTCATAAGGAGTCTTACCCAAAATAGGTCTTATTGAAATCCTGTTTTGAATGTAACATGCTGTATTTACTGCCTCTTCCCAGAAGTGCTTAGCCATGTCAGTTTCTTGGATCATGGTTCGAGCCATTTCTTGCAAAGTCCTATTCTTCCTTTCCACTACTCCATTTTATTGTGGAGTTCTGGGACAGGAGAAATCATGGGAAATGCCATGAGAGTAAAAAATATTCTCAAAGTATCTGTTCTCAAATTCTCTGCCATGATCACTCCTGACTTTGACTATTTTACAATTCTTTTCTGTTTGCACTTGAGAGCAAAAGGTAGAGAACACAGAATGAGACTCATCCTTGTGTTTCAAGAATTTTACCCAAGACCAACGACTATAATCATCAACGATTACTAATCCATACTTCTTTCCACTGAGTGACGCAGTTTTCACTGGTCCAAACAAGTCAATGTGCAGAAGTTCTAACGGTCTAGAGGTGGACACAACATTCTTTGCTTTAAAGGAAGTTTTGGAAAACTTTCCTTTCTAACATGCTTTACAAAGAGCATCTGAAGAATACTTCAGATTTGGCAAGCCTCTGACAAGTTCAAGCTTATTTAGCTGAGAAATCCCCCCATGCTAATATGGCCTAAACGTCTATGCCATACCCATTGCTCTTCATTAACAGACATTATGTAATACCCCATATTTTATTTTGCTCTGGATAATATTAGTTTTAATCAACTGAGTTTCGGTGTACTCTGAGAAATTATCTGCAAAGATAATTAGAGCAACCGATGAGCTCAGATCAGATCAAATTAATTTTATCTGACTCTGAAGTGTTAGCTTTTGGTGCTATAGAGATATTTGGACATTTATTAGTGTTACTAGCTAATTGATATTCTCTATATCCTTCCATTCCCTCACTTGTGCCAAAAATAGAAACAAAGTTAGAAAAAGATAGAGATAAGGAAGAGCAAAGGAAGAGAAAGAGAATGAACCTAGAAGAAGAGCAAAGAGCTTGGATCATCATCTCTTCTTCATCAAGTCATCCCAACATCTTCTTCATCTTCTCCATCTTGATCATAGGTGAGTTCTAGTTAGAACCCTAAGTATAGAAACTTAGGTTAAAACTTGGAATAAAAATGGTGGATTTGGATAAATTATGTTAAATGTTGTTTCTATGGTTGATATATGAAATAGAATGCATACATGATTGGGTTTTGTGAGAAATTACTGAATAATACTTGTTATGGTGATGGATCATGTTTTGATTGGTTTTGATTTGAGTTTACACCATTAAAAAAATAGGTTTTTGAGCTTCTGGTTCAGTGGTAACCGGTTACTTAGTTTGAGGTAACCGGTTACATGCAGGAAAATTGGAGGTCCTGCGTGAAAAATTAACTAAGTAACTGGTTAGTAAGTTAGAGGTAACCGGTTACCAAAATGTGTCTCTAACTCTCATTTTGATTCTGTTTTAAACAGTGTAGCTTGAGTAACCGATTTCTTATTTTGAGGTAACCGGTTACCACTGTTATGATTTTTGAAAAATGTTTAAAAATTGATATCTTTTGGATCGTAAGTCCGATCGAGGCATAGTGATAGCCGTTGGAAAGCTATAAAAATATCCTACGTGATAAAAGTGAAAAATATCGATTTCGATACCCGATTAAATAAATTGGAGGGAACCCAAGAGTTATGTTAACTTTATGATTGAATTATTACATGTAATTCTATTACAAAATTGTATTATGCTTTGTCTAATCAATTGTTGTTAACTATGATTGAGAGAGTAATCATGTTTACAATATGGAATAGGAAGAGTGAGGAAACCTCACCATAAATCTATATTAGAACCTAGTAATGTGGCTAGGAAATTGATAGATAACCTAAACGACGATGCTCGCGCACGCAAAGCCGAGGCGTGTGTCCAAATGCCGAATGGTATTGAAAAGAATAAGACACTAGTATGGAACATGTGTAAACCATGGTAATTATTGAGAAAAGGCAAAAGAGGCCTAAAGGGAAATGTGGCCTAGAATTGTTGAATACAATTACGGTTGTATGTGAAATCACGAAATCGTAACCATTATACTATTATGTGTCGTTTCATGAGTAACGAGCTCCTCTGGAATGAATGCACGATTACTTGGTAGGTTTGATTCCTGACTATAGTACGAATGGAACCTATATGGTAAAGACACTTGTGATAGTTTATAGCCCGTGTGAAGTGACGAATTAAGGTGATAATGTGTCCCTTAGTTCCGAATCCATCTCGTATGCCAAGTAATCTACGAGGGTCCGTGACTTGTTCCGACTTCTAGACATAGAAGAGGGCGAGAGAAAGGGGACGCCTTGACGAGGTTATCGATAAGTGATAATTTTGAGTTAACGGACTCATAAACATGTTTCCATATAGTGTGAGATTGTGAACTCAAGGTCACTTCCCTTCCCTTTGACTTGATTTAGGATGATAGAACCTTGTAAAGCAGAGAGAATCTATAAGATAAGGAACTCACTGAGATTTAATATCTCACCCCATGTTGTTGATTATATTACAGGTACTTCAGGTTCCGCGAAGGGTAAGGATAAAGTCATTTGATTATCCTTACGTATCTTGGCTTTTGGGATGGCATAGCTTCCGTTGTGGAGATTTATTTTTAGATCACCTTGTTGACCTATTTCTTAGTACATTGGAACATCTTGTATATATTATGCCATAGTTTTATTTTGTATTTTGTATTTTGGGCATGTAATGTATACAATGTGTTAACTAGGAACTTATGGTATTTCAATACCAAAACTTGGATTCATGTATAATATATATGCTTTGATGTATGTTGTTATTTGTGGGTGTTACAATTGGTATCAGAGCCTGGTTGTATCCTCGACCTAGCCATGAAATAGTATAAGTGTTTCTTTCCTTTCATATGCGTTGTGTCGCCATTGGTCTTAAGTGTTATATTTATGGTATTGAGCTTGATCAACTTAATCCTATATGTATGACCTTTAGGAACATGGCTGACGGACGCAGAACCCGTGGTAGACCCGAAACTACTCCTGCTGGGACGAATCTGCCAGGCAGCGAGGAATATATCCCATGGCCCCAATTCTTACAACAGATGTAGCAGCAGCAGAACCAATTCTTGCAGCAGATGGTACAACAAATGAATGGTAATCTTCATCCTCCAGTAGTTATTCCAGGTGCTGTAGGTGGAAGTTTTCAGGATTTCATCCGCATGAATCCTCCAGAATTTCATGGCGGATTAGATCCTGTGAAAGCTCATGAATGGGTGGCTGGTATGGAGAGAATCTTTCTGATAGTTCAGTGTAGTGAGGAGAAAAAAGTGGTGTTTTCTTCTCACTCATTGAAAGGTCCTGCTATGAGGTGGTGGGAGAGTGCTTCAGCTTTAATGACTATCCAAGAGGTGTCTAAGGTCTGGGAGCAATTTAAGATTACTTTTATGATGAATTATTTCCCTAGTTCCTTGAGGACCCAAAAAGAGTTCGATTTCCAACAGTTGAGGCTAGGTACTTTAATTGTGGCTTCTTATGCTGAAAAGTTTGAGATAATGGCTACTTACTCTAGGCAAGCCGTGTATGCTCCGGATGAAAAATGGAAGATCGACCAATTCCTCTTTGGATTGAAAGCTGATATTTCTCACAGTGTGTCTCAGAGAGAGTTCACTACTTATGTTGAATTGCTAAGGCAATGTTATGTGGCTGAGAACAGTTTGAAGAAAGTTCAAGCAGAGGGGGATTTGAGTAGGTCAAATCAGAATGATCATGGAAGATCAAATCAATAGGTTAGGCCTAGACAACAAGCCTTCAAGGGGAAACAAGTTTAGAATTCTAGATCAAGTGCACCTCATGTGTGTCGTACTTGTGGTAAGATGCATTTTGGTAGATTTCGCTTCGAAGGAGTGAAGTGTCATCGGTGTCACAAAGTGGGTCATATGGCAAAGGATTGTCCTCAGAGTAGGAATCAAACGCATGAAAGGAGTACCGGTCGAGTTTATACATTGGATGCAAAGAAAGCAAAGGGTGATAACTCTTTGATTTTTGGTACGTGTTTCATTAATGGGAATCCTTGTTTTGTATTATTTGATTGTGGAGTAACACACTCTGTTGTGTCAATGCAATGTGTGAAGCGACTTGGGTTGTAAGCTATTCCGTTGTCTCCACCCATGGTGGTTACTACTGCCATGGATGAGATGGTTGAAACACCTTTAATGTGTGAAAATTATGTTTTATCTGTGGATGGAAGAGTTTTCCAGATTGATCTTATTTGTTTACCGCTTAAGAAAGTGGATGTTATTTTGGGAATGGATTGGCTTTCTGCTAATTCAGTATTTATTGGTTGTGAAGAAAAGCTAATTATCATCCCATCTGTTGAAGCTACTCCGAAAAATGTGTTAACTACTATTTTAGAAGGTACGGTTGGAATGATAAATTTCTTATTTGAGAAAGAAAAATCTATTCTATTGGTTCTCACTAAGGAGGAGAGTAGTGACCTTCAAGTTCTGAATATTCCTGTAGTCTGTGAGTTTTCCGAAGTTTTCCCCGAGGATGTCACTTCTCTTCCTCTGGAAAGGGAAGTGGAATTCTCTATTGACCTGATACTGAGAACGGCTCCTATATTCGTTTCTCCGTATCGGATGGCACCACTTGAATTAAGAGAATTGAAGGATCAATTGGAAGAATTAATGGCTAAGCATTTTGTTCGACCTAGTGTTTCGTCCTGGGGAGCTCCAGTGTTGTTAGTAAAGAAGAAGGATGGTGGAATGCAGTTATCTATTTATCATACCCCAAATTTTGACCACTAAGATTTCCCATCATTGTACAAATCATCATCCCAATATGGAGGAACCATCATACTTCATCAGACTCCCCAAAGATGGGTGAGCATCCACTACAATCAAAATTAGGGTTTCAAGCCCTCTCTAAGTGCTTAGACAAAGGATCAATCAAGGAATGACATGATCTTCAACTTGTCTAACCTCTAAAACATTCACAATGGATCAAGAGGACTCCCACTTCAAGGATTAAGCACAAGGTTGCTCCCTTCTAGGTGGATCAAGCTTCAAGATCGCCAGTGTCACCAAATTAGGGTTTTGGTCGACTAGGGCCTCCAGATGGAAATTTTCATCTGGGCATGAGCCAATGATCCAAAACATAACCTAATATACTCCATGGAACCTCATGGACCCAATCATCAAGTCAATTTTGCCTTAGGGGATGCATACATAAAAAATCAGGAATTAGGGTTTCTTGACCTAATTCACCCCTAAGTTGACTTTTGGGACAAATCATGAACCAAGACCTCAAGAGAGGGTTTGAGGGTCTCTAATATACCATATTGATCCATTTGGGACAATGGATTAATCCAAGAAGTTTGAGCAATAAGTCTCAATTTCATCTGCACCACAATTAGGGTTTTAAGGAAAAAGTCAATTGTAACTTTGACTTTTGACCAGGACATGCTCCCAAGCCCTATGACATGCACCAATATACCCTATGACATCCATGAAACATGTCCATCAAGTTTGATTTAGGTCAAGGACATGATTTCCTGAAGAATTGCACAGTTTGGAATTTATCTGACAAAAAGTCAACTGTGCACAAAAGTCAACTTTGACTTTTTGAGATTTTTCACCAAAATGGATTTTTAACCCTAAAATGATGTTAATGTATGATTTGAATCATCATTCATCAAGAAAAATCAAGAAAAGTGGGATAACTTGTAAAAGGGGTAACCATAAAAACTTAGAAAATTTTTTAAGTTAAAAATAAAGTGACAAGGGTAACAACTTTGGAGGATCATAACTCCTAAACCACAAAGCCACTTTTCCTCATCCAAAGGTGGATTTGTAGCCCTTATTACCCTCTACAAAAACTTCAACTAGACCTAAGTCCAATTCATTAAGGATTTTGAGTTATGAAGTGATCAAAATGGCTGAAAAATGAAAATGTCATTTTTTCCAACACTTAGTGAAATTTTCACTAAGTCAGAATCTGCCTTCACTTTTTTCCAAATGTAGGGGCATTTTTCACTTGGATTCAAAAGAGATCAAAACCAAACATGTTCAAACAGTTGTTGTATCATGTAAGGGTTTTCCAAAATGGCCAAGAACATTGCCAAATTCCATTTAAATCATGAGATATGACATTGGAAAGTTGCCTTGCTGAAATCTGCCAAGGCAAGGCAGAATTTGCATTTTTGCTCGATTTGCCAAAATCAACCAAATTCAAATGCTCCTATCCACTTGGACACATCTGAGGATTGAATCTAAAGGGGACAATCACTGAGCCAAGCCTCCAAAGTCCATGGAACAAGAAATAGCATGTTGAACCTAGAATGGCCAAAATAGGGACAAGACTCCAAATTTGGATTGAAGCATTCAATAGAAGCATCAAGGTGGCATGGACTGAGCCCTTCTCATCTGAAATCAGTCAAGACTTATCCAAGACCAAGGGGACCAAAGCTCTGTGCCCTAACCTCTAGCCAATGGCTAGAGGAGACTTGGATTTTCATTTGCCAACATTGGCCAAACCTACTTAGCAGTTGCCATTCACTATTACTTGAAAAACAAACTTGATCTACTATAAATAGAGCTCAATTGTGATCAGTTTGAGTACACCAAAGCCATCAAATAGATGCTTTCCTCAAAATCTCTTTCTCTTGGAAAAAATGCCTTTCTTAGCAAGGTAGCTATCGGGTTTTGAGTTTGAGAGCTTTTCCAATCAAACCAATCACTCACACACCTCACATACATCATATAGAAGTGATCCAAACACTCACATAACATCTGGAACACAGATTTCACAAAATCACCAGCGAATTGCTCAAGTTCTTGACAGTTTTGCAGTTGAGGTGCCATCTTCAACTCCAAACCATTTCAATCCATTCCAAGCACTCAGACACATCACTTGGCACCTAGGGAAGCTATCCACATCATTGGAACCTAGTTGTAACACCTCCAACACAAATCACGATCACCAGCTGCAAGTGGTAAGCATGAACTCTTCTAACTCTACGATCCATGCAATTTTTGTTGCACAATAATTTGACCATATATTCATAATCATGCATGGAATGTTTCCCCTCAATTAATTGCATTATTTGAATCGTGTATCAAAAATCATAGCCTTCATGCAGAAATTAGGGTTCTTGAGGATTTTTCATGATTTCTTGTTATATGTTTAATTTAAATGAAATTAATTGACATAGACATGATCGTGAGGTTGAGACGAGCATCATGATATGTGGATTGCATGTTATAATCAAGTATTCAATGAGATTGGAGAGAAAATGCAAATCTGGCCAAGCCCAGAACACGCGCGTGTTCTTGGTGTGTTCTTGGCGCCATTTTTAGAAATTTGAATATTTGAATTTTGTGATTTTATTTAATTGATTCAAAAATTAATTTCTCTCTGAGTTTTAATGATTTTGAGTTGATTCTTTTTTTAATAATTCACAAAAATGTTAAAATATTTTACTTTATCAAAAAATCCCAAAAATATTATTTATTTCATATAATTGATATTTTTGCAAAGAATTAATATTTTAATTGTTTTTGACATTTTAAATATTTTTTCCACATTGATTTTGCAACTTTTAATGCTTTCTAATTATTTTGTAGGTCAATACTTAATTTTTGAAGCATTAATCCAAGATCACAATTTTTTTTTTCATATGTTAAACAATTTTGATCATTTTAATTGAATTTTTATTCAATTAAATACATTTTTGAAAACAAATTAGGGTTTTTGGATTAATTCAACCCTCATAAATCATTTTCAAAACACTTGGGCCTCTAATAGAGTGTAAGACCCAATCCTTTTTTTTGACCAAATCCTTTTGGACCTCAGTGTATTGTATAAGTCCCGATACCGTAAAAAACAAACGGCGCGATCGTCGCCTTTTGAAAAATAACCTTTTGGGTCTCTCCTTGAGCTATAAGACCCATTCAAAACTCTTTGGGCCTCTAATAGAGTGTAAGACCCAATCCCCTTTTAACCAAAATCATTTGGGCCTCACTTATTGTATAAGTCCCTCTGCGTTAAAAGAAAATCTCGGCGCGATCGTCATTTTAAACGAAAAATCAACCGGGCTTACCTTCGTGTTATAAGACCCATCTCTTTTTCTTTAAAACTTTTTGGGCCTCTTGAGAGAGTGTAAGACCCATCCCTTTGTACAGAAAACCTTTTTGGGCCACAGTCACTTGTATAAGTCCCTCTGTACAAATTCAAACAGTGCGCTCACTGATTAAACCCTGGGCCTCTCCTTGAGCTGTAAGCCCCAAATCTTTCTTTTTCAAAGCACTTTCTCCTTTGATTTTGAATATACTGTTGTTTTCAATCTTTCTTTGTTGAACAACTAACCAAACAGCATGGAAGCTCTACAACCGAGTAAGTGGTTATTGCTTTCATTTACCGCTTTAATATACATATAACTGTATTGTGGGGTTGTTTCACTGTAAGTCTTCTTTCATAAACTCATATCAACTGTGTAATAATAGTATAGATATTTAGAGTTTCCCTGGCAACTACGTCTAGCACTAGGTTAAGCTCGTTGATCACTCTTAGAAATAGTCTAAACTAGATCCCCATAGGATTACCAGACACAGTCTTCCCTCCTCTTGGGGTTAAACAATATGGAGACATGAAAGGCAGCATTCTCTGTGAACCCTTTCATAGACTGTCACTCATAGAAGTTGTCAAAGAAACTCTATTCCCCAGAGATGATCTTTTCTCCGTGAATGGCATCTCTTGAGTTTCTTCCAAATTCTCGAACTTTCCTGACTTTGATCTATTCTCGGTGAATAGCATTGCCTTGAATTTCTCGAGGTTTAGGGACCCACGGGCTTCTTAAAAGCACTTGTCAAGAGACTCTACTCCCCAGAGATGATCTTTTCTCCGTGAATGGCATCTCTTGAGTTTCTTCCAAATTCTCGAACTTTCCTGGCTTGATCTATTCCTCGTGAATAGTCTGTCTTGAATTTCTCGGGGTTTGGGGACCCATCGGCTTCTTAAAAGCAATCGGCCTCCTCTTGGGCATCGTACAAGGACCCACAGGCTTCCTAAAAGCAACCCTGCCTCCTCTTGGGCTTAGTACAAGGACCTCTCGGCTTCTTAGAAGTATTCACAGCCTCCTCTTAGGCTTCGTATAATGATCTCTTCCTCCGGGAATGATAGCCTTCTCTTGGGCTTAGTACAAGGACCCGTCGGCTTCTTAAAAGTTTCCAGCCTCCTCTTGGGCTTCGTACAAATTATCCCGGCGACCTCCTAGAGGTATAGGAACAGAACCTAGTCATCCTCATAGAACATTCCTTTCAAAGAGTCTACTACTGTTTCTCAAAACATAGTATAAGAGATAACACTCTAGACTTGGACAGTCTAATATCCTTAAGTCTCAAAGACATTCTCAAGTGACCCCTTCGTTAAATAGGAAGGAAACCCGTAGACTCGGACAGTCTCAATACCCTTCGGATTTCTCGCTTCCTTAAAGAACAGGAATAACCCGGATCCTTGAATCAAATCCATGAGTACAGTGTTGCTCATATAAGAACTGATTTTCTCTTTCAAAAATCAGTATACTGGACCTGTCACTTAACTGAACAGTCACCATAGCCTCCTCTTGGGCTTTATACAATGATTCTCCCCAGCGGAGTCAAACAACGTTTAGCCTCTCTCTCGAGCTTTGTACGAGACACATAAGAGACTCCCTCGTTGAGTTAATTACCCCTTTCGCCTCCATCTCGGGCTTTATATGAGATACAAAAAGGTTCTTATTCAGCCAAATAAACAACCGCCTCCATCTCGGGCTTTGTACGAGATACAATAACTCTCTTGTTGAGTCAAATAGCCTCCACCTCGGGCTTTATACGAGATACCAAAAGATTCCCTCGTTGAGTCAAAACCTTTTAGCCTCCATCTCGGGCTTTATACGAGATACCAAAAGATTCCCTCGTTGAGTCAAAACCTTTTAGCCTCTCTCTCGGACTTTGTACGAGACATATATTAGCCTCCTCTTAGGCTTTATATAAGAAAACCACTGGTTAATCCAATTAATCTTTTAGCATCAAAGTTGTGCCTCATTCACAGTACACAAACATCAACAATTCTTTCCCCTTCATCTAATCGCTGTAAGCGACAAGCCTCTGGATCATCTACATCCATGTCATTGTCCCTCTTTTAGCATGAGAAATTCCTAAGGAAAGATAGCATTGCTCTACACTGAGTTAAAGTCTTCTCCTTCAGGTTAGAACTCCTCTATAAAGGAAATTATGGCATCGCTTAGATCCGCGTATCCCGGTTAAAGTAATCCTCCCTTTATAACCAGTCACCCAACAGTCGTGACAAATAGACCCCCTTTAGAGATGACAAATTCTCTCTAAAGTTGAGACCTTTCAGCCTCACATCTTGGGCTTTGAACAAGATACAAACTACCTTTCGCTTCATGTCTTGGGCTTTAAACAAGACACCAAAAACAACCAATTTCCTCCCATAGAATAGGAGGAACTACGAACGCTCTGATTTCCCTGTTTCAGTAAACGAGAATACGTAGGCATAAGATTGAAAGAAAAATCTTAGCGAGAACACTAAACAAAAAACCCAAATCCCATATCTCCATCCATCAAAAGTAGTAATTCAAAAGCATCAGTCCTAACATCCTAATCCTTGTTCCCCGCTATAAAGTCCTAGAATAAAAAGAAAGAAACCAGTATTGGCGAAAATATAAATAACCAGTACAAAGGCCCCCCACATTGATAGCATCCGTAAACTAACAGACCGCTGTTTAAACTCAGTAAGCAGAGCAGGGTTAATTGGAGACATCTATTTCCCTTCCTTCATCAGCTCACAATAGGATAAAAAATGAATCGACCTGTAGTAAGCTCAACCGCAGAGAGCGACCAACGCTTAAGAACCGCATCCAAAATCGCTCGCTACAGAAAAATGGCACCCACCGTTGGGCCTTTCAAATTTAGATCTAGGCAGGGTCTTCCTTTTCACCTCTTGTGTGAATACCACAGATTGGGGCTTCCGCCGGGGAACCCATTTTCTGTCAGGAACTTAGGATTCATAGCTTTGAAGGTCTAGGATGATTAGGACAAATATATATACTGCTTTTCCTAATTGCTATACGTGTTTATTTTTCTGCTACTGGGAATGTGTGTGATGCCGCATGTGGTGAGATCGAGTATACACTTAAGATAAGTGATGGCGACGAGGTCGACCATCAACCTCAGTGGAGGCTGACCAATGCATCCCATTCTCTCACCTAGACAATGGGCCGATTGTTAAGTCTGAGAAGCTGAGGAGCCAAACCCTTTCGTAGTGCGGAAACTATCAGAAATAGTTGTTACATGATACTACCCTCATTTGAGGCTGGTGATCTATTCTCGGTGAATGAAACTTACTCTAAGATCGCTCAACAACTCGCTGGCGATCCGCTTGTTGTTTTGCTTTCCTGGGAGGAGCTGATGATAATGAGTACAGGTACAAAAATTACCTTAGTATAAACCTTTGGGGATGGGTAGAGCCTTGACTTCATGACAACGACCATTTAACCCCATGTTTTTTCTATGTTTTTGTGTGCTGCATTCATGCATTCATCTAAAAAACATTAAAATATTTAAAAAATCTTCTCTTCTAGTCTCTCTGTTTTTCAAATTAAACTAAGACTGTGATTGCAAATATCAGAGAAGAGGATTACGCTAATGGATTTCGGTAGAAGGAGAACTCATACGTACACCTTCAAGGTTCCAAAACTAGGGGATTTGAGAAGGTTAGCAAGAATGATCGCTAGCCCTGAGGCTTTCAGAGCCAAGTACAGAGGTTTGCTACCACTGTTAAGAGTCCATGTGATTGAGGGAATCATGGATGCGCTCATTCAATTCTACGATCTGGTTTATCACTATTCCACATTCCCGGATTACCAGCTATCACCAACGCTGGAGGAGTATTCTCATCTAATTGATCTACATATCACCGATCGAGCTCCATTTTCTGGACTGGAAGAAATTCCAAAGAATCAGACCATTGCAAGAGCAATTCATTTGGACGAGTCTGAGGTCAGGACTCACATAACCACCGAGGGTGGCACCCAAGGTTTGCCAGCCCAGTTCTTGACAAATAAGGCCCTGTATTTTGCCAGTATAGGAAACGTGACTGCTTTTGAAAGCATCTTTGTCTTGCTCACCTACGGGTTATTTTTGTTTCCCAACATTAATAACTTTGTAGATATCAACTCCATTAAGGTTTTTCTCATTGGAAATCCTGTGCTGACGTTGCTCGCAGATGCGTATCATTCTGTACACTTGGGAAATTTGTATAGCGGAGGGGAGATCACGTGCTGTGTACCTCTGCTTTATAAATGGTTTATCTCTCACTTGCCCAAGTCTGCTGCTTTTTGGGATTGCAAGAGTGCCTTACGTTGGTCGCAGAAGATCATGTCTCTTACCAACTCTGATATAGATTGGTGTAATAGGATCTATGAGGAAATCAGAATCATCGACTGTTGTGGAAACTTCCCCAACGTACCCCTTATAGGAACTAAGGGAGGAATCAACTATCATCCGATATTGGTTCTTCATTAATTTGGATACCCGATGAGACACATCCCACTGGGTGTTCATCTGGAAGGTCTTTTCTTCAAGGAAGGAGAAAACGACAGAGCACTGAAGATGGAAATAGTGCAATCTTGGAAACAGGTTCATAAGAAAGGACGAGAGTCTCTAGGAAAACCGGACTGTGTCTCGGTGGAGTCTTATCTCCATTGGGTACAAACTAGAGCTCTCAAGCTAAAGATGCCTTATCCTCGTTACGGAATTCTTTCGCCAAAGGAATATGTCATGTACTTCATGATGGAAACTGAAAAGCTTCAGGTTACTCTCAACAAAGTTCAACGGGAAAGAAGGTCTTGGAAGAACAAGTACCGCACCCTCGGCGTAGAGTGCATCAGAATACAGTAATTACTGAAGGAAAAAGATGCTCTGATTGAAATTTTGGAGCAACATGCTGTGGATAATCAGGATGACCAAAGGAACTTGCTCGCTCCTTTCACTTGGCAAAGGAATGACAACCCGACAACGGCCCGAGAGCCCCGGTCAAAGAAAAGGAAGATACCAGAATCAACACCCGGTTTCTCTTCAGAGAGGACTCGGGACCCATTAGCTTAGGCTTCTGTTTCTGCACTTTGTAATCTATTGTATTTTCGTTTCTGTAATCCTTTGAATTCAATAAAAAGGGGTTTCCCCACTGTTTGATATTTACAATCTAATTGTCGAAGTTTATTTTGATTGAACCAAAAGAACAATTAATATAATCATTGCATTCATCATTCTCACATCGCGTATTCTCCTTACCTACGAATCTCATGTTTGTGTCTCGATTCTAGAGTCAAACTGTCTCATTCGTATAATACTCGGGCTAATCGTCAGAAAAAGATGGATGATCTTGAGGAAGAAAACAGAGAGTTGAAAGAAGAGATCGACGCTCTAAGAGAGGATATGAGAAAGCTTCGTAACGACATGCAAGCCATGGCAGAAGCTCAGCTACAACGAATTGTGATCTCAGAGATCACCTCAACGCCCATAGTAGAAAAGTATGATCCTAGGTATCAAATGCCAAAAGATCGCCCCTGGGGCATACCTGTTAACTATATCCCGGAAGGATATGTTCCGCCGATCACTGAAGATCAGGGAATCACAACAGAAGCCGTTGGGCCTGAAGGTTACAAACTTCGGGAAAGCGAAGATGCCAGGGGCATACTGAAGACTCCTGAAGGTTACAAACTTCAGGAGATGCCAAGACTCACTGTCGTAGTCACGGTACCACCCCATGTGGTGCACACTGTCCCGGAAGGACAGATTCCACAGACACCTTCTGGTAAGAAGGAAACTATGTTTGACAGAATGGAGGAATTCCAGGAGCAGTTCTTGGAAATGCAGAAGGAACTGCAAACCATTTGTGGTCAGGATTTATTTGGAAAGGACGCCGCAGATCTCTGCTTGCTCCCAAATGTGAAAGTTCCGCACAAATTTCAAGTGCCCGACTTTGAAAAGTACAAGGGTAACTCTTGCCCTCAGAGCCATCTGGTGATGTACGCTCGGCGAATGTCAGCTCAGACGGAGAATCAGGACCTATTGATTCACTACTTTCAGGATAGTTTAACCGGTACCGCACTCAAATGGTACATGGGTTTAAACCGTACTACGATCAATACATTCAGAGATCTTGGTACTTCTTTCGTCCAACAATACAAATACAATTTGGACATGGCACCCGACAGAGATCAACTCAGATCGATGTCGCAAAAGGACAAGGAAACCTTTAAGGAGTACGCTCAAAGGTGGCGTGAAATTGCCGCTCAAATTTGTCCACCTCTTGAGGAAAAAGAGATGATAAAGATCTTCTTAAAGACCTTAAGCTCATTTTACTATGACCGAACGGTTGCCAGTGCGCCCAGTGATTTCACTGAGATGGTCGGCATGGGCGTACGTCTTGAGGAAGCTGTCCGAGAAGGACATTTGGTAAAAGACACTGGATCGACGAGCGGTACTAAAAAATACGGTAGTGCTCTCTCTAAGAAAAAAGAGCAAGATATTGGGAATATCTCTCTCGGAAAGCAAAGGCGACGTTATCAGCCGGTAGCAGCTGTGACTCCTGCTATCAACTCTGCGCCTATTCCTACGTATCAACCTCAGGTTGGGCAGAGCCAACCTGATCAACAAAGGACACAATGGCCTCTTCAGCAGGCTCGTCCTCTATATAATAACAACCGTACAACACGACCATCAGGATTTGATCCTATACCCGTAACGTACGCAGAGCTGTTTCCATTACTATTAGCTAAGGGGCACATCCAGACTAAGTCTCCTCTTGCAGTACCGGAAAATCCGCCTTTTTGGTTTAAGGTGGATCAGATGTGCCCTTATCATCAAGGAGGTTCAGGGCATAACATAGAGACTTGTCTAAATTTCAAGTCCGACGTGCAAAAACTTGTTAGGAGCAGGGTCTTATCCTTCAAGGATACGAATCCTAATGTTCTCACAAACCCGCTGCCTCAACATGAGAAGGCTGCAGTCAATTTGATAGAAGGAGAGACTAACAATGTCTATCAAATTCACGATGTACTCTTGTTAAGGACCAATCTGGTCATGATACATTGTAGACAGAGTGGATATGGCCATGTGCCACCTCATAATTATCACCAGTGTGATATCTGCTCTAAAGACAACCAAGGATGTTCTGTGGTGCAAGCAGCTCTGCAGGAATAGATGGATCTCAGATGGATCCAAGAGCACCGAGTTCGTGGAGTTAACATGGTCTACACGAATTCTAACGTCATTCAGAACCACGATATCTGTGCAATGAATGTCGACTTGGTGGCAATCCACTCAAGGTAAAGCCAGTATCATAATCTGTCGCGGCACGATTATAGTTCCTGTCTGACTTGCTCGGTAAACAAACAGGGATGCTCTTTCATACAAAAGGCCCTCCAGCGTCAGATGGATCTTGGATGGATCCAAGACTACCATGATAGGAACCCTTATCAGATCAACATGGTTCAGGTCTTCGATATTCGCGTGATGAATACCAACCTGGTAGAGTTACATGCTGAGCAGGTCCGACTCAGATTCTTAATATCACATGACTATCAAAGCTGTAAAGCAGGTTGCGAAAACGATCGAGGTTGTACCCTTGTCCAGGAGGCACTTCAGCACTTGTTAAATCATTGGTGGATGCCAATCTACATGGATGAAGATACTCAACAGATTAGTATCAATAACAGGAATCCCACTCGGCGTCAAAGTCAGGATGTCCGATCAGTGGAAGCTAACCTAGTGAGGTTACATTGTATTCAAAGTGGGCGTGGCCAGGTGCCACCACACAATTATGACCGTTGCGGCGTCTGTTTGGAAAGTAACAAAGGGTGTTACCTTATGAGAGCAGCTCTTCAGGATCAGGTGGATCGTGGAGAAATTCGCCCATATCCAGGTTCCAGACCCATCAACTGGTCGCCGAACTACCTTGTCGATCAAGTCGAGGATGTTGTCACAATCTCTGGTCATTACCAGACCAGGGATGTTTTTACCATTATCCCTCTACTTGACAAATCGAGAGTTCCCAACAGGGAACAGATCGAGATTACTTATGATGGTCAGAAAAATCAGAAAGTTCCCATAGTCATCTATCTGCCGGGACCACTACCGTATGAATCAACTAAGGTTATCCCTTACAAATACGGTGCAACGACAGTTGAAAATGGAAAGGAAATTCCATTACCCTCCGTCGTGAATATTGTAGACATCAGTCGTGTAACACGGAGCGGTCGAATCTTCAACCGAGGAGTTGGAGAACCTAACAAGGAAAAGGAACTTCAGACGGAAACTCCTGATCCACCAGTCGGTCAATCCAGTAATCCCGACCTTTCGAAAAATAATGATGAGATGCTGAAGCTCATCCAAAGGAGTGAATATAACATTGTCGATCAACTGTTACAGACTCCTTCAAAGATCTCGGTATTATAACTGTTACTCAGTTCAGAAGCCCACAGGGAGGCTCTACAGAAAGTCTTGGAGCAAGCCTTTGTGGAACAGGATGTAACAATCAGACAGTTTGATAGTATTGTCTCTAACATCACTTCCCGCAACAATTTGGGATTTAGTGATGAGGAATTACCCGAAGAGGGTCGTCGTCATAACATGGCGCTCAATATCACAGTTAACTGCCAGGATGATGCTTTAGCCAGCGTACTGGTAGACACAGGGTCAGCCCTGAATGTTATGCCGAAGTCCACTTTGACGCAATTATCATTCAAAGGCCCTCCGATGAGAGTCAGCGAGGTCGTCGTTAAAGCGTTCGACGGATCCAGAAAAATAGTTATCGGCGAAGTTGATCTTCCCATAACTATCGGTCCTCATTCTTTCCAAGTCACTTTCCAGGTCATGGACATCCGGTCAAAATACAGTTGTTTATTAGGAAGACCTTGGATACATCAGGCTGGAGCGGTTACTTCAACCCTCCACCAAAATCTAAAGTTCGTTCAGAACGATCAACTTGTTACGGTTTATGGGGAACAAGCCTTGCTTGTGAGTAACTTGTCATCATCTACTGGTATAGAGCCCGAGGAGGTTATTGGAACTCATTTCCAAGCACTGTCGGTGAGCAAGGACAATCAATCCCAAGGAGGAACCTCGATTTCCTCATACAAAGATGCTATCAAAGTGGTCGAGAGTACCGATACAACAGGATGGGGACAGCTTGTCATTCCTATTGACAATAAAACAAAGAAGGGTCTTGGTTTTTCTCCAACCTGTACCCAGACAGCTGTCAACGGTGAAAGTCTTCATCCCCTTCAAAACTTCTTCCACAGTGGAGGTTTCCTCCACCCAGTGTCTCAGGCAGTACATGCTATCAATGAGGAAGATCCCTCTGACACAGATGAAGAGTAAAAGTCCTACCTTAACGAGGATGGTTATATGTCTCAGGAGGAGGTGCCTATGCCTTTTTGCTTTCCTACAGAGAGTCCGAGATTTATACCAAGATCAGATGTCGAAATGATATATGGGGATTGTGATCCGGAAGGATGCCGTGCTCCGCCCAATTCATTAGAGGAGGACACTCCGATGAAAGACAATTTTGAATACACCTACTATGGCTCAATGGATGGTCTGCCAATGTGGCAACCTTACCCATGAGACTTGGGGCAAGAAAGTCAGCCGAGTAATGAAACTCAGCTGAGCATCACTGAACAGAATACCTGTGTCCCCACCATGTCATGGGATCAACACTTAGGTCATTCAGAAACTACTCAACATGATGATGAATTTGCAACGTTTGCAGGACTTGAATTCATCAACTATGCTTTTCCTGAGGTCAACGTCATCGAGAGGGATGACTCCTCCAGTTCGAAAGAAGTGTGGGACACCTTAGGACAACCAAGTGGAAAATTTGACTATATGGTCAAGTACACCGCTCCCGAAAGCTCTCGTATCAGGCTCGAAGATATCCAGCCTACTGGATTGGGAGATACAGCTAAGAGTACAAATGCTATGCAAAATACAACAGAGGAATCCTCCTACGACAACTCTGCCTGGGAGACAGATTCCAATGATCCTGCTCCACCAGAAATCAGCGTCATTTCTGAAGACAAATCAAGGAAGATACCAAACTTTGTGATTCACCAAGGAGTTCGTCGCCAATGGGTTACCGCCGAGGTTCCGAAGGTCGTTCATCAGTCGAAGTAATTGCCATCTTTAACCTTTCACCCTGCCCAGGTGAAACGGATGTTTTGATAGGGCTCGCTTTCTGTAAATTTTCCCTCTTCGCTTTGCCCAAAGCGACAGAGTTTTGTTTTATAGGGCTGTAGTTTCAAGATTCGAGTTGTTCATAAATAAAAAACATCGTTCTGTAATTTCCGCATTAATTACTGTTTTCTCTTTTTGCTTTTTCAGAAAATGGTAATCCTAAAAAACAATTCAAATAAAAACAAGCAGTAAAATAAAACACTGCACACACTTGCATTTTCTCTATCTCTTCTAAACACGAATCATCACGTCATGTAGATTGCTTGTTTTAAACCCCGTTGAAACATACGATCCGATGCCTTCTCCCAACTTTGAGTTCCCGGTATTCGAGGCTGAAGAAGAAAATGACAACAAAATTCCAGAAGAGATCTCCCGACTACTCAGACAAGAGGAAAGGTCCATTGAACCTCACAAAGAGCCGTTGGAAACGGTAAACTTGGGTTCAGAAAAAGAGAGAAAAGAAATCAGGATTGGGGCACTGCTCAGTCCAACTACCAAAGAGGGTTTGATAAAGCTTCTCAGAGAATTTCCTGATGTATTCGCTTGGTCCTATCAGGATATGCCAGGGTTGGATACCAGCATCGTGGAACATCACTTACCGTTAAGATCGGAATGTCCGCCAGTAAAGTAAAGGTTGAGACGTACTCATCCGGACATGGCCATCAACATCAAAGAGGAGGTACAGAAACAGATTGACGCGGGTTTCCTCGCTACATCTGAATATCCTCAATGGTTAGCCAACATCGTACCCGTTCCCAAAAAGGACGGAAAGGTCAGAATGTGTGTCGACTACAGGGATCTAAACAAGGCTAGTCCAAAGGACGACTTTCCTTTACCATACATTGACATGCTGGTAGACAGCACAACAAAGTTCAAAATTTTCTCCTTCATGGATGGATTCTCGGGCTATAACCAGATCAAAATGGCGCCGAAAGACATGGAGAAAACTTCGTTCATTACCCCATGGGGCACCTTTTGTTACAACGTAATTCCATTCGGTTTGAAGAACGCCGGGGCAACCTATCAAAGGGCCATGACTACTCTGTTTCATGACATGATACACAAAGAAATCGAGGTATATGTTGATGATATGATTGCAAAATAAAAAATAGAGAATGAGCACGTTGAACATCTGTCAAAATTGTTCGAACGTCTAAGAAAATTCAAGCTCCGCTTGAATCCCAACAAGTGCATATTCGGTGTCCGTTCAGGGAAACTACTAGGGTTCATCGTCAGCCAGAAAGGAATTGAGGTTGATCCTGACAAGGTCAAGTCCATTCAAGAAATGCCTTCTCCGAAAACTGAAAAACAAGTCAGAGGATTCCTGGGACGTTTGAACTACATCTCCAGATTCAAATTCCTTATGACTGCCACTTGTGCGCCGATTTTCAAGTTACTTAAAAAGAACCAGGATTGCGTTTGGTCA
Organism: Lathyrus tuberosus; assembly: GCA_022829125.1. Taxonomy (NCBI): domain Eukaryota; kingdom Viridiplantae; phylum Streptophyta; class Magnoliopsida; order Fabales; family Fabaceae; genus Lathyrus; species Lathyrus tuberosus. The sequence goes on from JALAZF010000215.1 coordinate 6,001,331, forward strand.
GAAGATTGCGAAACCGCCTTCGACAGTATTAAGGAATACCTGTTGAATCCTCCGATTCTATCACCTCCAGTGGAAGGAAGACCACTGATCATTTACCTCACAGTCCTAGAGGACTCGATGGGATGTGTACTTGGCCAACAAGACGAAACCAAAAGGAAAGAGTCTGCCATCTACTATCTGAGCAAGAAATTCACCGACTGCGAGACTCGGTACACGATGCTTGAGAAAACTTGTTACGCTTTGGCTTGGGCAGCCAAACATCTTCGCCAATACATGATTCGTCACACTACTTGGTTAATCTCCGAAATGGATCCAATCAAGTATGTTTTCGAAAAACCTGCTCTTACGGGAAAGATTGCCCGTTGGCAGATGCTGTTATCAGAATATGACATAGAGTACCACGCTCAGAAAGCCGTTAAGGGAAGTATTTTAGCCGATCATTTGGCTCATCAACCGTTTGACGATCAAGAATCAACCGGGTTTGACTTCCCAGACGAAGATGTCATGTATTTAAAAATGAAAGATTGCGATGAACCGCTACCCAGTGAAGAGCCAGAATCAGGTTCCCAATGGGGACTAATCTTTGACGGAGCAGTTAATCATTATGGAAACGGAATTAGGGCAATCATTGTTACCCCTCAGGGTACCCACATTCCTTTCACTGCCAGGCTTACGTTCAAATGTACGAACAACGAGGCCGAATACGAAGCTTGTATTATGGGTCTCGAAGAAGTGATTGATTTAAGGATCAAAAACTTGGACGTATACGGCGACTCAGCCTTGGTTATCAATCAGATAAAAGGAGATTGGAACACATACCAATCAGGATTGATTCCTTACAAAGACTATGCAAGAAGGTTGTTACCCTTCTTCAACAGAGTTGAGTTTCATCACATCCCTCGTGAAGAGAATCACATGGCTGATGCCTTAGCCACTCTCTCTTCCATGATTAGTGTAGGTCAATGGAATGACATACCTAAGATCGACATAATGCGCCTTGAACGGCCTGCTTACATCTTCGCGATTGAAGCAGTCTTAGATGACAAACCTTGGTATCACGATATCAAATGCTTCCTTCAGAAACAAGAATACCCACCTGGGGCATCCAGGAAAGATAGAAAAACCCTCAGAAGATTGACTGGAAACTTCTTCCTGAGCGGTGACACTCTCTATAAGAGAAACTTTGACATGGTCTTACTCCGATGCGTAGACAGACCAAAAGCAGACATGCTCATGAAAGAAATTCATGAAGGATCCTTTGGCACTCATGCCAACGGACATACAATGGCGAGAAAAATCCTAAGAGCAGGGTACTATTAGTTAACAATGGAATCTGACTGCTACAAGTACATGAGGAGGTGTCACAAGTGTCAGATATACTCCGACAAAATTCATGTACCGCCATCACATCTCGAAGTTCTCTCTTCCCCATGGCCATTTTCCATATGGGGAATCGACATGATTGGCTTGATTGAGCCCAAGGCTTCAAACGAACATCGGTTCATCCTAGTAGCCATTGACTATTTCACCAAGTGGGTCAAAGCAGCATCATTCGCTAATGTAACCCGACAAGTGGTGGTCCAATTTATCAAAAACAATATCATCTGCCGTTATGGTGTTCCAAGCGAGATCATTACTGATAATGGATCTAACTTGAACAACAAGATGATGAAAGAGTTGTGCTCAGAGTTCAAGATCGAACACCATAACTCATCTCCCTACCGACCCGAGATGAACGGAGCGGTAGAAGCGGCTAACAAGAACATCAAGAAGATCGTTCAAAAGATGGTTGTAACCTACAAAGACTGGCATGACATGCTACCTATGCTCTTCACGGTTATCGTACATCTGTCCGCACTTCAACAGGGGCTACCCCTTTTTCTCTGGTATATGGCATGGAAGCAGTGCTCCCCATAGAAGTAGAGATCCCGTCAATCTGAGTATTGATGGAAGCTAAGCTCACCGAAGCTGAATGGTGTCAAAACCGACACGATGAACTGAATCTAATCGAAGAAAAGAGAATAACGACACTATGCCACGGTCAGTTGTATCAACAGAGAATGAAGAGGGCGTTCGACAAAAAGGTCCGACCTCGTGTCTTCAGAAAAGGAGACCTCGTGCTCAAAGAAGATACAATCATTTCTCACTGATTCTCGGGGCAAGTGGACCCCAAATTATGATGGCCCCTATGTGGTCACGAAAGCTTTCTCAGGCGGCGCCTTGAGACTTGCAACCATGGACGGAGAGGAATTTGCCTACCCCACAAATGTTGATGTAGTCAAGAAATACTTTGCCTAAACTAAAATAAAAAAACGTCTCGGTGGATTGAAAACCCGAAAGGGCGGTCCAGGCAAAAATTAGAGACATGAAAAAAGTCATCCCGATGGATTGGAAATCTCATAGTACAATCCAGGCAAAAATTAGGGATAATGGCAACTGACTATGTTCAACAGAGGCAAGTCCCTCAGCAGGAGCAGCAGTTACATCGTCCGTTAGGAAAACTCCAGTCAAGGTCATCTTCGACAGAAGCTCAGGATGTCCTGAATTCAAAGTTGGTAGAAGGACAGTGGTCGTTATGTTTCAACGTAGCCCTTTTCCCTGTAAATTACCATTTTCAAACTTTGTATATACTCTTTGGAATCACGCGTTTGGCTGATCTCCATTTTATCAATAAAATTTGAGCCCTTGTGCTTTTGTTTGTAATTCTTATTTGTTTTAGCTTTACAGAACGACGTTGTTAACATGATTAACGATTCTTGAAATAAAACAAAAATGAATTCACTTGTAAAAATTTTTCTGCTTTAAAATAAAGTTGGCAATTTCTTTTGACTGTTGAACATCAAAGGAACATCAACCGCTTCTCTAGAAGTAAGCGAACTTCAAAGTGCAGAATCAATGTACTCCTTCTACGCCAGTGCGCCTAAATGAAGGATCAACAGTGTCGGATGCGACTATTCCATCTGACATCTTCGACCGAGTTCTTATCTCCTAAGCCCGACCAACGGTAGCTCCCAACAGGGACTATCTCTCCTAAGCAAGGTGGAATTACTATTCTGAACCAACGGTACTTCCTAGCCCTGCGATGGCCGAGTATCCAGTCGTGTTCATCCGTCAAGTTGTATGTCGTGTCAGTTTTGTCAGCATAAACATACATACATCATGCATTATTGATTTGTATTCACATTTCATATTGCATCACTATCACTCTAGTCGGTCTTGTCCCCTAGTGATAGAAGTTCTCTTAATCGAGTTGTTAGTTCTTGCCTCGTCAGGAAACGCTGCGTTTGAACAACCTCGCCGCCAGTCTATTTCTGGAAGGAGGTTGACCCTTGACCACTTTGATAACTTGAACCTCTAAAAAACCAGAGGAACTCTCAGTCAACATCACTCTTCTCCATTGAAGATGATATCCTTGATTTCCCAGATTAAGGAAAATCCACAGAGAGAGCCTTCTAATCAGAAATTTGGCGGCATGCCAGTTTCGCTCCGAAAAGACCGCTGATGAAAAGGTCATCGGCACCTCAAAAAATGGATCCCATCATATGGCATGTCTCCGGGAAGATCCCGAGAAAAGTATGATGTAATACCCAAGCGAAAGCAGTCTCTCAAGAGACTCGTTTTCCCCAGATAGAGTCGGTTACCACTGTTATGATTTTTGAAAAATGTTTAAAAATTGATATCTTTTGGATCGTAAGTCCGATCGAGGCATAGCGATAGCCGTTGGAAAGCTATAAAAATATCCTACGTGATAAAAGTGAAAAATATCGATTTTGATACCCGATTAAATAAATTAGAGGGAACCCAAGAGTTATGTTAACTTTATGATTGAATTATTACATATAATTCTATTACAAAATTGTATTATGCTTTGTCTAATCAATTGTTGTTAACTATGATTGAGAGAGTAATCATGTTTAAAATATGGAATAGGAAGAGTGAGGAAACCTCACCATAAATCTATATTAGAACCTAGTAATGTGGCTAGGAAATTGATAGATAACCTAAACGACGACGCTCGTGCACGCAAAGCCGAGGCGTGTGTCCAAATGCCGAATGGTATTGAAAAGAATAAGACACTAGTATGGAACATGTGTAAACCATGGTAATTATTGAGAAAAGGCAAAAGAGGCCTAAAGGGAAATGTGGCCTAGAATTGTTGAATACAATTACGGTTGTATGTGAAATCACGAAATCGTAACCATTATACTATTATGTGTCGTTTCATGAGTAATGAGCTCCTCTGGAATGAATGCACGATTATTTGGTAGGTTTGATTCCTGACTATAGTACGAATGGAACCTATATGGTAAAGACACTTGTGATGGTTTATAGCCTGTGTGAAGTGACGAATTAAGGTGATAATGTGTCCCTTAGTTCCGAATCCATCTCGTATGCCAAGTAATCTACGAGGGTCCGTGACTCGTTCCGACTTCTAGACGTAGAAGAGGGCGAGAGAAAGGGGACGCCTTGACGAGGTTATCGATAAGTGATAATTTTGAGTTAACGAACTCATAAACATGTTTCCATATAGTGTTAGATTGTGAACTCAAGGTCACTTCCCTTCCCTTTGACTTGATTTAGGATGATAGAACCTTGTAAAGCCGAGAGAATCTATAAGATAAGGAACTCACTGAAATTTAATATCTCACCCCATGTTGTTGATTATATTACAGGTACTTCAGGTTCCGCGAAGGGTAAGGATAAAGTCATTTGATTATCCTTACGTATCTTGGCTTTTGGGATGGCATAGCTTCCGTTGTGGAGATTTATTTTTAGATCACCTTGTTGACCTATTTCTTAGTACATTGGAACATCTTGTATATATTATGCCATAGTTTTTTTTTTGTATTTTGTATTTTGGGCATGTAATGTATACAATGTGTTAACTAGGAACTTATGGTATTTCAATACCAAAACTTGGATTCATGTATAATATATATGCTTTAATGTATGTTGTTATTTGTGGGTGTTACAGTTGGTATCAGAGCCTGGTTGTATCCTCGACCTAGCCATGAAATAGTATAAGTGTTTCTTTCCTTTCATATGCCTTGTGTCGCCATTGGTCTTAAGTGTTATATTTATGGTATTGAGCTTGATCATCTTAATCCTATCTGTATGACCTTTAGGAACATAGCTGACGGACGCAGAACCTGTGGTAGACCCGAAACTACTCCTGCTAGGACGATTCTGCCAGGAAGCGAGGAATATATCCCATGGCCATAATTCTTACAACAGATATAGCAGCATCAGAACCAATTCTTGCAGCAGATGGTACAACAAATGAATGGTAATCTTCATCCTCCAGTAGTTATTCCAAGTGCTGTAGGTGGAAGTTTTCAGGATTTCATCCGCATGAATCCTCCAGAATTTCATGGCGGATTAGATCCTGTGAAAGCTCATGAATGGGTGGCTGGTATAGAGAGAATCTTTCTGATAGTTCAGTGTAGTGAGGAGAACAAAGTGGTGTTTTCTTCTCACTCATTGAAAGGTTCTGCTATGAGGTGGTGGGAGAGTGCTTCAACTTTAATGACTATCCAAGAGGTACCTAAGGTCTGGGAGCAATTTAAGATTACTTTTATGATGAATTATTTCCCTAGTTCCTTGAGGACCCAAAAAGAGTTCGATTTCCAACAGTTGAGGCTAGGTACTTTAATTGTGGCTTTTTATGCTGAAAAGTTTGAGATCATGGCTACTTACTCTAGGCAAGCCGTGTATGCTCCGGATGAAAAATGGAAGATCGACCAATTCCTCTTTGGATTGAAAGCTGAGATTTCTCACAATGTGTCTCAGAGAGAGTTCACTACTTATGCTGAATTGCTAAGGCAATGTTATGTGGCTGAGAATAGTTTGAAGAAAGTTCAAGCAAAGGGGGATTTGAGTAGGTCAAATCAGAATGATCGTGGAAGATCAAATCAATAGGTTAGGCCTAGACAACAAGCCTTCAAGGGGAAACAAGTTTAGAATTCTAGATCAAGTGAACCTCATGTGTGTCGTACTTGTGGTAAGATGCATTTTGGTAGATGTCGCTTCGAAGGAGTTGAGTGTCATCGGTGTCACAAAGTGGGTCATATGGCAAGGATTGTCCTCAGAGTAGGAATCAAACGCATGAAAGGAGTATCGGTCGAGTTTATACATTGGATGCAAAGAAAGCAAAGGGTGATAACTCTTTGATTTTTGGTACGTGTTTCGTTAATGGGAATCCTTGTTTTGTATTATTTGATTGTGGAGCAACACACTCTGTTGTGTCAATGCAATGTGTGAAGCGACTTGGGTTGTAAGCTATTCCGTTGTCTCCACCCGTGGTGGTTACTACTGCCATGGATGAGATGGTTGAAACACCTTTAATGTGTGAAAATTGTGTTTTATCTGTGGATGGAAGAGTTTTCCAGATTGATCTTATTTGTTTACCGCTTAAGAAAGTGGATGCTATTTTGGGAATGGATTGGCTTTCTGCTAATTCAGTATTTACTGGTTGTGAAGAAAAGCTAATTATCATCCCATCTGTTGAAGCTACTCCGAAAGATGTGTTAACTACTATTTTAGAAGGTACGGTTGGAATGATAAATTTCTTGTTTGAGAAAGAAAAATCTATCCTATTGGTTCTCACTAAGGAGGAGAGTAGCGACCTTCAAGTTCTGAATATTCCTGTAGTCTGTGAGTTTTTCGAAGTTTTCCCCGAGGATGTCACTTCTCTTCCTCTGGAAAGGGAAGTGGAATTCTCTATTGACCTGATACCGAGAACGGCTCCTATATCCGTTTCTCCGTATCGGATGGCACCACTTGAATTAAGAGAATTGAAGGATCAATTGGAAGAATTAATGGCTAAGCATTTTGTTCGACCCAGTGTTTCGTCTTGGGGAGCTCCAGTGTTGTTAGTAAAGAAGAAGGATGGTGGAATGCAGTTATCTATTTGTCATACCCCAAATTTTGACCACTAAGATTTCCCATCATTGTGCAAATCATCATCCCAATATGGAGGAACCATCGTACTTCATCAGTCTCCCCAAAGATGGGTGAGCATCCACTACAATCAAAATTAGGGTTTCAAGCCCTCTCTAAGTGCTTAGACAAAGGATCAATCAAGGAATGACATGATCTTCAACTTGCCTAACCTTTCAAACATTCACAATGGATCAAGAGGACTCCCACTTCAAGGATTAAGCACAAGGTTTCTCCCTTCTAGGTGGATCAAGCTTCAAGATCGCCAGTGTCACCAAATTAGGGTTTTGGTCGACCAGGGCCTCCAGATGGAAATTTTCATCTGGGCATGAGCCAATGATCCAAAACATAACCTAATATACTCCATGGAACCTCATGGACCCAATCATCAAGTCAATTTTGCCTTAGGGGATGCATACATCAAAAATCAGGAATTAGGGTTTCTTGACCTAATTCACCCCTAAGTTGACTTTTGGGACAAATCATGAACCAAGACCTCAAGATAGGGTTTGAGGGTCTCTAATATACCATATTGATCCATTTGGGACAATGGATTAATCCAAGAAGTTTAAGCAACAAGTCTCAATTTCATTTGCACCACAATTAGGGTTTTAAGGAAAAAGTCAACTGTAACTTTGACTTTTGACCAGGACATGCTCCCAAGCCCTATGAAATGCACCAATATACCCTATGAAATCCATGAAACATGTCCATCAAGTTTGATTTAGGTCAAGGACATGATTTCCTGAAGAATTGCACAGTTTGGAATTCATCTGATAAAAAGTCAACTGTGCACAAAAGTCAACTTTGACTTTTTGAGATTTTTCACCAAAATGGATTTTTAACCCTAAAATGATGTTAATGTATGATTTGAATCATCATTCATCAAGAAAAATCAAGAAAAGTGGGATAACTTGTAAAAGGGGTAACCATAAAAACTTAGAAAATTTTCTAAGTTAAAAATAAAGTGACAAGGGTGCCAACTTTGGAGGATCATAACTCCTAAACCACAAAGCCATTTTTCCTCATCCAAAGGTGGATTTGTAGCCCTCATTACCCTCTACAAAAACTTCAACTAGACCTAAGTCCAATTCATTAAGGATTTTGAGTTATGGGGTGATCAAAATGGCTGAAAAATGAAAATGTCACTTTTTCCAACACTTAGTGAAATTTTCACTAAGTCAGAATCTGCCTTCACTTTTTTCCAAATGTAGGGGCATTTTTCACTTGGATTCAAAAGAGATCAAAACCAAACATGTTCAAACAGTTGTTGTATCATGTAAGGGCTTTCCAAAATGGCCAAGAATATTGCCAAATTCCATTTAAATCATGAGATATGACATTGGAAAGTTGCCTTGCTGAAATCTGCCAAGGCAAGGCAGAATTTGCAATTTTTACTAGATTTGCCAAAATCAGCCAAATTCAAATGCTCCTATCCACTTGGACACATCTGAGGATTGAATCTAAAGGGGACAATCACTGAGCCAAGCCTCCAAAGTCCATGGAACAAGAAATAGCATGTTGAACCTAGAATGGCCAAAATAGGGACAAGACTCCAAATTTGGATTGAAGCATTCAATAGAAGCATCAAGGTGGCATGGACTGAGCCCTTCTCATCTGAAATCAGTCAAGACTTATCCAAGACCAAGGGGACCAAAGCTCTGTGCCCTAACCTCTAGTCAATGGCTAGAGGAGACTTGGATTTTCATTTGCCAACATTGGCCAAACCTACTTAGCAGTTGCCATTCACTATTCCTTGTAAAACAAACTTGCTCTACTATAAATAGAGCTCAATTGTGATCAGTTTGAGTACACCAAAGCCATCAAACAGATGATTTCCTCAAAATCTCTTTCTCTTGGCAAAAATGCCTTTCTTAGCAAGGTAGCTATCGGGTTTTGAGTTTGAGAGCTTTTCCAATCAAACCAATCACTCACACACCTCACATACATCATATAGAAGTGATCCAAACACTCACATAACATCTGGAACACATATTTCACAAAATCATCAGCCAATTGCTCAAGTTCTTGACAGTTTTGCAGTTGAGGTGCCATCTTCAACTCCAAACCATTTCAATCCATTCCAAGCACTCAGACACATCACTTGGCACCTAGGGAAGCTATCCACATCATTGGAACCTAGTTGTAACACCTCCAACACAAATCACGATCACCAGCTGCAAGTGGTAAGCATGAGCTCTTCTAACTCTATGATCCATGCAATTTTTGCTGCACAATAATTTGGCCATATGTTCATAATCATGCATGGAATGTTTCCCCTCAATTAATTGCATTGTTTGAATCGTGTATCAAAAATCATAGCCTTCATGCAGAAATTAGGGTTCTTGAGGATTTTTCATGATTTCTTGTTATATGTTTAATTTAAATGAAATTAATTGACATAGACATGATTGTGAGGCTAAGACGAGCATAATGATATGTGGATTGCATGTTATAATCAAGTATTCAGTGAGATTGGAGAGAAAATGCAAATCTGGCCAAGCCCAGAACACGCGCGTGTTCTTGGTGTGTTCTTGGCGCCATTTTTAGAAATTTGAATATTTGAATTTTGTGATTTTATTTAATTGATTCAAAAATTAATTTCTCTCTGAGTTTTAATGATTTTGAGTTGATTCTTTTTTTAATAATTCACAAAAATGTTAAAATATTTTATTTTATCAAAAAATCCCAAAAATATTATTTATTTCATATAATTGATATTTTTGCAAAGAATTAATATTTTAATTGTTTTTGACATTTTAAATATTTTTTCCACATTGATTTTGCAACTTTTAATGCTTTCTAATTATTTTGTAGGTCAATACTTAATTTTTGAAGCATTAATCCAAGATCACAATTTGTTTTTCATATGTTAAACAATTTTGATCATTTTAATTGAATTTTTATTCAATTAAATACATTTTTGAAAACAAATTAGGGTTTTTGGATTAATTCAACCCTCATAAATCATTTTCAAAACACTTGGGCCTCAAATAGAGTGTAAGACCTAATCCTTTTTTTTTACCAAATCCTTTTGGGCCTTAGTGTATTATATAAGTCCCGATACCGTCAAAAACAAACGGCGCGATCGTCGCCTTTTGAAAAATAACCTTTTGGGCCTCTCCTTGAGCTATAAGACCCATTCAAAACTCTTTGGGCCTCTAATAGAGTGTAAGACCCAATCCACTTTTAACCAAAATCATTTGGGCCTCACTTATTGTATAAGTCCCTCTGCGTTAAAAGAAAATCTCGGCGCGATCGCCATTTTAAACGAAAAATCAACCGGGCTTACCCTCGTGTTATAAGACCCATCTCTTTTTCTTTAAAACTTTTTGGGCCTCTTGAGAGAGTGTAAGACCCATCCCTTTGTACAGTAAACCTTTTTGGGCCACAGTCACTTGTATAAGTCCCTCTGTACAAATTCAAATAGTGCGCTCACTGATAAAACCCTGGGCCTCTCCTTGAGCTGTAAGCCCCAAATCTTTCTTTTTCAAAGCACTTTCTCCTTTGATTTTGAATATACTGCTGTTTTCAATCTTCCTTTGTTGAACAACTAACAAAACAGCATGGAAGCTCTACAACCGAGTAAGTGGTTATTGCTTTCATTTACCGCTTTAATATACATATAACTGTATTGTGGGGCTGTTTCATTGTAAGTCTTCTTTCATAAACTCATATCAACTGTGCAATAATAGTATAGATATTTAGAGTTTCCCCGGCAACTACGTCTACCACTAGGTTAAGCCCGTTGATCACTCTTAGAAATAGTCTAAACTAGATCCCCATAGGATTACCAGACACAGTCTTCCCTCCTCTTGGGGTTAAACAATATGGAGACATGAAAGGCAGCATTCTCTGTGAACCCTTTCATAGACTGTCAATCATAGAAGTTGTCAAAGAAACTCTATTCCCCATAGATGATCTTTTCTCCGTGAATGGCATCTCTTGAGTTTCTTCCAAATTCTCGAACTTTCCTGACTTTGATCTATTCTCGGTGAATAACATTACCTTGAATTTCTCGAGGTTTAGGGACCCACGGGCTTCTTAAAAGCACTTGTCAAGAGACTCTACTCCCGAGAGATGATCTTTTCTCCGTGAATGGCATCTCTTGAGTTTCTTCCAAATTCTCGAACTTTCCTGGCTTGATCTATTCCTCGTGAATAGCCTGTCTTGAATTTCTTAGGGTTTGGGGACCCATCGGCTTCTTAAAAGCAATCGGCCTCCTCTTGGGCATCGTACAAGGACCCACAGGCTTCCTAAAAGCAACCCCGCCTCTTCTTGGGCTTAGTACAAGGACCTCTCAACCTCTTAGAAGTATTCACAGCCTCCTCTTAGGCTTCGTATAATGATATCTTCCTCCGGGAATGATAGCCTTCTCTTGGGCTTAGTACAAGGATTCGTCGGCTTCTTAAAAGTTTCCAACCTCCTCTTGGGCTTCGTACAAATTGTCCCGACGACCTCCTAGAGGTATAGGAACAGAACCTAGTCATCCTCATAGAACAGTCCTTTCAAAGAGTCTACTACTGTTTCTCAAAACATAGTACAAGAGATGACACTCTAGACTTGGACAGTCTAATATCCTTAAGTCTCAAAGACATTCTCAAGTGACCCCTTCGTTAAATAGGAAGGAAACCCGTAGACTTAGACAGTCTCAATACCCTTCGGATTTCCCGCTTCCTTAAAGAACAGGAATAACCCGGATCCTTGAATCAAATCCATGAGTACAGTGTTGCTCATATAAGAACTGGTTTTCTCTTTCAAAATTCAGTATACTGGACCTGTCACTTAACTAAACAGTCACCATAGCCTCCTCTTGGGCTTTATACAATGATTCTCCCCAGCGGAGTCAAACAACGTTTAGCCTCTCTCTCGGGCTTTGTACGAGACACATAAGAGACTCCCTCGTTGAGTCAATTACCCCTTTCGCCTCCATCTCGGGCTTTATACGAGATACAAAAAGGTTCTTATTCAGCCAAATAAACAACCGCCTCCATCTCGGGCTTTGTACGAGATACAAAAACTCTCTTGTTGAGTCAAATAGCCTCCATCTCGGGCTTTATACGAGATACCAAAAGATTCCCTTGTTGAGTCAAAACCTTTTAGCCTCCATCTCGGGCTTTATACGAGATACCAAAAGATTCCCTCGTTGAGTCAAAACCTTTTAGCCTCTCTCTCGGGCTTTGTACGAGACACATATTAGCCTCCTTTTAGGCTTTATATAAGAAAACCACTGGTTAATCCAATTAACCTTTTAGCATCAAAGTTGTGCCTCGTTCACAGTACACAAACATCAACAACTCTTTCCCCTTCATCTAATCGCTGTAAGTGGCAAGCCTCTGGATCATCTACATCCATGCCACTGTCCCTCTTTTAGCATGAGAAATTCCTAAGGAAAGATAGCATTGCTCTACACTGAGTTAAAGTCTTCTCCTTCAGGTTAGAACTCCCCTATAAAGGAAATTATGGCATTGCTAGGATCCGCGTATCCCGGTTAAAGTAATCCTCCCTTTATAACTAGTCACTCAACAGTCGTGACAAATAGACCCCCTTTAGAGATGACAAATTCTCTCTAAAGTTGAGACCTTTCAGCCTCACATCTTGGGCTTTGAACAAGATACAAACTACCTTTCGCTCACGTCTTGGGCTTTGAATAAGACACCAAAAACAACCAATTTCCTCCCATAGAATAGGAGGAACTACAAATTCTCTGATTTCCCTGTTTTGGTAAACGAGAATACGTAGGCATAAGATTGAAAGAAAAATCTTAGCGAGAACACTAAACAAAAAACCCAAATCCCATATCTCCATCCATCAAAAGCAGTAATTCAAAAGCATCAGTCCTAACATCCTAATCCTTGTCCCCCGCTATAAATTCCTAGAATAAAAAGAAAGAAACCAGTATTGGCGAAAATACAAATAACCAGTACAAAGGCCCCCCACATTGATAGCATCCGTAAACTAACAGACCGCTGTTTAAACTCAGTATGCAGAGCAGGGTTAATTGGAGACATCTATTTCCCTTCCTTCATCAGCTCACAATAGGATAAAAAATGAATCGACCTGTAGTAAGCTCAACCGCAGAGAGCGACCAGCGCTTAAGAACCGCATCCAAATCGCTCGCTACACTATTGATTACCGGCAATTGAATAAAGTCACCATCAAGAACAAGTACCCATTACCCAGGATAGACGACCTGTTAGATCAATTGAAAGGAGCTTGTGTGTTCTCGAAGATTGATTTACAGTCGGGTTATCATCAGATTCGTGTGAAGAGTTAGGATGTATCAAAGACCGCGTTTAGAACCCGTTATGGCCATTATGAATTCTTAGTAATGCCTTTCGGTGTGACGAATGTTCCGGCATTTTTTATGGATTATATGAATCAGATATTTCAAGCTTACTTGGATCAATTTGTAGTGATCTTCATTGATGACATTCTTATTTATTCTCGTACTTCTCAAGAGCACGAAGAGCATTTAAGAATCGTTTTATCGATCTTACAAGAGAGACAACTTTTTGCCAAGCTAAGCAAGTGTGAATTTTGGATGTCGGAGGTTATTTTTCTTGGGCATGTCATATCTCAAGGAGGTGTGGCGGTAGATCCATCAAAAGTTGAAGCGGTGATTAACTAGGAGAGACTAAAGAATGTTTCGGAGGTTAGAAGTTTCTTGGGACTAGCAGGTTATTATAGAAGGTTTATTAAAGGCTTTTCTCAATTGGCTTTACCAATGACTAAACTTACTCGAAAGGATTATCCTTATGAGTGGGATTCGGGTTATGAACGAAGTTTTATGAGTTTGAAAGAAAGATTGATGACTTCCCCTGTTTTGATCATTCCTGATCCTAGCAAGTCATATTAGGTATTCTGTGATGCATCAAAGATGGAATTAGGAGGTGTTTTAATGCAAGATAGTCACGTGGTGGCTTATGCTTCTCGACAATTAAAAGTTCACGAGAAGAATTGCCCAACTCATGATTTGGAATTGGCGGCGGTTGTATTTACACTGAAAGTGTGGCGTCATTATTTGTATGGAGTACGTGTTGAAATGTTCAGCGACCACAAGAGTTTGAAATACCTTTTTGACCAAAAAGAGTTGAACATGTGTCAAAGGAGATGGATGAAGTATTTAAAAGATTATGACTTGGAACTAAAGTACCATCTGGGCAAAGCGAATAAAGTGGCGGATGCATTAAGCCGAAAAGTGTTTCATAATGCCGAGTTGATGATGTTAGAGTATGCCTTATTGGAAAAGTTTTGAGATCTTAATCTTTAATTTATTTGGACTCCTAATGGTGTGATTATGGGAAACTTGAATGTTAATTCTACGCTTAGAGAGGAAATTCAACAAGAGCAAGTGTTGGATGAGAAGTTACAAGAAGTGTTAGTTCAACCGGGTTTCGTGCGAGCTACCGACGGAACCATTTTGTTTAACCAAAGAATTTGTGTTCCGGATGATGCGGTGTTGAAAAGAAGGATTTTGGAGGAAGAACATAAAAGTGCTTTTACTATACATCCTGGTTCTTCAAAAATGTATCAAGACTTAAAGAGGGACTATTGGTGGTCCGGTATGAAAAGAGATATTGCGGTATATGTATAGGAGTGTGCGGTATGCCAACAAGTGAAGATTGAACACCAAAGACCGAGTGGCTTATTACAACCTTTAGAAATTCCAATATGGAAGTGGGATAGTATTTCTATGGACTTTGTAGTTGGATTACCCCGTGCACAAGGTGGTTATGATTCTATTTGGGTGATTGTGGATCGGTTGACGAAATCTGCGCATTTCTTAGCCGTGAAGACTACTTACAAGGTAAGTCACCTTGCAAGGTTGTTCATTTCGAAAATTGTGAGGTTACATGGTATTCCCTCTTGTATGGTTTTGGATAGAGATCCAAAGTTTACTTCAAGATTTTGGAGAGCTTTTCAGCAAGCTATGAGAACAAAGTTGTGTTTGAGTACGTCAAATCATCCTCAAACGGATGGTCAGATGGAACGGACGATACAAACAATGGAAGATATGTTAAGGGCTTATGTACTTGGAAGTGGAGGAAATTGGATAGAACTTATACCGTTGATTGAGTTTTTGTACAACAATAGTTATCATGCGAGTATTGGTATGGCTCCTTATGAGGCATTATATGGAAGGAAATGTATAACGCCTTTGTGTTGGGCGGAAGTTGGAGAAGATAGAATTTTGGGACCCAAGATTATTCAAGAGACTACGGAAAAGATTAGAATGATCCGTGATAAAGTTAAACAAGCACAAGACCGTCAGAATAGTTATGCGGATAACAGTAGGAGACCCTTAGAGTTTGATGAAGATGATCAAGTGTTTTTTAAGGTTACTCCAAGATTGAGGTTGAAATGACCATTTAAGTCGCAGAAGTTAAGTCTGAGATACGTGGGACCGTATCAAATTTTAGAAAGGATTGGTGAAGTAGCTTACAGATTAGCCTTACCGCCTTCTCTGTCAGAAAGGCATAATGTTTTTCAAGTGTCTCAGCTCCGGAAGTTTGTTCCAGATCCTCTTCAGCCAATTCTACCAGATACAATTGAGATTGAAGCAGATTTGACGTTTGAACCTCAATCAAGCCGTATCACAGAGAGAGAAACTAAGGTACTAAGGAATAAAGAGATTCCTCTTGTGAAAGTTCAGTGGGATGCAACGCATCTGGGTGATGCAACTTAGGAACTCGAATCGGAGATGCGAGATGCTTACCCTCATCTTTTCAGGTAATCTTTAAATTCGTGTGCGAATTTCTATTTAAGGAGGGGAGGATGTAATACCCTATATTTTATTTTGCTTTGGAAAATATTAGTTTTGATCAACTAAGTTCCGGTGTACTCTGAGAAATTATCTGCAAAGATAATTAGAGCAACCGATAAGCTCAGATTAGATCAAATTAATATTATCTGACTCTGAGGTGTTAGATTTTGGTGCTATAGAGATATTTGGACATTTATTAGTGTTACTAGCTAATTGATATTCTCTATATCCTTCCATTCCCTCACTTGTGCCAAAAATAGAAACAAAGTTGGAAAAAGATAGAGAGAAGGAAGAGCAAAGGAAGAGAAAGAGGAGGAACCTAGAAGAAGAGCAAAGAGCTTGGATCATTATCTCTTCTTCATCCAATCATCCCAACATCTTCTTCATCTTCTCCATCTTGATCATAGGTGAGTTCTAGTTAGAACCCTAAGTATAGAAACTTAGGTTAGAACTTGGAATAAAAATGGTGGATTTGGATAAATTATGTTAAATGTTGTTTCTATGGTTGATATATGAAATAGAATGCATAACATGATTGGGTTGTGTGAGAAATTACTGAATAATACTTGTTATGGTGATGGATCATGTTTTGATTGGTTTTGATTTGAGTTTACACCATTAAAAAATCAGGTTTTTGAGCTTCTGGTTCAATGGTAACCGGTTACTCAGTTTGAGGTAACCGGTTACACGCAGGAAAATTGGAGGTCCTGGGTGAAAAATGAACTAAGTAACTGTTGAAGCTAGAATAGTAGCAAGAAAAAAAATATAAGTAACCCAGTTTTGTCGTATCCACAGGGATCAGTGCGAGGGAAAGAATGTCGTTCGACGGTTTCTATGTTTCTAAGCTCATGGTTCAAAAGTTTTGGTTTAAGACGGAACCAAAAGCAAATGCGGAAAATGTAAAGACGGAAAATATAAAATAAAGACTGAATTATAAACGGAGCCTTGTTGGAATTGGATCTCATCAATTGATAACACATGCATTCTTCTAATCATATTATACATAAATCAATCATTCGCCTAATATCCTCACGTATCACCCACGACATAGGTTATGTCTAACGCAACATCGAGAGATCGACCGTATTACCTCATTGGTGATGTCTCACGCAACAAAAACCAACACAAAGCATTAAGAGCTGATACTCACGCAAGTGTTAAGCCTAAATCTATTTCTAGAGTTCAGAACAAAACAGATAATCATCTTAGATCCAGATCTGAAGAGTATATGTCTATACTGGTTCAAATCAAAGATAAACACGTAAACAAAGATGACACCCAAATCAGATAAATGACTGCTTCATATACAATGCCAACGATCAGAATACGTACACACGTTTGACCCTTTTTACATGTATTCAACTAATTTACCAAATGAATGTGAATATCGCTCTTCATCACTATTATCACGCATCCTCACAATACCGTGTCGATCCTACTCATGCTAGTCATGCTACTTAATCAACACAATACAACAAAAGATAAAATGAATATCAGCTCACAAAACCATGTCAAAAGTTTTACTCATTGATAGATGAAAATCTAAGATCAAGGATTTGTAAAGGTTTTGTGAAGACCACAAATAATCAATCAAAGACAACAACAATAGAGAATCAAAACATATTCACAAACATACATTAGATGAAATACAATAGGTATCAAGAGATTACATCCAAATCCAACAAGAGATTGAAGCTCTTACCTTTTCCCCCTTGGGATTTGAGTTTCTATGCTGAAAATTACAAGTTATGATCTTTCTCTCAAGTTCCTATCTTAATAATAACTTAAAAAGTGTGAAAATTCTATTTATAATACATTCAGGAATTTCACAGTTCGTAAAGAGAACCATTTATTCACACAATGATTGGCAAAAATAGGCACTTCAGGTGCCTCTGAATAGTTAAACCGCCACAGAATTCTTCATGAGTTCGCAATGCGAAGGATCACTCGCAAAGCGAACACTCGCTTTCCCGTTTGCGAAGCGAACTTTAGCTCCTTTTGCCCCTGCCAAATTCTGGGACCTCGCTAGCTGTTCGCAAAGCGAACATTCGCTAGCAATTCGCAAAGCGAATGTACTGATGGATTCCTCATTTCTTTAGCAGCTTGTATCCATTTCTTGTGTCTTACAGCTTTGATCAATTTAGTGCCTTTTCCTACACAATAACACATATATTACAAGCACCAAAGGTATATTATCAATGTTAGAATAACAACAACAATCATGATTAAAATCAATGAAAACATGAGAAAAGAGAAGAAAAAGTGCAAAGAAAGATATGTCATTTTTAGGTAAAATCTGCACCTAACAGTAACCGGTTACTCCGTTAGAGGTAACCGGTTACCAAAATGTGTCTCTAACTTTCATTTTGATTCTTTTTTGAACAGTGGAGCTTGAGTAACCGGTTACTCATTTTGAGGTAACCGGTTACCACTGTTTTGATTTTTGAAAAATGTTTAAAAATTGATATCTTTTGGATCGTAAGTCCGATCGAGGCATAGTGATAGCCGTTGGAAAGCTATGAAAATATCGTACGTGATAAAATTGAAAAATATCAATTTCAATACCCGATTAAATAAATCAGAGGGAACCCAAGAGTTATGTTAACTTTATGATTGAATTATTACATGTAATTCTATTACAAAATTGTATTATGCTTTGTCTCATCAATTGTTGTTAACTATGATTGAGAGAGTAATAATGTTTAAAATATGGAATAGGAATAGTGAGGAAACCTCATCATAAATCTATATTAGAACCTAGTAATGTGGCTAGGAAATTGATAGATAACCTAAACGACGACGCTCGCGCACGCAAAGCCGAGGCGTGTCCAAATGCCAAATGGCATAGAAAAGAATAAGACACTAGTATGAAACATGTGTAAACCATGGTAATTATTGATAAAAGGCAAAAGAGGCCTAAAGGCAAATGTGGCCTAGAATTGTTGAATACAATTACGGTTGTATGTGAAATCACGAAATCGTAACCATTATACTATTATGTGCCGTTTCAGGAGTAACGAGCTCCTATGGAATAAATTCACGATTACTTGGTAGGTTTGATTCCCGATTATAGTACAAATGGAACCTATATGGTAAATAGACTTGTGACGGTTTATTGCCCGTGTGAAGTGACGAATTAAGGTGATAATGTGTCCCTTAGTTCTGAATCCATCTCGTATGCCAAGTAATCTACGTGGGTCCATGACTCGTTCCGACTTCTAGACGTAGAAGAGGGTGTGAGAAAGGGGATGCCTTGACAAGGTTATCGATAAGTGATACTTTTGAGTTAACAGACTCATAAACATGTTTCCATATAGTGTGAGATTGTGAACTCAAGGTCACTTCCCTTCCCTTTGACTTGAGTTAGGATGATAGAACCTTGTAAAGCCGAGAAAATCTATAAGATAGGGAACTCACTGAGATTTAATATCTTACCCCATGTTGTTGATTATATTACAGGTACTTCAGGTTCCGCGAAGGGTAAGGATAAAGTCGTTTGATTATCCTTACGTATCTTGGCTTTTGGGATGTCATATCTTCCATTGTGGAGATTTATTTTGAGATCACCTTGTTGATCTAGTTCTTAGTACATTGGTACATCTTGTATATATTATGCCATAGTTTTTTTTTTTGTATTTTGTATTTTGGGCATGCAATGTGTACAATGTGTTAACTAGGAACTTATGGTATTTCAATACCAAAACTTGGATTCATGTATAATATATATGCTTTGATGTATGTTGTTATATGTGGGTGTTACGCATTAAGCATTTGGCATTATGTTCACGAAGATCAGAAAGTCTAATCTTATAAATGTTGTTTTTCCTCTTTCCGACAAATAGGATTGAACCATGTTTCTGACTTACAACCTTACAGGACTTTTGATTAAAGATGATATCATAACCGTTGTCACTAAGTTGACTGATTGACAACAAGTTATGCATCAAACCATCGACTAAAAGAACATCAGTAATAGAAGGAAGGTTACAATTACCAACGGTTCCAGAGCCAATGATTTTTCCTTTCTGGTTTCCTCCGAAACCTACGAAACCTCCTGGCTTAAGTTCCAGACTTTAGAACATATGCCTTATTCCCGTCATGTGTCGCGAGCAACCACTGTCTAGGTACCATGACTAGTGTTTCAACTGAGCTGCTAAGGATATCTGCAACCTAGATTATCTTGTCCTTAGGTACCCACTTTCTGGGTCCTTTCTTGTTAGTTTTCCCATAGTGTTTCACAGCTCTGGGCTTTTGTGCAACAGGATAATCAAGTGGAATTTGTGCATGATATTTAACTTTATAAAAAGATTTCTGTGTCGGTGGGGGTTTTTGTGTAAGCTCAGAGCAACCAATCTCAGTTCCAGAAGGCACAAAATGGTCGTAGAGAGGTTTTGGTTTAACAATTTGACTTTCGTCAATATCAGATGATTCTGTACATCCCCGACCTTTCTTACCATTTCTGCTTACACCATAGATCATGGAAGCTATTTTGCTTCTATCTATGCTTTTAGCAAGAAAATACTGGAACGCTCTATCATACTTGTTGATACAGCTTGTGTCAGTGACATTGGAGATTAATTCTTCTTCTAATTTAGAAACTTTGCTTTTTAAGGCATAATTACTATTTTTTAAGCAAAAAATGTTTTCATTTAGAGAAGAATTATTCTGCTCAAGCTTATCTTTTTCCTCAGAAGCAATTAAAAGATATTTTTTAAGATCTTTGCATTTACTCTGAAGAGTTTGAAATTTTTCCAGCATTTCTGACAGACATGACTCTAATTCACAACTAGAGAGTTTAGATAATACCTCTGAGTCAGAGTCAGAGTCTGATTCTGGTTTTGATGATATTTTGTCTTCTGGCTCTCCAGAAACTTCATTGTCAGTTGTTGCTACTAGCACAACATTTGCTTGTTCTTTATCATATTCCTCTTCTTCAGAATCAGAGTCGTCCCAAGTTGCCATTAGTCTTTTCTTCACTTTGGAGAAGTTTTTCTTATGCTCCTTGTCTTTCTTGATCTTTGGACACTCATTCTTGTAACGACCTGGCTCATTATACTCGTAGCAGATAACTTCCTTTCCAGAGTTCTGCTTCTTCTGTCCAGATGATGACTTAGAGCAACCTTTGCTTCTTCTAGATAAGCCTTTTCCTCAGCTTCTAATTCTTCACTAGCTTGATAAGCCTTTTCCTTTTCAGGTTTAGACTTAAGAGCGATAGATTTGCTTCTCTTCTAAGCTTCATCTTCTTCGAGCTCTATCTCATGACTTCTCAAAGAACTAACAAGCTCTTCAAGACTTATGATGTTAAGATCCTTGGATAGCTTTAGAGTTGTTACCATAGGTATCCATTTCTTAGGAAGACTTCTAATGATCTTTTTCACATGATCAGCAGTTGAGTAACCTTTCTCCAGAACTTTAAGTCCTGCGACTAGCATTTGAAACCTTGAAAACATGGTATCAACTGTCTCATCATCCTCCATTCTGAATGCCTCAAATTTTTGGATTAGGGCTAACGCCTTTGTCTCCTTGACTTGAGCATTACCTTCATGAGTCATTCTTAGAGAATCAAAGATAGATTTGGCAGTATCTCTATTTGTTATCTTCTCATACTCAGTATAAGTGATAGCATTTAGCAATATGGTCTTGCCTTATGATGATTCTTATAATCTTTCTTCTGTTGGTTGGCATAATACTTTTGGATATTTTAGCACCTGTAGCATCAACTGGGTGAGTGTAGCCGTCGACTACCAAATCCCAAAGATCTACATCATAACCAAGAAAGAAACTTTCTATTCTGTCTTTCCAGTAGTCAAACTTTTCACCATTAAAGATAGTGGTTTGGCACTGTAATGATCTTTCTCTTTAGTAGTAGTATTAGCAGGAGCTGCCATGATATCTCACACAAATACTGGATCGGTACTGAACACTGTTAAGTGTTAATAAAACATTTATCACAATTAGAACCAGAGCTCTAATGCCAATTGAAGGTGTGAGAAAAACACAAGAAATGGGGGGTTTGAATTGGGTTTTCAAAATGAAAGCTTTTTGTGAAACTCAAACAAAGATCACAAATAGACTAACAATAGAGAAAGACACACGATATATCCTAGTTCACTTGAAAATTATCAAGTTAATCCAGTTCACCCGCCAAGGTGATTTCGCCTTATACACAAGGGCTTAATCCACTATAACCAAACTTATTGCAACTGCACTAGCAACTGCTGGTGACTAACAATACACCGACTAACCATCTCTTCTTAAGGCTTCTGACCTAACTGGTCCCTTAAGGAATTCAAACAATTGTTTGATCAAATAAAATGTTTACAATGAAATGCTTCATACATAAGCTGATATAAACACTATTTCTAGCTCAATCTAACTTAGAGCGAATCTACACAGTAAGAACAATCTTCTTCTTTATATTGTGGTGCTTTACTATTCACTCATGAATTTCTCTATTTTTTTAGTTCTTTCTTTGTATGAATCAGTGTTTTGAATATTTCTCTTTTTTTTCACTCAGTGTCACATATGATTCGTTGAATGATCAAGTCTTTAGATAGCCAGGAAAAGATCCGTTGAAGGGCAGATTAGTAATATCAAAAAAATACTGGCGACTTGAAATAATGTCGTTATGCTGGGATGAAAATCGTACGCTGAAGTTGTCTTTTGTATCACCAATTCAGGGTAGTGGAATGGTAGTGGAAAAGAACGTGTTTGATCTGTACTATGTACTATTTTCCCACGCAAACGTTTCATCTTCTTCTATTCACCAGAGGCTTCTGAGTTGATATGATTGAATCATCATCAGAAGAATGAATCATTGGGTCTTCAGAGTCTTGAGTCTTCAGAGTCTTCAGAACTTGTTCAGCAGAACCTTGCCATCAGAGTCTTAAGCACTCCTTCTTCATAACCCTTGGTTATCAGAAGCATAAGTCTTCAGAGTCTTCAGAACTTGTTCAGCAAAACCTTGTCTTCAGAGTCTTTAGAACTTGGTCTTCAGAAACATAAGTCTTCAGAGTCTTCAGAACACTGTTCATCAGAACCTTGTCTTCAGAGTCTTCAGCATTTAGTCTTCAAAAGATAAGTATCAGAGTTAAATTCAGAGCCAGAATCCAAGAGAACATTGCAGCAACAACATAGTGTCATCTTAGAGTCTTTCTGAAGCACAGTAAATCAGAAGCAATCTTGCTTCTTGACGCAGAAGCGACCATTGAGAATTTCAGAGTGACGTAGCACATTATCTCTTTAAGAGTCAGAATTATCTTTATCAGAGTCAGAACTATCTTTATCAGAGTCAGAACTATCTTTATCAGAGTCAGAACTATCTTTATCAAAGTCATCACCTGTTTGTCAATTCTTAAGAAAATACACGTTAGAGTACCAAAAATTTTCTCACACAAATACAACTTTGTTATTATCAAAACAAAGAGATATCTTGCAGAACCAAATCTTGTTCTAACATTGAGGAATCAATTCATGTTAGAATCGATGATAAGCTTAACCCTGAAAAGTCAAAGCTAGTTGAAAAACTTGCAGATTTGAAGATTACTTTATAATAATCCAAGGAGGAAGATTCTAAAGAAGGAGCAAAGCTGCAGAAACTATAGATTCAGATACAACCTCACCAGAAACAATGTTTAGTCCATCTCATCTGAAGAAGAATAGACTAAGGACTTCTCATTCTGAAGAATTGATTTTAGGAGATAAAGTTGGTCCAGTTAGAACTCGTTCATCATTCAAACCTTCAGAATAAACTCTTCTGGGTTTGGTGTCACCAGAAATGATGTTTGGAATCTTGTTCAGAAACCAAAAGGTGTCCACATCATTGGAATAAAATGGGTATTCAGAAACAAGCTTAATCAGAAAGGTGAGATCGTAAGAAACAAAGCTCGACTGGTTGCACAAGGCTATAGTCAGCAAGAAAGGATAGACTATACTGAAACCTTTGTACCAATTTCCAGGTTAGAATCTATTCGCTTATTAGTTTCTTTGGCTGTTAATCATAACATCATTCTTTATCAGATGGACGTTAAGAGTGCATTCTTAAATAGGTATATTTCTGAAGAAGTGTATGTACATCAACCCCCTGGCTTGGAAAATTCTGAGAAATCAGATTATGTATTTAAACTAAAGAAATAATTATACGGTCTGAAACAAGCTCCCAGAGCTTGGTATTACAGACTCGGTGATTTCCTTTTGGAAAATGATTTTACCAGAGGGAAAGTAGACACTACACTCTTTTGCAAAACCTTTAAGAATGATATTCTGGTTGTGCAAATTTATGTAGATGATATTATTTTTGGTTCTGCTAATCCTTTCTTGTGCAAGGAATTTTCTAAGTTAATGCAGGCAGAATTTGAAATGAGTCTGATGGGAGAACTCAGATTCTTTCTGGGAATTCAAATTGATCAACATTCAGAAGAAATGTATATTCGTCAGAGCAAATATGTACGAGAACTTTTGAAGAAGTTTGAGATGTCAGATAGTAAACCTGCAAAAACTCCCATGCATCCTACATGCATTCTGGAGAAATAAGAAGTAAGTAAAAAGGTTTATCAGAAGCTCTATCGTGGTATGATAGGCTCTCTTCTGTATTTGACAACTTCTCGTCCAGATATTCTGTTTAGTATATGTTTGTGTGCTTGTTTCCAATTAGATCCAAGGAAAACTCACTTAATAGTTGTTAAGAGAATCCTAAGGTATCTAAAGGGAACAAATAGCCTTGGCTTGATGTATAAGAAAACATTAGAGTATAAGCTATCTGGTTATTGTGATGCAAATTATGCTGGAGACATATTAGAAAGGAAAAGTACTTCTGGAAACTGTCAGTTTTTGGGCAACAACCTCGTCTCTTGGGCAAGCAAAAGGCAATCAACCATTGCACTATCTACTGCAGAAGCAGAATAAATCTCAGCGTCACTTTGCAGTACCCAGATGCTCTGGATGAAGAATCAACTAGAATATTTTCAGATTCACGACAGTAACATTCCTATCTTCTGTGATAACACAGATGCTATTTGCCTAGGTAAGAATCCTATTTTACATTCTCGAGCTAAACACATTGAAATTAAACATCATTTCATCAGAGACTATGTTCAGAAAGGGATTTTAACTCTAAAATTTATAGATACAGACCATCAGTGGGTTGATATTTTTACAAAACCCTTTGCTGAAGATAGATTTCAGTTCATTCTGAAAAACTTAAATATAGATTTTTGTCCATAATGAATTCTATCATAATATGTTTAATCTCCTTCTGTAAAAAAAGATTCTGACGTTAAACATATATTTTTTTATTTTTTTATTTGTTTTTCTGAATAAAGATACTTCTACATGTTAGAAGATGTCTTAATCAGAAACTTGTCTAGTCAGATACCTCTTGGTATTATTGACTTTGGGACATCAAACATGTTCACTTAAACAGACGGTTATGATTTCTTGTGACACTTGTCCAATATCAAATCATAACTTACTATTGAAGATACACCTCGAGCATTGTGATTTCGTGAGATTAGGTTTTAAAATAATTATTCCCTATTACTCCCTATTTTTTGTAATCATCAATTTCTCTCTTTAAATACTCACTATCTCACTATCACACACTACGCTACTCTTTCACTTCCCACACTTTTTTTAATAAACCCTAAAAACCCTTTGTGTTTTGTAACTTCGTCATCTTCTTCAATAGATCCTCAACAACAAAGTGTATACAACTTCTCTCAACAATCACAACATGCTGAATCATCTCAAATGGTTTCAACTACTACTCAAACTACTTCGACGTCACTACATCAATCGCTATCTACCTTCTAGAAACCAGTTGAAGTTCATATTGTGGATCGTCCACCTCACATTCATCTTGCGACTCCTTATGCAGAATTGGAAGTTCTTTGTGAATGGTTGGTAGACTTTGATAACCTGCTTGAAAATGGAATAGATTTGTTTAAGGAACTGAATGCTCAAGGTTGGAAAAAGTACTTTGATCGCCTGTACGATCCCATCTTCCCTAACCTAATCAAGGAATTATGGAGATTTGCTGATGCTGATGAACACTTCATTGTGTCATATGTTTTGGGAAACAAATTTATCATCATGGAAATATCTATAGCTACCTTACTTAGAATGGAGAACTATGGTGGAAAGCGTATCTATAAGATGAATTCAAAATTAAAGTTTCTATCTGAAGTGATAAACCCAGCCATCTTCACTCAATCATCTGATGGAAAGCCACCCTTTAAGAGTCAGGATCTATATAAAGAGCTTTGTGTTTGGCTCAGGATCATTCTGGGTTGTATCTATCATAGACCTTCATCAAGTTCATCTGATTTCATCAACACTGATCAGAAATACATGTTGTATTATCTGCTGAAAGGTGAAAAGATCTGCCTCCCTTCCATTCTCTTCAGATATCTCAGAGATTCTGTAAGAGAAACCAGAAATGATTCAAAGAAGCCCAAAAACTACATTCCTATTGGTAGACTTATCTCTGATATTCTGATTGAAAGTGGTATGATTGTTCATCTGGCAATTTGAATTTCAAAGATGAATTAGATATTATAACTGGAACACCTCTGAATAGCATAAATCTGAAGAGGATGCAAATTATAAACGAGATAAGAGTTGAACCAAGTATGGCTACAAATTGGAACATTTTGAAGTCACGGAGAATGATAATCGATGGATTTCCTCTGTTCACTAAGCATGACACTATAGAAGCTATAGAGGAGTACATTAAGATATGTGAAGCTGAAGGATATGATATGTCTGGATTCTGGTTTGAAGATCTACCAAATAATCCCCCTGATCTGATGAAGAAGAAAAGACCCCATACCAAGACACCTCAGAAGAAGATTGTCAAGAAGCAAAAGAAAGGTTTGCATCTGGGTGAAGCCAGCACGAAGTATCCTTCAGTGGCATCCTATCCATAACAGACAAGTAAGTCTTATGATTCTTCTATGACTGCATCTGATCTTACTAATAGAAATGTGTCTTCATATATCCCAACACCACCTTCAATATTTTCAACCATAATTACAACCTCGTCCATCCCTCTTTCTGAACCACTATCATCTCAGATAATTCCATCTTCTGCACCATCTACACAACTTCCACCTCAGATATTTCAAACCACTTCCACTCAATCAACTCCCACCATATCTTTACCAATAACTCCCACCATATATTTACCAATAACTCCCACCATCTCTTTACCATTAACTTCTAACATCATCACTCAACCCATTTCTGAAGAAATTCCTACAGAACCTATTCCAACAACCAACCCTCAATCACCCACATCCTCAAACTCTCCACACATAAATGCAGTAACCATATCAAATAATCCTGACCCTTCTTCACCAAAAACAAAATCTGATTCAGACTCTAACCAAACACTTTCCAATCTAGTTGCTTCCGATGAAGAAACCCAAACACTTCCTAAAAATTAACCTTCTGATCTTCCCCCTCATAACCTTGATGAATTCATTTCTGTTTTTAAAGACAATGTAGCTAGGAGATTCAAAAAATTTTATGATGAATCCAGTTCTAGCGCTGAACCTTCTGCTATGGGTGCTCCCTAGAATCGATTCAATTGATGGATGTCAGTAGAGTTTTAAAAGATCAAAAATCTATCTGCTCAAACAAAAGACCACTTTATCTAGAAAGCAGAAGAAAGATTGGAAGCTCAGAGAGAAACTGAAGAAAAGTTAGCTGCATAAAGGGAATTAGTTGAAAGACTAGCTGTCATACCCCAAATTTGTCCTACCCTCTCATTTTTCTTATACCAAGCATGCGTGTTGCTTCATGATCTCTCTCAAGATAATCATTTGGCCTTTAGTCTTGATCCTTTGAAATTTATGTTATGGAGGTTTTGTTTGTGATTGTTGTGATAATTGTCTCTTGCAAAGTGTGTGGGACTCAAATATAAACAAGAGAAAAGATATGTTTTAATTACCATAGTCAATTTTTAATACATACTCTACAAAATCATCAAAAGCCTTCAAGTTGAATTTTGTGTCATAGTTGCAAGTCATGAGTGGATTTATTTCCAAATTATAAAACAAGCTTACCTCCAAAGCAAGTTAAGTCATGGTTGAAAATCGTTTTAAGCTTTATTGTGGTTAATGATTGACAAGTTATGACTAAGCTTTTAAAGGTTTTTTAAGTCGTGTTTGAATTGATCAAGTCATAATTGGACTTCATGAGCATTTGTTGTGGCATGCCATGTTTTGCAGGCCGTGATTGGAAATGGTTTCAAATGTTTCAAGTGTTGTTTTAAAATCTTCAATCTAAGCTTATTTTGAACCAACCCGTGAATGATTTGTAAGTTGATGTGAAACTATTCATGTTTAATTCCCCAACAATGAAAATATTACAAGCTTTGATCCCAATATAACAGGTTTGCAGCCTTTGTTTTCCATCTACTTCCATTATGCTAAATTACAAAGGACATTGTACAGAATTGCAAGCTAACTGCTAAAATACATATGATTAAATACAAGTTTCCAATGCCTAAAGTGACAAAATCTGTTACAAAGGCTATGGCAGTATATCAAAACTGCTCCAGTTTTTATGCCATCCATACCTAGTCCTTCATGATTGCTCCAAATAGCTTCACCTTCATGCCAGAATTCAAGCTTGTCCACGCCAACAATAGATGGAAAGCAATGCACACCAAATATTACATGTCCAAAGTTACTCTTCAGTTTACCTCCAAAGTTTCTGTGCCTAAGCCATAATCTCCAGCTTTTTTCTTCATGATCCATTAAGCTTCAAACCAGCATGATCATCTCAATACAAAAAGAAGAGATGAGCTGGTTAGAATGAGAAAACTAATGACAAAATACCAGATAAACCATTCAAATAAGTCAATAAGGACTATTTGTAGTAAATATGGCGTTCATGTATAAAGCATCATGTTCAAAATTCCAAACATTGGACAAAGATGGACAAGAGATTCAGCTACAAAAAAAAAATGCAAAAGCCTATTAGTAAATCAACATCTAACGCCATTATTTTTTTCGGTTTAGCAAAATTGGTGAACATCTTGAGCCTAGTAAACCAGATGCCAAGGGACATTATATTTGCTGAGAATCAAAGAACATGGGTTCAACTTTTTTCAACTTACTCAGCGTCATATGGTATAGGTAGCAGTAGTAATCAAAGCATGTCAACAGTACCAATAATACAACAGTTGGCACAATCACGTTACCTAAGTCTCTTGATACGACTTTGATGGATAAATCAGTTGATGCAGACATAGCGCGAGGAAGGGTATTGTATCACTTCATCATAATCGGTCTCTACCATGACAGAGCCAACATTATCAATACTTTGCTCACCTACAGACATATCATAAGAATTAGAGGAGTAATGAATGAAAAACACATTGTGATTTATCAGAGTTTTAATTCAAGAATGATCAAAAGTTAAGCACAATCATGGATATCAAGGTAAGGCCATACACATCAGAGCTCATCAGAAAAACTCAAAGTAGCAGGGATCAAGCTGAGATTCCACAAGATGACTTGCTTTTGAGTCAAAAGAAGACTTTCACATTAGCAGCAAAGCAAAAGCAGTAAATGTTTGCTCTTGGATTGGCTAGAATTTTGGTAAAACAAAATTGTTCAATGTTGATGTCACATGGGTGATGTCTTAGCATTGAGTCTTATGTCACATGCTTGTTAAAGTATTGATGTCTGATGTCACATGCGATGTTGTGACATCAGGTCTGCAGAAGATTAATAACATCAGGTTTAGTGATGTTGTTAGGGTTTACGTTTTAGCTGGATATTGGGAGAGTTGTTAGTCTCATTGGTTGCGGATATCTTGGGATAGATATTCTCTGTTGCATAGAGATTTGATGCAGATTTGTAGGGAGGTTTAAAGAATGAGATTTAAGAAGATTTTGAGAGAGAAAATCTGTCGAAGATTCAGTTTTAAATAACAAATCAGGTCAGATATTGTAGCAGGTCCAAGACCAAATCCAATTGCTATATAAAGCGCATCAATCCTGAAGGAAAAGTAACGAAGAAAGAGAGCTAAAGACTGAGAGTCAATTGAGTCTTCGTGTTTGTATTGTAAACCATTCTAGTGTGAATTGGTGTTGTTAATTTGAGTTGTTCTTGATCAAAGCTGTGAAGCAGAATCAAGTTGTGTTATTCAAAGTGTGTGATCTTTGAATTATATCACTGAAGTGATTTAGGGATTGAGTAGTGTTCTCATATCTAAGTGGTCTCTTAGGTAGAAAGTTCCTTGGGTAGTGATTAAGTTTAGGAGATGTCAACTGGGTTGTTGAGTCTGTAAATTAATACTACTAATAGTGAAATTCATCCCGGGCTTGGTAGCCCCCAGACGTAGGTAGTTAGACCGAACTGGGTGAACAATTCTTTGTGTGATTTATTGTTGTTTGTTATTGTCCATAGCAGAGTGTGTTGTTGTGACATTAAGTGTGACATCACCTATCTGGTACCAGAATTTCAATTGGTATCAAAGCAGGCATCCTGTCTGTCTCTGGGTGATATCCAGGGAAGTTACTTTCTGGTGTAAAGATGGACAAAGAAGTTGGAGGATTTGTCAACAGACCCCCTATTTTGGATGGCTCGAATTATGATTATTGGAAACCAAGGATGATCACCTTTTTGAAATCTTTGGACAGCAGGGCTTGGAAGGCTATCATAAAAGAATGGAAAGCACTTGTTGTGTTTGAGAAAGATGATGCTGGGAAAGATAAAGAGGGCACCTCAAAGCTGAAGCCTGAAGAAGAATGGACCAAGGAAGAAGATGAGCTTGCCCTTGGTAACTCTAAAGCCCTAAATGCTATCTTCAATGGAGTTGATAAGAACATCTTCAGGTTGATCAACTCATGTGAAGTTGCTAAGGAAGCATGGGATATTTTGAAGGCTACACATGAAGGATCATCTAGAGTTAAGATGTCAAGACTTCAGCTTCTAACATCAAAGTTTGAAAGTCTGAAGATGAAGGAAAATGAGACTATCCATGACTTCCACATGAGTATTCTTGAGTTGTCCAATGCATCCAGTGCTCTTGGAGAAAAGATGTCAGAAAAAAAGTTTGTAAGGAAAATCCTTAGGTCCCTTCCTAAGAGGTACAAGATGAAGGTGACTGCCATTGAAGAAGCACAAGACATCAGCCAGATGAGGGTTGATGAGCTCATTGGATCTCTTCAAACTTTTGAGCTTGGGTTGAATGAGGAAGAACCTGAAAAGAAGCCAAAGAGTATAGCCTTGGTTTCAAATGCTCAAGAAGAGAAAGGGAATAGTGCTAAATCCTAGGAGGATCTATCTCAGGCCATTGCTATGTTGGGAAGGCAGTTCAACAAGGTGTTCAAAAGAATGAAGAAGAACTTCAAGCCTAATGTCAAGAACATCGCTTCTGACATCAGCAAATCTAAGGAGAAGGATGAAGAGAAGACTGCTCAAGACAAGGGTGTTCAATGCTTTGAGTGTGAAGGATATGGACATGTCAAGAAAGAATGTCCTACATTCCTTAAGAAGCAGAAAAAAGGCATGACAGTTTCTTGGTCAGACTCTGACAGTGAAAGTGAAGGAGAGTCAGCCAAACATGTCAAAGCTTTAACTGGAACAGTTGTCTCTGATGGAGAATCTAGTGATGAGGAATTAAGTTTTGAGGAGTTAGCAGCATCCTATCAAGAGTTATGTCTAAGGAGTGAAGACGTGTGTCAAGAAGGGGAGAAGCAGAAGAAAGTCATAATATAACTAGAGACTGATAAATCTGAGCTTGAGAATGAAGTTGTATTGTTAAAATCCCAACTTGATCAAATGTCAAAATCCATTAGAATGCTGGACAATGGAACTAACACCTTGGATAAAATTCTTAAAGCTGGAAAAGGGACAAATGACAAGACTGGTCTAGGCTTTGTAGTTGAGGAGAAGATCTCTACTGAAGCTAGTACTTCTGGAACCAAAAAGGACATGTCTCAACATTTGCCTCAACATAACAGAAAAAGACATATTTCTAAACCTAAGCAGGTTGCTCATCATCATCTACCTCAAAATTCTGGGAAAAGACATGCTCATGTTCCTCATGGGAAGGCACAGGTTTCTAGAGCTAAGCAGTATATGCCTCCACATTACCATAGGAGTATGCAAGCTTCTAGGTTTAAACTAACATGTTCCATCAGATGTCTCAACATCAAGGGAATATGTATGGCTATGGGACTAATAATATTGCTCCTCATCATTATGGCAGAAGAAAGCCCCATCATCATGGGAAAAGACAGCATCATGGTAGAAGACAACATAATAGGAGGGGACAACCTCATCAGTATGGTAGAAGACAACATCAGCCTTATGGCAGAAGACAAACTCAACCTCAATGGAGTAGACAACCTCATTATTAGACAAGACAATCTCAATTCTATAGACAACCTCAATATGTTGACAGAAGGAATACTCAGCAGTATCATCAAGAGAGAAGGCATGAGATTCAAAGAGTAAGATGCTACTATTGTGGAAGAATTGGTCATATACAATCTTCTTGTTTCAAACTGCATGGTTATCCCAAATCTGTCCCTCAACCTAAACAGAATCAGAACAGACCCAAAATTAGTAAACAATGGGTTCTAAAGACTGTCACTACTTGTTTGGTAGTTCATATGTCTCTAGGGGGTTCTACCAAGAAGGATTGGTATTTTGATAGTGGTTGCTCTCAACACATGACATGTGAGAAGAATTTGTTGGGTAAAGTTGAACCTTATTCAGGTTGTGTAACCTTTGGTGATGGTGTTCAAGGAAAAGTCAAAGGTATGGGAAATCTGAATTGTGCAAGTGCTCCTAGATTAAAGGATGTACTACTGGTCAAAGGTCTGAAAGCCAACTTGATCAGTATCAGTCAATTGTGTGAGCAAGGACTTAAAGTTCACTTCACTCAAGCTGAATGTATTGTCACTGATGAGGAAGGTGAAGTTGTCATGAAGGGTGCTAAGTCCAAAGACAACTGCTATTTATGGGTTTCTCTTGAATCAGGCTCTTACACATGTGATGAGATCAAAATATGGGATCAAAAGGTGGAACATCTGGAGGGTAATCATAGTATGATTGATCACAATGTCAAGAGTGATTTCATGACATCTTGCTGCGACATCAGGAGGATCAAAAGTTGTGACCTTAAGATGTTTTGGAAGCAAGATGATAAGCAGACTAATGACTCACAAGACAACCATCACAGGTTGGAAATCTCTGTTTTGGAAGATGCGGATGTTGGAGCTAATGTTGAAACATCTCCTATCCTTAAAATAAAGAAGAATGTTGAAGTGGTTGATGTGGATGATCTATCTGACAAGGAGTTGATTGGAAAAGTGGTTCCTGGGGTTGCTAAAAGACTGAAATCAAGGAAAGGGAAAGCTATTGAGTCACCTCCAAAGGTGAGAACTGATAAGCAGAAGATCTCTGTGGTTGGTACTACAAAATCTAGGAGTAAAGTGTCCTTCTCTTCCAGAAATAGGAAGACCAGAGATGAGTTGGATCCTGATGATAATGTCCAGGACATCACTCATGAGGTGAAAGTTGTGGTGATTAGAACTTCTGAGAAAAATCCTGAGGCTCCACTAGATAACATTTATTTTCATTCTGTGGAAAGTGTAAAAAGGTGGATGTATGTTTTTCAAAGGAGGCTTGGTTTGGAAAGAGATCTTAGTAAAGATGCTCTGGAAATTAGAGAAGTTATGGAAATGATTCAGTTTGTTGGACTAATAAAAACTGTTTTTGGTTTTTGCAAATGCTATGAGATACTTGTCATAGAATTCATTCCTGCTGACATTGCTGATAGAAGAGATAGGAATTTTGGAAAAGTGTATATGAAAAGGAAATGTACTGAGTTTTCTCCAACTGCTATGAATAATTACTTAGGAAGAGGGTGTGCGAGCTTATGGTATTCAGGTGTGTATGTTAACCTGAATAAGCTGCTCTGATTGTGTTTTTTTTGGGAGCTTCTTGAAGGACTTCTATGCGAAATAAGTCCTTTGAATGGTAATGAGAAGCTGATTTCCCAAAATATGTTGCTGGATGTGATGAGAAGAGATGTTGTAACATCTTGATTGCTGATATTTGGAATATGTTTGAGATTGTGCGTGTGGTGTCAGAAGAGGTGTTTCTGACTATGTGTATTAGATTCTGGTCCTGTTTTTAGTAGAGCTGACTACTAATTTTGAAGACTTCACTAGTATCAAATTGTGGAAGGTTGTGATCATTTCTGTGGATATTGTTGACAGAAGAAGTATGGATGGTTTCTGGATAAGAGGGATCAAGGGAGATTTTGGTTTCAATCTTAGAGTTTGTTGGATGTGATCCTAGCACTTTCTTACTATATGATCATGATTGTGTCATGGGATATCATTGGTGCTTTTGGAGTGTTTCGTGTTGAAGTAGTACAATTGTTTATTAAGATTGTTTGTGGCTTCAAGTAGTCTGTGATGGAATTTCTCTGGTGAAGGTCTAATGTCAGACAATATGTCATGACATTGTGTTTCTGGTGTTGGTTCTGAGGGGGAGTTTGTAGTTGTTGGGGTGCTAGGTTGGCAGTTCAGAGTTTGTCAAATTATGGCTAAAAAGGGGGAGAGTTAGCCAAGAATTAGTCATTGCGCAATGCTAAGGAGTGCAGCTAGTGTGATGCTGAAATGCAGACATTGAGTGCAGCTAGTTGTTGAACAGTTGCTGGTATGCTGATTCTTGCCTTGAGGGGGAGCTTGCCCAATGCTGCTACTAGTTAGTGCTGAAGTATGTAGCAGAGTATTAGAGTGTGTGCAGCATGCTGAAAGCATTGTGAAGCTGTTATTAAGAAATGCTGCTGCAAAGGTTGGTAAAACATTCATGTTTATCCGCTGCTGAAGTCTCTGATGTTGCAGAGGTTGTTTTAGCCAAAATTAGCCAAAGGGGGAGATTGTTGGCTCTTGGATCGGCTAGAATTTTGGTAAAACAAAGTTGTTCAATGTTGATGTCACATGGGTGATGTCTTAACATTGAGTCTTAACATTGGTTTATGTTAAGTGTTTTTCTTGTTGAAGTTTTGATGTCTAATGTCACATGCGATGTTGTGACATCAGGTCTGCAGAAGATTAATAACATCAGGTTTAGTGATGTTGTTAGGGTTTGCGTTTTAGCTGGATATTGGGAGAGCTGTTAGTCTCATTGGTTGCGGATATCTTGGGATAGATATTCTCTGTTGCATAGAGATTTGATGCAGATTTGTAGGGAGGTTTAAAGACTGAGATTTAAGAAGATTTTGAGAGAGAAAATCTGTCGAAGATTCAGTTTTAAATAACAAATCAGGTCAGATATTGTAGCAGGTCCAAGACCAAATCCAATTGCTATATAAAGCGCATCAATCCTAAAGGAAAAACAACGAAGAAAGAGAGCTAAAGACTGAGAGTCGATTGAGTCTTCGTGTTTGTATTGTAAACCATTCTAGTGTGAATTGGTGTTGTTGATTTGAGTTGTTCTTGATCAAAGCTGTGAAGCAGAATCAAGTTGTGTTATTCAAAGTGTGTGATCTTTGAATTATATCACTGAAGTGATTTAGGGATTGAGTAGTGTTCTCATATCTAAGTGGTCTCTTAGGTAGAAAGTTCATTGGGTAGTGATTAAGTTTAGGAGATGTCAACTGGGTTGTTGAGTCTGTAAATTAATACTACTAATAGTGAAATTCATTCCTGGCTTGGTAGCCCCCAGACGTAGGTAGTTAGACCGAACTGGGTGAACAATTCTTTGTGTGATTTATTGTTGTTTGTTATTGTCCATAGCAGAGTGTGTTGTTGTGACATTAAGTGTGACATCACATATCTGGTACCAGAATTTCAGTAAAAATCACAAATAAAATACAGTGAAAAAAAACTCAGATGAAATACACTTTCTAGAAAGGTTTCATATCCACTACAGACAAAATGAATTCTTTAACTATAGGGGTCGTACAAGGACATGTTCTGCAGGGTCGTACAAAGACATGTTCCACCCAAGCAATTCCTCACGACCACTCACCAATGGATTTCTCATTCACATCCTATTCAAAAACCTAATTCTGTACCTATAAAAGCACTACTATTCATCATCAGAAGGGAGGAGAAAAGACAGCCGAAAAAACCCTAAGCCACTGCTCACAACAAGGAATTCCTCACCCTCTCATTAAAGCTCGTTTTTCATCAAAACCTAATCAGAGTTTCACACTGAAACTCTGATATAGGTGAGCTTAACCTCACATCTTCGTACAACTGTAGCAAGTAACAACACTACAACAACAACATCAAAAGATAAGAGGAGACGAGTAAAAGAAAAGGGAATCAGGAGCTGATACCTGAACGTGATTCGGATACTCCAAGAGGGGATCTTCAAGAGGTCGTATTTCTTAACTTTTTATTTCTTCAAGATTGAACTTCGTTGCTTGTTGTATCTGAGTTAGAATATTTGCTTGTCTTGGCTTGATTTGGGTTGATTCTGGGTCGATCTTGAATTAGGGTCGGATTTGAGAAGAGGGGAAAATTTTGATTAGGGTTCATGTAGGTTGTTTGAGATTTGGTGGAAGTTGTCACCGGAGAAGACGGTGGCGGTCGCCGCGCACCGCCGCTTCTCTGGCCGTGATTAGGTTTTCGGTGTGGGCGTTTTGAGAGAGAGAACGTTTAGAGAGAGGGGTGAACGAGAAAGAGAAAGGGTTTGAGACTGTGTGTTCTCATCATCTTTTTTAGCGTACTAATGTGGTTTGGTGAGAGGCTGGGTGGCTTCACCCACCGGTGACAAGTGTCACCGGTTGCTTTTTTTCATTTTAATTCTATGATCTTCATTGATGAGACTCTACCGTGTGCCATCCTAATCTAGCCTTTGATGAGTCAGATGGTGACTCCCCACTTGATCATACGCTCCAAATTGCTCCATCAGTCAACCAGGGTTGACTAGGGTCTATGGTGAGCCCTAGCGGTTGGGCTCTTTCTAACATTGGGCCTGGGGATTATTTCTGACTGCACCCCCTATTTGACTTGCTTCTGGTCCATTTTTTTTTTAGAACTTTTAATTATTACTTTTAATATAAAAAAAAAACCCAAAAACAATTTATTAACTTGTTTCTTTAAAATCAAATATACTAATTTCTTTTAGAAAAAACCTAGAGATTTGTTTACTAATTAATTAATTTCATTAAAATTATTTATTTAAGACTAACTAATTATTTTCATAATTACTTTTATTAAATTTTTGATTTTAACTTAATTAATTGTATTAGTCCAATTTCTCTAACCCTAAAAATCCAAAATACTTTTCTAACCTTGTTAATTAATTAAATTGATAATTAATTTTATTAAACCACTTTATTTAATACTAATTAACTTTAATAGTTAATTTTATTAAATATTTTAGTTTAATTTGATTAATTAATTAATTTTCACCTTTTCTCTAAAATCTAAAACACATCAGTTTAGCTTCCCCTCCTTTAGATTAACTTTAGGATTTAGGATTCTAGTGATACTAACATGTTTGATTACATTTCTCCCCCATTTTGTTTGATTTATGATCTTTGTGTGCTATTTATACTTTTCTCAAATGGATTATTATCATGCCTTGATTATATCTATGTCATTCATCATATGCTTGTCCAAACCTTTTTCAAACTAATACCTTGACTTAATGTCAAGCCCTTTTCAAACACCTTGTAAGTTGATTGTTTTCACGATCGCAATCAACCTCACATAGCCTCCTCTTGGGCTTTATACAATGATACTTGTTGCACATTTCACAATCTTGTTTGCATGCATATGTGTGATTGTCTTACTTTAATTATGGCTTGATTATTCTCCCTTTGAGTAAATATATCCCTCTCCCATAAGATTAAAATCAACCATTTTAAAAAGAATAAACAAGCTTGACCCAACGTCAAGCATTTTTCAAAACAAACTCAATTAATAACAATTCATCCTCAAGCATTCACTTGATCCACATATCAAGTCCCTTACCCCTCTTGTAAGTCGAGCGATTTTGCCTCGCAATCGACCTTACCTTGAACCATTAGGACCTCCTTTCTATTAGTCCTCAACCATTTCGCACGCAAATTCAAACCTCGATCAACATCGAGATTTTTTTCAAATCAAATCAATATATTTAATCATACTTAAACATCATTTCTTAAAAGGTGAAAAGGAGGGGAATGGAGTCTTCGATCTTTCTCCTCAATTGTTTGGGTGCGAGTTCTCTTACTCGTGTGTGGACAATTGACGCCTCTAAAACACTTGTAATTCGACAACATTCAAACTTTTTTTCCAAGAACTCATTAAAACACTTAATCCCTATCTAAACACATTTTTTAAGGGTAAAGTGAGGGTGGTCGAGTCTTTGATCCTTCTCCTCAATTGTTTGGGTGCGAGTTCTCTTACTCGTATGTGAACAATTATCATCTCTAAAACATCCAATATGAATAAAAATCCTTTTCTCGCCCCCGTGCGATCGAAACCCTAAAACACATACAAATCAAATCCTCTTTTATTAATCAAACTCTTTAATACACTTAATGGTATATTCAAACACAACTTCCTAAAAGGTGATATGAGAGGGGCCGAGTCTTTGACCTTTCTCCTCAATTGTTTGGGTGCGAGTTCTCTTACTCGTGTGTAGACAACTGGCGCCTATAAAAAAACAAAAACCAAACAATCGTAGTCCCACGAACTACGAATGCTCTGAATTTCCCATTGCACGAGGGAATACGTAGGCACAAGGGTTCTAACCCTTGCCGAGCACCCTAATAAAAAACCACCCCATTTCCCCCTTAGAAAGTAATATTACCTTAGAAGATAACAAACAAACCTAGCTAACTTTCTCACGAATCGAATCAAGAGGTTCCCGTTGAGTACAACGGACATAGAGGGTGTTAATACCTTCCCTTTGCGTAACCGACTCCCGAACCTAGAAATTGGTTGCGATGACCATTTTCTTATCACTTTAAAGGTTTTATTGATATTTTTGTATTCCTTCCTTGGAATGAATAAAGTTCGGTGGCAACTCTGTTTGAACGTTTTTTCCGCGTCCATCGCGAGGATCGTATTTTTCGAGGTACGCCAGATGGCGACTCTGCTGGGGATTGTCTTGCATTGCCCTATGCTAGAGAGAGTCAAGCCTAACTTGACTCGATTCGTGAGTGTTAGATCCGCTTGTTTGTTTATCTTCTCTTGATTTTTTGCTTGCTTGTCTGATTATTTGTTATCTACTTACTTGCTTATTTTTATTATATCCTATTATTATCTCTTATGACGCTGTTGGGGTTCTCTGATCATTGGGAACTTTGTGAGATGGCTCTATACCCGAGTCCGAGTATAACCCTAGGATTAGGATGGTGGTTGCGTAGTGGAGGCTTGCGTGGTCTCTTCCGCGTGAGCCAAAGGAAAGACCCCGCTTGGACTAGATTCCCTTGGAAATGTTATCGTTTTGATGTTACTTCGTCACGATGATAATGTTTTCGAGCCTGAATCATTGATCCCAAGGACCATTAACCCATTTTATCCATGGTGGTTGGTAGTGTTAACTCTTTATGGGTTAATGCGAACGCCACAATCAGATGAGATCCCTCGAACGTATTACTTTTTGACAGTAATATTTTCGACCTCGATCTAGGAGTCTGAGAACCCTACTTAGAACCTGTGTGTCAATGGTTGTGTAGTGGGCGC
This sequence comes from Lathyrus tuberosus, assembly GCA_022829125.1. NCBI lineage: Eukaryota > Viridiplantae > Streptophyta > Magnoliopsida > Fabales > Fabaceae > Lathyrus > Lathyrus tuberosus. The sequence goes on from JALAZF010000215.1 coordinate 6,040,705, forward strand.
CTCCGAGGAGTCTTTCTCATGGGGAAGAAACAAAGACCTCACCTAGACGAGATCTTTTCAAGCATATTATCGTATGATGTTCCTTCGTCATGGCTATCATGTCTTTTAAAGGTATCCATAACTCTAGGCACTTACCCGATTAGAGCCTACCTATGGGGGGTCTTGTGATCAGAGATATCCTGTGTCTAGCTCCTTCCTCAGAATCAGATGTCGTTTTGATCCTGTACCCTTGCATGAGCATCATATGACCATAACATTTGCACCCTTTTTGTTTTCGGGGAATCTAAGAATTGTCATTTGCTACAGATAGAAATTATGGAAACTGACTTTCGATGCCCTCATTCGTTCAAGTTCAAGAGGCCTGATCTGACTGCTTTACGTGGGTTGGTTTTGCGTATGCCTTCCGTCTACCGAATCTACTTTGGGAAGAACTTTGGTAGACTGTTGTGTATTCTGAATCAAGACATAGACTTTGCCATGCTAAGCACCTTCGTACAGTTCTATGATGCTCCCTTGAGATGTTTCACATTTCAAGACTTTCAGTTAGCACCAACGCTTGAAGAGTACGAGAAACTGGTGGGTATCCCAATGAAAGGCAAGTTGCTATTTGAAGGGCTTGATGTGACTTTGAAGCATGAAATCATTGCAAACGCTCTCCACATGTCTAAATAGGATGTCACCAACAATTGGAAAACTAAGGGAGCGGTCAAGGGTTTCTTCCTCTCATTTCTGTTGGAAAGGGCCGACACTCTGTTGAAAGCTGAAAAATGGGAAGCCTGCTATGCTGCTGTAGCATTGGCCATATATGGGATTGTTCTATTTCCTAATGTGGACGTAGATGAAATCATAGATATTACTGCCATCCATGTTTTCCTCATAGGAAACCCGGTGCCTACCCTTCTAGCTGACGTGTGTTATTACCTGAGTTGGAGACACGTTAAGAAGGGAGGTATGATTGCGTGTTGTGCTCCTCTGTTGTATCAATGGACCCAAATGCACCTTTTGGAGAAGGGACCCTTCATAGAACAAGTGGACGAAAGTAGGGCCCAAAGGTTGGGAACCCTCAGATCAGCTAACTTATCTTGGTACTCCCTAGACTACGATACAGTCATATCTAATTTTGGTCAGTTCCCTAATGTTCCCCTCATCGGAACCCGCGGCTGTATTAATTTTAATCCTATATTGTCCGTGAGGCAGCTGGGGTATCTGATGAGTGGACCACCTGATGAGAAGGCTTTGGAAGCATTCTTAATGCATGGTCTGAAAGCTGAGAACCCTGACCTACTCAAAAGAATCACAAAGGCGTGGAAGGAGGTCCATAGGAATGGAAAGGCTGAGTTAGGGAGAAGGAACAACATTACTAAAGAACTGTACTTTACATGGGTCAAAGAAAGAGTGGAAAGAATCAAGATGCCCTTTGCCATCAAGGTGATCGAGCCTTTACCTGAGCCAAAGCCTACTCACATCCCAATTGAGGAAGTCGAGGATCTCAAGGCAACGATAGCCAAACTAGTAAAGGAAAATGAGCAACTTGAGTTGAAGCTTCAAAATGTTACTAATGAGAAGAATGACTTGAAATGGGAGCTTCAGCGCAAGAACACTCAACTGGAAGCAATACGAAGTTGGGCGAATGAAGAAGAGCAGCAGAAAAAGAAGGTTAAGGTGTGTCTTGGCCAAGCTGATAGTCGAATAGATAGGCTTAAGGAGGAATTAGATCAAGCTTACAAGAAGTGTGCCGAAAATAGGAAAGCTTGGCTCCTTGCCACTAAGAGGAAAAAGACACTTAGAGAAGAGATGGGAGCGGAAATCAAAAAATTAAGCTCAACTCTACGCCAGTCAAAGGCTTCTGAAGCAATGGAACGTTAACTTAATGAGGATCTTATGAGAGTTGCTTATGTTGAGCCAGCAGACCGGGATGGAGTGTGTGGTGAGTTGAATAATCTCAAAAGGCTTGCCGAGGAGCAGAAGAATCATCTTGAGGCTATCCTTGCAGACAAAGATATTTGGGCCTCTGTAAGGAAGAAGGTGCTTGATGACTGTATCAGTTATGAACGTTCCATTCATATTCTAATAGCTGATAGGGACATATACCGCAACAAGCTTAATGGGTTAGCGGAATTTTGTAACTGGTTGGCCGAAGACTTGGTGTGGAAGCACAGAGATGCTTTGGAGGTTCTCGACGAATCTACTCCTCAAGCCATCGTCAAGTTTGTTTGCCTTTGTAAGGCGATGCTGAAGAGGTTTGAAGAAGAGTTGAAGCAGCGCGAGGCTCGAAGGCCCAAGTTTTGAGTTTTATGTTGCTTTTTCTTGCTTTATGGATTGCATTCATTTCTAGATGATTATGTATCACGTGACTATTACAATCTTATGAATGAATGAGACTTGGTTTTCTTTACAACAATTTGTTCCTTAATATTCCTGTACAAGCTAATGATTAATTCGAACGATTCCCTGAAAACAAATGCATTCCATCCTGCATACATATCATTGCATTCATTTTCCACAAAAACACCTAGCAATAAACTCATTCACTCTATCATTTCTCCAAACAGAAAACCTGACTACTCGACACCGGTACGAGACCCGCTGTAACTTCAAGATGACGCTGGAGCAAATTGAAGAGAATCAAAACACGATGAGGAATGACATTGACTCGCTGAAGGCCAAAATGGATCAACTGCTGGAGACCATGATGGTACTAGCTCAGAAAGAGAACAATGCTGAAATTGTGGCCGATACCAAAAAGCTCGCTAAAAAGATAGGAACTTCTGGAGTAATTAAGGGAATCCCTAATGTCGTTCACTTGGAAAACTGTTATGCATTTCAGAACAGAGTTCAAGATTTGGTTGAGCCCAACAGAGTTCAAGAATAGAGTGGGCATTTGAAACTCAGAGATTTGAGGCCAACAGTCTTCCCATATCCTCCCGGATATGATGCCAACGCCCATTGTGAGTTTCACAAGGGTGCTCCCGGGCATACCATAGAAAACTGTTATGCATTTCAGAACAGAGTTCAAGATTTGGTTGAGCCCAAAGATCTTACTTTCACTCAGCGAGGCGCTAATGTTAAAAACAATCCCATGCCCCCGCATGGAGGGTCGTCTGTTAATACTGTGGAAGAAAGCAACGGACAAAGATTGATTACAAGGGTTGAAGATATTCATACTCCTATGGCAGTTATAGGGGAAAAATTGAAGAAATATGGGATGATCCCTCAAGATGAGCTTGATGGTTTGACTGATGAGGTGGTTAAGAAACATTTGCAGAAATTCTTGGATCAAGGTGTGATTCAGGTTGAACGCCGGGATGGAAGAGAACAAAGTGTGGCTGTCATTAACATTCAGTATGATGCACCTGAAGGTCGTTAACAAAGACAAGTACGTCCTGCTCTAGTAAACATTGAATATGATGGAGCTAATGTTTTCCAACAAAGACCAGTTCGTCCTGCACCTGTGGTTATTCAGTTTGATGAGGCGGATGTTAGAAAACCAAGGCAAGTGCGCCCTGTTCCGATAACTATTGAGTATCCTGTTAGTGTTCCTGAGTCTAAAGTTTTTAAACAAGGTCCAGAAAAGGTAGTCGTTGAATATGGTGGTGCTAAGTGTGACGCCGTAGTAGGACCAAGTGGAATGACCCGTAGTGGTCGAATCTTTGCAGCAAAACTAGTAGATGTGCCAAACAATGACAAAGGAAAGGCGGTTGCTATACCAGTTGAAACTCCGAGTGCTGAATTACAAGAAGGGTTGTCATCTCCAAAAGGGGCATTAACACAGAAAGAGGCTGAAGAGTTTCTGAAGATTATAAAGAAGAGTGACTATAAGGTAGTCGATCAGCTGAATCAAACTCCCGCCAGGATATCTATGCTCTCCTTACTACTCAGTTCTAAGGCGCATAGATCTTCTCTGTTGAAAGTATTGAGCGCCGCACATATTACCAAAGATATCACTGTAGCTCAATTTGATGATGTGATAGCCAGTGTTACTACTGGAAATTTTCTTGGGTTTAATAATGATGATTTGACTGCTGAAAAGAAGAACCATAATAGGGCTCTTCACATTTCCATTAGATGCGAAAGTACTTTGTTGTCCAAGGTCTTGGTGGATACTAGATCCTCTTTGAATGTGCTCCCAAAGACTACTCTAGAAAAAATGCCTATAAGTGGAGTAAGCATGAAGCCAAGTACTCTCATAGTGAAGGCGTTTGATGGGTCTAGGCGCGCGGTTATGGGTGAGGTGGACTTGCCAATTAAGATTGGGCCTACTATCTTTACCATTACTTTTTAAGTAATGGACATTTATCCTAGTTACAGTTGCTTGCTAGGAAGGCCCTGGATTCACTCGGCAGGGGCAGTTACGTCCACTCTTCATTAGAAACTGAAGTTTATTACCAATGACAAAATGGTTATGATAGGCGGTGAAGAAGATATCCTGGTAAGTCATTTGACATCGTTCCGCTACATTGATGTTGAAGGTGAAATGGTCGAGATACCTTTTCAGTCCTTTGAAGTGGTGAGTACGTGGGTTGTGCAACGAGTACCAGAGTACCAAGAGTTAAGATCATCAATGGCCTCATACGAGGAAGCTAAAGTTGTGGTGGAAGAAGGAAATACCCAAGGATGGGGCAAAGTGGTTGAGGTTACTGAAAAGCTTGATAAGTTTGGGCTAGGTTATCGTCCATCCCGCAATTCAGCCTTTGTTCCATACAACGGAAATCAGATCCTACCTGTTGAGAAGATTTTTACAAGTGCTGGGCACATCTTTGGTTCTCCAGTGGCAATGATCATTGAAGACCATGATGGTGATGAGCAAGCTTCTGCAAGCTGGATCCGACAAGCAAAACCTGGTGAAGAGCTCCAGAATTGGAAGACCATTGAAGTCCCTCAGTTCTTTACACACCAAACGTAATTTTACTGTTTATCAAAAACCTTACGCTCTGCCCAAGGTGTAATGGAGCATTGTATGGGCCACCTGTTGTTTTCAAACATTGATTATCATTAATAAATTTCAGTTTGCATTCAATTTTCGCTCACTTTCTTTTATTTTTTACTTTACATAAATGGCAATATTTTCATGCACACACATTCCTAAATAAACTGCATAAATCATAAACATGCAGAAACACCACCGAGGTCCTTGATATAGACACTGCTACGGGCCTATATGACTTTGATTGCCCAATCTACCAAGCTGAAGAGGAAGGCGCGAAAGATTGTGAACTCCCTGACGAGTTGGCAAGGCTGCTCAAGCAAGATGAGAAAGTCATCATGCCGCACCAAGAAGACATTGAAGTCATCAACCTGGGTGCTGAGGAAGACCGAAGAGAGGTAAAGATAGGTGCATCTCTTCAAATTGAAGTCAAGACCAAGTTGATAGAGCTCCTCTGTGAGTACGCTGATGTATTCACCTGGTCGTATCAAGACATGCCTGGGTTGGATACGGATATGATTGTACATAAGTTACCACTCAAGGAGGAATGCCATGCTGTCAAGCAGAAGTTAAGAAGGACCCATCCCGATATGGCCCTCAAAATTCGTGAAGAAGTCCGAAAGCAGTTTGATGCTGGATTCCTGGCAGTAGCAAAGTACCCACAATGGGTTGCCAACATTGTGCCGGTACCGAAAAAAATGGAAAGGTTTGCATGTGTGTGGATTATAGAGATTTGAACAGAGCTAGTCCTAAGGACGACTTCCCATTACCTTACATCGATGTATTGGTTGACAACACAGCTCAGTTCTCTGTATTCTCTTTTATGGACAGATTTTCTAGATATAATCAAATTAAGATGGATCCAGAGGATATGGAGAAGACCACATTTATCACACCATGGGGCACCTTCTGCTATAAGGTGATGCCATTCGGACTTAAGAATGCTAGGGCAACGTATCAACGTGCAATGGTAATGCTCTTTCATGACATGATCCATAAAGAGATTGAAGTGTACGTCGACGATATGATTGCCAAGTCTCAAACCGAAGAAGAGCACTTGATCAATCTGCAAAAGTTGTTTGTTCGATTGAGGAAGTTTAGACTGAGACTCAACCCCAACAAGTGCACATTTGGGGTACGATCTGGAAAATTGTTGGGCTTCATTGTAAGTCAGAAAAGGAATCGAAGTGGATCCTGATAAGGTGAGGGAAATTCAGAATATGCCTGCGCCTAGGACAGAGAAAGAGGTTTGTGGCTTTCTGGGAAGATTAAACTACATTTCCAGATTTATTTCACATCTTACCGCCACCTGCAAACCTATTTTCAAGCTGCTAAGAAAGAATCAGTCAATTGCATGGGATGATGATTGCCAAGGGGCATTTGATAAAATCAAAGAGTATCTGCAAGAACCACCAATCCTGATACTGCTTGTTTCTGAAAGGCCACTTATTATGTACCTGACTGTACTTGACGAATCTATGGGCTGTGTACTGGGGCAACAAGATGAGACGGGAAAGAAAGAACATGCCATCTATTACCTCAGCAAGAAGTTCAATGACTGCGAGACAAGGTATTCCTTACTCAAGAAGACTTGTTGCGCATTAGCCTGGGCTGCCATACGTCTTAGGAAGTATATGTTGACCCACACTACTTATCTGATTTCTAAGATGGATCCCATTAAATACATCTTTGAGAAACCTGCTCTCACCGGCAGAATAGCTCGATGGCAAATGCTTTTGTCTGAGTACGACATTCAATATGTCACTCAAAAAGCCATCAAGGGTAGCATACTGGCGAACCATCTTGCCCATCAACCGATGGATGATTATCAGCCCTTGAAGTTCGATTTTCCAGACGAAGACATAATGGTACTAAAAGATTATGAAGAGCCAGGTCCAGATGAAGGGCCCGAACCAGGGGAGCGATGGACTCTCATGTTCGATGGTGCCTCAAATGATCATGGGAGTGAAATTGGGGCAGTGATTACATCACCCAAGAATTTCCACTTGCCATTCACCGCTAAGCTTTGCTTTCCATGCACCAATAACATGGCTGAGTACGAAGCTTGTATACTCGGGCTGGAAGAAGCCATCAACTTAAGAATCAAGACTCTTGATGTGTTTGGAGATTCTGCTCTAGTAATACACCAGATTAGAGGTGACTAGGATGCCAAACATGCCAACTTAGTTCCATACCGGGATTATGTGGCAAAGCTACTTCCCAGATTTGATGATATCACCTTTACCCATGTGCTTAGAGAAGAAAATCATATGGCAGACGCTCTGGAAACTTTGGCTTCTATGTATAAACTGATATGGCCCAACCATCGGCCGCATATTTATCTACAGGGATTTGAAGAGCCCGCTCACTGTTTGGCTGCCGATGAAGAGTCAGATGAAAAGCCATGGTTCTATGACATTAAACGTTATCTGGAAAAACAAGAATATCCAGAGGGCGCTTTGGCAGTGGATAAGACAACTTTGCGTAGATTGGAATCAAATTTCTTCCTCAATGGGAATGTGTTATACAAGCATAATCATGATACTGTACTACTCAGATGTGTGGAAAAGCATGAAGCTGAGCAGATTCTGAAAAAATTCATGAAGGTTGTTTTGGTACCCACGCCAATGGGCATACTATGGCAAAGAAGATATTGAGAGCATGCTATTATTGGCTTACCATGGAGGCTGACTGCTACCATCATGCCCGAACATGCCATAAATGCCAGATATACTCTGATAAGATTCATGTACCTCCCACTCCTTTGAACATCTTGACTTCACCATGGCCATTTTCCATGTGGGGAATAGATATGATTGGGATGATCGAGCCAAAGGCCTCAAATGGACACCGCTTCATATTGGTTGCCATAGACTACTTTACCAAATGGGTTGAGGCTGCATCGTATACGAACGTTACCAAGCAAGTGGTCGAATGCTTCTTGAAACACAACATTATATGTAGATATAGAGTGCCTAACCGTATCATCACTGACAATGGGTATAATCTCAACAACAAAATTATGGAAGAACTGTGTGCTAGTTTCAAGATTGAGCACCATAATTTGACACCATATAGACCCAAGATGAATGGAGTCATTGAGGCAGCCAACAAAAACATCAAAAAGATCATTCAAAAAATGGTGGTCACTTATAAGGATTGGCATGAGATGCTACCTTTTGTGCTGCACGGCTACCGTACCTCAGTGCAAACTTCAACAGAGGCAACTCCTTACTCATTGGTTTATGGCATGGAAGCGGTCCTTCTGATAGAAGTCGAAATCCCCTCATTGAGAGTATTGATGGAAGCTCAGCTTGATGAAGTAGAATGGGTGAAGACGAGGTTTGATGAACTCAACCTTCTTGAAGAAAAATGCTTGGCAGCAATATGCCATGGCCAGCTTTATCAAAGACGCATGAAGAAAGCTTTTGACAAGAAAGTGCATCCTCGGACATTCCAAGAAGGTGACTTGGTGCTCAAGAGGATCATGACTATGTATAATGAATCCAGGGGCAAGTGGACGCCAAAATACGCAGGACCATATATTGTAAAAGAGGCATTCTCTAGTGGTGCCTTGAAACTCACAACTATGGACGGTGATGAATTACCATACTCGGTGGATGCAGAGTAAGTTAAGCGATACTATGCCTAGAAAAGTGGAATAATAAGGCCGCTAAGTCGAAAACCTGAAAAGGCGACTTAGGCAAAAAATGGCATTCCCGGTGGACCTGAAAAAAACAAAATCAGTCCAGGCAAAAATTAGGGATAAAATAAAAATATAGGCCCGCTGAATTGAAAACCCGAAAGGGCGGTTCAGGCAAAAAAGGGCGTCCCGGTGGATTGAAAACCCGAAAGGGCGATCCAGGAAAAAGTTAGGGACGAATTCCAAGGCAAAGTATCTGGTCTGCACGTCCACTTGATCCTGATGTGCCGGTGAAGAGAGGAATCAACCCAGTCGTCTTCCTACGAAGCAAGTTGTTGAAGTTATCAAAGTCATAGGGACCATAGCAGTGTTGAAACTCAATGGAACCTCATTAATTTGTATTGCCATTATATTTTTCTTGCACCGCAATTACCTCATTAAGGAATTGCATCCTTGTACATACTTACCCATTCCAGGGGCGAATCAATAAAAAGAGAGATTCTCACCAAATTGTGCTTATTTTTTTACTTTATCTGTTTGTTTGCAAACTGATATTGTTTTTGATAAACTGTGTTTTGAAACTTAGGTTAATAAAGACAATATTTAAAAACAATAAAATTTGTTTTGGTGTTGGGAGAACTAAAAAGGAATTAGATAGTCTCCAAAAGAACTTCACCACATGAAAGCATCAAATCAGTTGCCAGTCGTCATGGCTCTTCACCACAAGCAGTGTAGCTTTTCAGGGATGTACTTAATGTAATCCCCAACAGTGAATCTTTCAAGCCCAACAGGGGAAATCACGCTCCCTAGTCATATTTGGCTTGCTAAAAAAGGGGCCGAGTAGTCAAACACTCTCACCATCCCCATAAAACCCAAAGTCCAATCCTTTATTGGCAACTACTCAAAAGTCCACACTCGTTGGCACCTTCAAACCTACCCTTTAAAGTCCAGTCTTCATTGGCAATCATTAAAAGTCCACCGTCGTTGGCATCCTCATAACACCAAAATAACCAAAGTCCAATTTATTGGCAAACACCAAAATAACCAAAGTCCAATTTCGTTTGGCAATTACCAAATCCAATCCCTAGTGATACCCTTGACAAGGAAACTTATCCCCAGCGCGCCCGATCATTTGCATCGTCATGTGCATAACATGCTAGCATAACATTACATAATCATATCAAGCACTATCATATCATACGTACATTAGATTCCCCAGCAGTTGCATCTTAGCATGTGTTTCAGTGCATCATGCAATGCATGGCATATCCCTCCCCAGCAACCAGGATCCAGGATCAGTTCGCAAGCATCCCGGCCAGTCCTCCTTCGAAGGCGGAAGTATTCCTCTGAAAAGAGTTAATACCCTGCACGTGCTCAAGGAATTCTATTCCCCAACAAGTCATTCTTCAGCCATGCAATTGATAATGACAATCCTCAACAGCTGTTGTCAGTGCTCCCCAAGCAGAGGTTACCCTAGAAAGTTCTTGTGAGCTTTCCCCTACAGAGCCAGTGCATCTCCTCCGACAGGAATCTTACTCAACTATTCTCCTAGCAAATTTGTTCGGAGATACTGCTTTGCTATCATCGAGGAACCTTAATGGACAAGGGACTGCTTCGACGACCCAGAGAATCTTCTGCCTTCAGAGATACTGCTTTGGTATCATTGAGGAACCTTAATGGACAAGGGACTGCTTCGATGACCAAGAGAATCTTCTGCCTTCAGAGATACTGCTTTGGTATCATCGAGGAACCTTAATGGACAAGGGACTGCTTCGATGACCCAGAGAATCTTCTGCCTTCAGAGATACTGCTTTGGTATCATCGAGGAACCTAAATGGATAATGGACTGATTCGACGACCCAGAGAATCGTCTGCCTTCAGAGATACTTCTTTGGTATCATCGAGGAACCTTAATGGATAAGGGATTGCATCGACGACCCAGAGAATCGTCTGCCTTCAGAGATACTGCCTTCAGAAATACTGCTTTGGTATCATCGAGGAACCTTAATGGAAAAGGGACTGCTTCGATGACCCAGAGAATCGTCTGCCTTCAGAGATACTGCTTTGGTATCATCGAAGAACCTTAATGGATAAGGGACTGCTTCAACGACCCAGAGAATCATCTACCTTCAGAGATACTGCTTTGGTATCATCGAGGAACCTTAATGGATAAGGGGCTGCTTCGACGACCCAAAGAATCGTCTGCCTTCAGAGATACTGCTTTGGTATCATCGGGGAACCTTAATGGATAAGGGACTGCTTCGATGACCCAGAGAATTGTCTGCCTTCAGAGATACCGCTTTGGTATCATCGAGGAACCTTAATGGAAAGGGACTGCTTCGACGACCCAGAGAATCGTCTGCCTTCAGAGATACTGCTTTGGTATCATCGAAGAACCTTAATGGATAAGGGACTGCTTCGAAGAACCTGAGAATTGTCTGCCTTCAGAGATACTGCTTTGGTATCATCGAAGAACCTTAATGGATAAGGGACTGCTTCGACGAACCAGAGAATCGTCTGCCTTCAGAGATACTGCTTTGGTATCATCGAAGAACCTTAATGGATAAGGGACTGCTTCGATGACCCAGAGAGTCATTTGCCTTCAGAGATACTGCTTTGGTATCATCGAGGAACCTTAATGGATAAGGGGCTTCTTAGACGACCCAGAAAATATTCTGCCTTCAGAGATACTGCTTTGGTATCATCGAGGAACCTTAATGCATAAGGGACTGCTTCGAAGACCCAGAGAATCGTCTGCCTTCAGAGATAGTGCTTTGGTATCATCGAGGAACCTTAATGGATAAGGAACTGCTTCGACGACCCAGAGAATTGTCTGCCTTTAGAGATACTGCTTTGGTATCTTCTAGGAACCTTAATGGATAATGGACTGCTTCGACGACCCAGAGAATTGTCTGCCTTCAGAGATACTGCTTTGGTAACATTGGAGAACCTTAATGGATAAGGGACTGCTTCGACGACCCAAAGAATCTCACGCCTTCAGAAATATTACTTTGGTATCTCGAAAAACCTTAATTTATAGGGGACTGCTTCGACCACCCAAAGAGCCTCTAGTTATTTTGTTCAGTCGGAACCCCGTTACCTCATTCTGTCAACTCTCACTCTATAGCACTTTACTCTTTGTCGGACAAATTTTGGGGTCTTCTTATATCTAATTGACTTCTACCCTAAAAATGAACGCCATGCAATGGCTCATTCTCTCGGGTCCAAGACAATTAGATAGGGGCATCTGTCATACCCCAAATTTGTCCTACCATTTCATTATTCTTATACCAAGCATGTGTGTTGCTTCATGATCTCTCTCAAGATAATCATCTGGCCTTTAGTCTTGATCCTCTGAAATTTAGGTTATGGGGGTTTTGTTTGTGATTGTTGTGATAATTGTCTCTTGCAAAGTGTGTGGGACTCAAATAGAAACAAGTGAAAAGATATGTTTTAATTACCATAATCAATTTTTAAGACATACTCTACAAAGCCATCAAAAGCATTCAAGTTGAATTTTGTGTCATAGTTGCAAGTCATGAGTGGATTTATTTCCAAATTATAAAACAAGCTTACCTCCAAAGCAAGTTAAGTCATGGTTAAAAATCGTTTTAAGCTTTATTGTGGTTAATGATTGACAAGTCATGACTAAGCTTTTAAAGGTTTTTTAAGTCGTGTTTGAATTGATCAAGTCATAATTGGACTTCATGAGCATTTGTTGTGGCATGCCATGTTTTGCAGACCGTGATTGGAAATGGTTTCAAATGTTTCAAGTGTTGTTTTAAAATCTTCAATCCAAGCTTATTTTGAACCAACCCGTGAAAGATTTGCAAGTTGCTGTGAAACTATTCATGTTTAATTCCCCAACAACGAAAATATTACAAGCTTTGATCCCAATATAACAGGTTTGCAGCCTTTAGTTTCCATCTACTTCCATTATACTAAATTACAAAGGACATTGTACAGAATTGCAAGCTAACTGCTAAAATACATATGATTCAATGCAAGTTTCCAATGCCTAAAGTGACAAAATCTGTTACAAAGGCTATGGCAATATGTCAAAACTGCTCCAGTTTTTATGCCATCCATACCTAGTCCTTCATGATTGCTCCAAATAGCTTCACCTTCATGCCATAATTCAAGCTTGTCCACGTCAACAGTAGATGGAAAGCAATGCACACCAAATATTACATGTCCAAAGTTACTCTTCAGTTTACCTCCAAAGTTTCTGTGCCTAAGCCATAATCTCCAGCTTTTTTGTTCATGATCCATTAAGCTTCAAACCAGCATGACCAGCTCAATACAAAAAGAAGAGATGAGTTGGTTAGAATGAGAAAACTAATGACAGCATACCAGTTAAACCATTCAAATAAGTCAATAGGGACTATTTGTAGTAAATATGGCTTTCATGTATAAAGCATCATGTTCAAAATTCCAAACATTGGACAAAGATGGACAAGAGATTCAGCTACAAAAAAAAATGCAAATGCCTATTAGTAAATCAACATCTAACGCCATTGTTTTTTTTCGGTTTAGCAAAATTGGTGAACATCTTGAGCCAAGTAAACTAGATGCCAAAGGACATTAGATTTAATGAGAATCAAAGAACATGGGTTCAACTGTTTTCAACTTACTCAGCATCATATGGTAGAGGGAGCAGTAGTAATCAAAGCATGTCAACAGTACCAATAATACAACAGTTGGCACAGTCACGTTACCTAAGTCTCTTGATACGACTTTGATGGATAAATCAGCTGCTGCAGACATAGCGCGAGGAAGGGTATTGTATCACTTCATCATAATCGGTCTCTACCATGACAGAGCCAACATTATCAATACTTTGCTCACCTACAGACAGATCATGAGAATTAGAGGAGTAATGAATGAAAAACACATTGTGATTTATCAGAGTTTTAATTCAAGAATGATCAAAAGTTAAGCACAATCATACATTTCAAGGTAAGGCCATACACATCAGAGCTCATCAGAAAAATTCAAAGCAGCAGGGATCAAGGAGAGATTCCACAAGATGACTTGCTTTTGAGTCAAAAGAAGACTTTCACATCAGCAGCAAAGCAAGAGCAGTAAAAATCACAAATAACATACACTGAAAAAAAACTCAAATGAAATACACTTTCTTGAATGGTTTCATATCCACTACAGACAAAATGAATTCTTCAACTATAGGGGTCGTACAAGGACATGTTCTACAGGGTCGTACAAAGACATGTTCCACCCAAGAAATTCCTCACGACCACTCACCAACGGATTTCTCATTCACATCCCATTCAAAAACCTAATTCTGAGCCTATAAAAGCACTAATATTCATCATCAGAAGGGAGGAGAAAAGACAACCGAAAAAACCCTAAGCCACTGCTCACAACAAGGAATTCCTCACCCTCTCATTAAAGCTCATTTTTCATCAAAACCTAATCAGAGTTTCACACTGAAACTCTGATATAGGTGAGCTTAACCTCACATCTTCGTGCAACTGTAGCAAGTAATAACACTACAACAACAACATTAAAAGAGAAGAGGAGACGAGTAAAAGAAAAGGGAATCGGGAGCTGATACCTGAACGTGATTCGGATACTCCAAGAGGGGATCTTCAAGAGGTCGTATTTCTTAACATTATATTTCTTCAAGATTGAACTTCGTTGCTTGTTGTATCTGAGTTAGAATATTTGCTCGTCTTGGCTTAATTTGGGTTGATTCTGGGTCGATCTTGAATTAGGGTTTGTTTATGAATAACTTAATTTGTTGATTTAGTCAGTTTTTTTTAGGAATCTGAGGTCGGATTTGAGAAGAGGGGAAAATTTTGATTAGGGTTCATGTAGGTTGTTTGAGGTTTGGTGGAGGTTGTCGCCGGAGAAGACGGTGGCGGCCGCCGCGCAACGCCGCTTCTCTGGCCATGATTAGGTTTTCAGTGGGGGCGTTTTGAGAGAGAAAACATTTAGAGAGAGGGGTGAACGAGAAAGAGAAAGGGTTTGAGACTGTGTGTTCTCATCATCTTTTTTAGCGTACTAATGTGGTTTGGTGAGAGGCTGGGTGGCTTCACCCACCGGAGACAAGTGTCACCGGTTGCTTTTTTTCACTTTGATTCCATGATCTTCATTGATGAGACTCTACCATTTGCGATCCTAATCTGGCCTTTGATGAGTCAGATGGTGACTCCCTACTTGATCATACGCTCCAGATTGCTCCATCAGTCAACCAGGGTTGACAAGGGTCTATGGTGAGCCCTAGCGGTTGGGCTCTTTCTGACTTTGGGCCTGGGGATTATTTTTTACTGCACCCCCTTATTAACTTGTTTCTTTAAAATCAAGTATACTAATTTCTTTTAGAAAAAACCTAGAGATTTGTTTACTAATTAATTAATTTCATTAAAATGATTTATTTAATACTAACTAATTATTTTCATAATTAGTTTTATTAAATATTTGATTTTAACTTAATTAATTGTATTAGTCCAATTTCTCTAACCCTAAAAATCCAAAATACTTTTCTAACCTTGTTAATTAATTAAATTGATAATTAATTTTATTAAACCACTTTATTTAATACTAATTAACTTTAATAGTTAATTTTAATAAATATTTTAGTTTAATTTGATTAATTAATTGATTTTCACCTTTTCTCTAAAATCTAAAACACATTAGTTTAGCTTCCCCTCCTTTAGATTAACTTTAGGATTTTAGGATTCTAGTTATACTAACATGTTTGATTACATTTCTCCCCCATTTTGTTTGATTTATGATCTTTGTGTGTTATTTATACTTTTCTCAAATGGATTATTATCATGCCTTGATTATATCTATGTCATTCATCATATGCTTGTCCAAACCTTTTTCAAACTAATACATTGACTTAATGTCAAGCCCTTTTCAAACACCTTGTAAGTCGATTGTTTTTACGATCGCAATCAACCTCACATAGCCTCCTCTTGTGCTTTATACAACGATACTTGTTGTACATTTCACAACCTTGTTTGCATGCATATGTGTGATTGTCTTACTTTTATTGTGGCTTGATTATTCTCCCTTTGAGTAAATATATCCCTCTCCCATAAGATTAAAATCAACCATTTTAAAAAGAATAAACAAGCTTGACCCAACGTCAAGCATTTTTCAAAACAAACTCAATTAATAACAATTCATCCTCTAGCATTCACTTGATCCACATATCAAGTCCCTTACCCCTCTTGTAAGTCGAGCGCTTTTGCCTCACAATCGACCTTACCTTGAACCATTAGGACCTCATTTCCATTAGTCCTTAACCATTTCGCACGCAAATCAAACCTCGATCAACATCGAGCTTTTTTTTAAAATTAAATCAATACATTTAATCATACTTAAACATTATTTCTTAAAAGGTGAAAAGGAGGGGAATGGAGTCTTCGATCTTTCTCCTCAATTGTTTGGGTGTGGGTTCTCTTACTCGTGTGTGGACAATTGACGCCTCTAAAACACTTGTAATTCGACAACATTCAAACTTTTTTTCCAAGAACTCATTAAAACACTTAATCCCTATCTAAACACATTTTTTAAGGGTAAAGTGAGGGTGGTCGAGTCTTTGATCCTTCTCCTTAATTGTTTGGGTGTGAGTTCTCTTAATCGTGTGTGAACAATTGTCATCTCTAAAACATCCAATACGAATAAAACTCTTTTTCTCGCCCCCGTGCGATCGAAACCCTAAAACACATACAAATCAAATCCTCTTTTCTTAATCAAACTCTTTAATACACTTAATCGTATATTCAAACACAACTTCCTAAAAGGTGATGTGAGGGGGGCCGAGTCTTTGACCTTTCTCCTCAATTGTTTGGGTGCGAGTTCTCTTACTCGTGTGTGGACAACTGGCGCCTATAAAAAAAACACAAACCAAACAACCGTAGTCCCACGAACTACGAATGCTCTGACTTTCCCATTGCACGAGAGAATACGTAGGCACAAGGGTTCTAATCCTTGCCGAGCACCCTAATAAAAAACCACCCCATTTCCCCCTTAGAAATCAATATTACCTTAGAAGATAACAAACAAACCTAGGTAACTTTCTCACGAATCGAATCAAGAGGTTCCCGTTGAGTACAACGAACGTAGAGGGTGCTAATACCTTCCCTTTGCGTAACCGACTCCCGAACCTAGAAATTGGTTGCGATGACCATTTTCTTATTGCTTTAAACATTTTATCGATATTTTCCTATTCCTTCCTTGGAATGAATAAAGTTCAGTGGAGACTCTGTTCAAACGTTTTTTTCGCGTCCATCGCGAGGGTCGTATTTTTTGAGGTACGACACTAGCTAAGGAAGCTCTTCAGAGAGAAGCTGAAAGAAGACTAAGAAAGCTCAAGATTTAGCTGAGAGAGAAGCTGAAATGAAGAATCAAGAAGATGCTCTAAACGCCTTTGAACGCTCTGATAACCCTACCTCTAATCCAGTGTTGAAGACTCTGGAAAGCATTCAGAAGGAACAAGAGTTGTTCAGAACAAGAATGGATAAATAAGATGAAGTTACATCCAGCATTCAGAATGTGCTTACTCAAATTCTTCAGAGGTTCCCTCCTCCTCCTCAACCTTAGACACTTTCTAGGCTACCCCTTAGTTACTTTATTTTGTTTTTGTTTTCTTTACCTTTTTTATTATGACAAAAAGGGGGAGTAGTAATGAAGAAATTATTTTGATAAAAATAACTTGCTCTCTGAATCATAATTCAGACATTCTAACATAATAAATGCACACAATCCTTCTTAGAATGTTTTTCAGGAACAATATTGAAACTTTGGTAATCATGATGCATCTGATAAGAACCAGACTTGAACATGCCTTGATAACTTATAAGAATCATCTCAGACCTCATTCTAAATCTAATAAGATCAATCAGGTTTTGTTATAATAAGGCTCTGTTATCCTAAATCTGATAAGATTTTTATAAGTCTTAGATTCAGGGGGAGCTTTATAAAGGAAATTTATTTCTAAACGTATCTCTATCATCACATATTGATTACTTTTATACGAAATTGTTTCATCAAAATACATTATTTTGTCATTATCAAAAAGGGGGAGATTGTTAGAACAAGATTTGGTTCTGCTGGTTATCTCTAAGTTTTGATAATAACAATGTAATATTTGTATGAAAATAATTTTGGTACTCTAATGGTCTGTTATTCTGAAGTCTAAACAAACACGTTCTGACTCTGATAGAGACCATATGCAACGTCATTCTAGTGTGACAAAATTCTCTTCTGTGCCAAAGAAGCAAGTCTACTTCTGTACCTACTCACATTCAGAAAGATTCTAAGAAGACAATATGTTGCTGATGCAATGATCTCTTGGATTCTGCCTCTGACCGTGACTCGGATGACTTACTTCTAAAGGATTTCTAGCTTCTGAAGTTGTTCTCTTCTGAAGACTAAGTGCTGAAGACTCTGAAGACATAAGTTTTTGAAGACTTAAGTTTCTGAAGACTAAGTGCTAAAGACGCTGAAGGCAAGGTTCTGCTGAACAAAGTTCTAAAGACTTTAAAGACTTAAGTTTCTGAAGACTAAATGCTAAAGACTCTGAAGACAAGGTTCTACTGAACAAAGTTCTGAACTCTTACGTTTCTGAAGACTAAGGGTTCTGAAGACTAAGTGCTAAAGATTCTGAAGACAAGGTTCTGGTGAACAAGTTCTGAAGATTCTAAAGACTTAAGACTCTGAAGACCCATTGATCAACTCTTCTACTCATGCTTCAAACATCTCTATCCAGAAGCCTCTGATGTACAGAAGATAAGATCAAAAGTTTTTTAGGGAAATAGTACATTGTACATATCAAAACGATTTATTCCACTACCATTCCACTACCCTGATTTTATGGTACAAAGGATAACTTTTGTGTACGATTTTCATCCATACGTAACAACATTCTTTAAAGTCACCAGCTCACTCAAGGATATTCCTGATCTGCCCTCCAACAGATCTTTTACTGGCTATATAAGGACTCGATAACTTAAATAAAATTGCAAGAGTGAATCACTGCAACACAACGCAAGAACATAACAACGAAAAATTCATATTGTGTGCAAATTTTCTTTAAGTCTTTATAAGATATTCATAGTGTTTATATCTGCTTGAATAGAAGCATTTCATTGTAAATATTTATCTTTTATAAACTGTTGTTTGTAATTCCTTAAGGGACCATTTAGGTCAGAATCCTTAAGAAGACTTAGACAATTAGTCTTTGTGGTTGTTAGTCACCAGCGGTTGCTAGTGCAGATTGTAATCAGTTGATTATATTGGATTAAGTCCTTGGGTATAAGAAAAAATCAACTTGGCGGGTGGACTGGATTAGCTTGATAGTTTTCAAGTGAACCAGGATACATCGTGTGTCTTCCTCTCTTGTTTAGTTTCTTTGTGATTTCTGTTTGAGTTTCATAAAAAGCTTTCATTTTAGAAAACCC
This sequence comes from Lathyrus tuberosus, assembly GCA_022829125.1. Lineage (NCBI taxonomy): Eukaryota > Viridiplantae > Streptophyta > Magnoliopsida > Fabales > Fabaceae > Lathyrus > Lathyrus tuberosus. The sequence goes on from JALAZF010000215.1 coordinate 6,059,708, forward strand.
AACTCAAACCCCCCCTTTCGTGTGTTTTTCTCACACCTTCACTATAAGCCTTGACCGTAACATATCTCCATCATCACGCTATGATAAATGGAAGGAGCATGTTAAAGACCAGAAGGCGAGTTCACGTCAAAGGTTACACGCGTAGTTGTTGATAAGATTGTAATTAAATTATTTTTTTAACATTATTAACTGCATTAAATTCCATTTGGTAATGAAATTTTGTTTTTGTTGTAGGATTTGCTAGTTGAAAAAACCAAGGTTGGTTTCCACAATGTCACCCTGACATATTTTTAGATGTTATTAGAACAAATGAGCATGGTGGGTGTATTTTTGGTGTTGGTAAAGGCATCGACCTAAGGTTATTTTTTGGATCATCGTTAAATAGTGACAAAATTCACAAAAATTAGATTGAAGAGCTAGTAGATCAGAGGTTGGAAGAGAGGATGGAAGGGGAGATAGGCAACATTAAAAAAAAGAAGTGGGTGGCTATTCGAGAGAGAGTGTGTGACATAGGAGGTGTTAAAGAGTGTGACCCAGGAGGTGCGGGTGAGTACGATCCAGAAGACGCGGGAGAGTGTGACTCGATATGTGATTGAGGCAAATATAAGTTTGGTTTATGAACTTTATTTTTTGTTTGTCTGATTAAAAATATGTCTTGTGTGTTGGTGGTATTTGTGTTCTTAAAATTATTTATTGTGTTGTTGTTGTTGTTGTTTATGTGATGCATCAATTGAAATTGATGAGTGTACTCCTCCACCCAAATTTAAATCAATTAAACCTATATGAGAAATTTATTTTGCATGGTGCGAGTACGAAAGGTAGTTGTTCAACCCCCCCCCCCCCCCCCCCAACACAAGATTGAGACCCCAATACCTCAACTAGATCCATTGCAAAGATTGACAAGCATGGTAGAGGAGATGAGTGACTCCTTCGCGATACAATTGCAACATGAAACAAATCAATTATTTTAGGATCAAAGAGTTGTATTATGGATATTGTGGAGGATACTAGTTAGCTTGACATAGTCGTAATTCAATTATGGTGCACATAAGTATAAATTTTATGGAGATTTCAATTTATATTCATTGTTCTCAAATACTTTTAATGTCAATTTTGTGTTAACATCATTTAGGTACATGCATTAGTTTTGTGCACAAAGAAATTTACAAAAATATGGTTTATTTGACCCATTCAATATTCAATTTTCCCAACTTTCATCACATGATATTCAAACGTATATACAAAATAAATTAATACAAGAGAAAAAAGATTGTTACCTAGGACCGTTTATCAATTCATAAGTATATATGATTTGCGTTTTCTCTTATTTAATATTCAATTTTTTACCCATTATTAATTATTATGGATATTTATGTACTGGTCACTAGCAATTAATAACTATTTGTCTCAAGCAAAATAGTGTAATTATACTATACTTATTACACTATAATCTGAAGGTTAGAAAAATACAAGAAGGGGGTTGAATTGTGTTGACTTTTTCTTTCTTTTGAACTCTTAAGTTAGATTATAAACACAAGGTTGTAGAATTTGATTCAGTCAAAGATAGGCAGTGGATGTAAAATGCAAGAAAGAAGAGTAACACAGAGTTATCCTAGTTCCTTTCACAACTTGAGAGTAATTTGGTCCCCTTGTACTTACAAGAGATTTTCACTATAATCACACAAGATTAAAATTTGTTCAAGCACACGAGCAAGAGAATTCCGTTGTTTAAATACTAAAGTAAGAGACTTTTATGCTCAAGCACACAAGCAAGAGACTTCCTTTGCTCAAACGCTAAAGTAAGAGACTTCTTTTCTCAAGCAGACAAGCTAGAGACTTCTAATGCTCAAACACTTAGTAAGAGACTTTTAACAATCTACCTTGCAGATAAATGATTGTTGGGAAAATACACTTGATATATAATAAGAGGTTTATAAATAATACAATGAAATTAGACTCTTTTAAGACTTAAGTATTTCTATGATATACAAGTATAAGAAATCCTAAGTTTAGCTTGTGCTTTTATGTTGACAGGGTGACTTATCTTTAGATTTCAATTGGTATATCTTTCTTCAATATTTTATCTCCTTAAATAGAGAAGAAAAAGAGTCGTTGGAGATGCAGCGCGATAGAATCCTTTGAGAAGCTTCAAAAGAGACGTTGTGATGTTTTACTAAATTGTTAGATTAAGTGAAGGTTAGTTTGAAAACCCTTTGCTACAAAAGGAATTAGCAGTTGTATCCCAACTGACTCTATAAAGAAAATAGAGCTTAGGTCTTCACGTGACAAAGTATGACCAGAGATGAACAATAACCTATCAGAGTCACCTTAGTCCTTGCGCTTTGACAGACTTAGGTTATGATCATTAGAGGCAGACTTCTTCAAAGTCTGGTCTTCAGATGCTGACACCTTCAAACTCTGACCTTCACACGTTGACCTTCACACGTTGACCTCTTTAGAAGATGTCTTATTTAGAGTCTTGTCTTCAGCTACTGATCCATCATATTTAGTTCTTTAAGGTTCTCATTGATGTTCAAAGTCAAAACTGTTAGAACAAGATTTGGTTCTGCCAGATATCTCTAAGTTTTGATAATAACTAAGTAGTATTTGTGTGAGAACAATTTTGGTACTCTAACATTTGTTTTCTAGAGAATTGACAAACAGGATCTGACTCTGATAAATAAAGCTCTGACTCTGATAGAGATCATGTGCAACGTCACTCTTATTTTGACCAAAAATCACTTCTGCGCCAAAGAAGGAAGATTGCTTCTGATCTACTCACTTTCAAAAAGATTATAAGAAGACAATATGTTGCTGCTGCAATGTTCTCTTGGATTCTGTCTCTGAATATGACTCTGATAATTATTGTTTGAAGACTAAGTGCTGAAGACTCTGAAGACAAGGTTATGTTGAACAACGTTCTGAAGACTCTGAGTTTCTGAAGACTAAGTGTTAAAGACTCTGAAGACAAGGTTCTGCTGAACAATGTTCTGAAGACTTAAGTATCTGATAACCAAGGGTTCTGAAGACTGAGTACTAAAGACTCTGAAGACAAGGTTCTGGTGAACAAGTCCTGAAGACTCTGATGACTCAAGACTCTGAAGAACCAGTGATCAACTCTTCTACTCATGCTTCAACCATATTTATTTAGAAGCCTCTGATGAACAGAAGAAGATGAACCGTTTGCTAGGGAAAACAGTACATAGTACATATCAAACACGTTCTTTTCCACTACCATTCCACTACCATTATTTGGTGGTACAAAGCACAACTTTTGTGTCCGATTTTCATCCTTGCATAACGACATTATTTCAAGTCGTCAGCAATCTTAATGATATTCCTGATATGCCCTCCAAAGAATCTCTTTATGGCTATATAAAGACTTGATCACTTGAAGAAAATCAAGAGAGACACATGTGTGAACAATAAAGCACCACAATACAAAGCAAGAAACATTGTTCTTACTGTATACATTTTCTTTAAGTTATTTGAGCTATTCATAGTGTTTATATCAGCTTGTGTAGAAGCAATTCATTGTAAACATTAACTTTGTTCAAACAGTTGTTTGTATTCCTTAATGGACCAGTTAGGTCAAAATCCTTAAGAAGAGACGGTTAGTCTTTGATTGTTAGTCACCAGCAGGTGCTAGTGCAGTGTAATTAGTTGATTATAGTGGATTAAGTCCTTGTGTATAAGGCGAAATCACCTTGGCGGGTGGACTGGATTAGCTTGATAGTTTTCAAGTGAACCAGGATATATCGTGTGTCTTTCTCTATTGTTAGTTTATTTGTGATCTTTGTTTGAGTTTCACAAAAATCTTTCATTTTGAAAACCCAATTCAAACCCCCCTTTCTTGTGTTTTTCTCACACCTTCAAAAACCAATACTTGGATTCTACATGAAATTTTAGTCTATGGTCCTGCATGCTTGAACAAACATTAGCATACCCAATTTTTCTTTAAATACTTTTTTATCATCAAAATCTATGGAACACGTAGAGCTATCGAGGGGTACAATCTTATGTGTCGTACTCTAAGAAATAAAAAGTCAAAATTTATTTTGCCAAAAGTAAGTGGTATTATTTTTGACATTCTTTAATTTTTAGCTAATGTATTATTTGCGCTTTATGTGTATTAATCACTATATATAAATTAATTGTAGATGTAGAAACAGTCAAATGGACATGCATGTGTCTATTATGTTATGAAACATATGTTGGATATTGTCTCAGGAGAAATTAAGGATTCATGTCATAAGGTAAGAATGTTATCCATTGCACATAATTTATTTATGTTAGTTATTAAGTTATTATTGTTAATGTTAACTAGTAAAATGTTTATGTTATTGTTGTTGTGGAGATTGAAAACAAAATATTCTCGTTGTTGTTTTAACCTAATTTAAATTTTGTTCAAATTATAGGTGTTTAACAATGTGACACCATTCACACAAGAAGATATAGATCAAATTCATTTACGTTAGGTCGGTTCCTTCCTAGATTCTTATGGTTTAAACTAATTTATCTTTGGTCGTTGCATAGTAAACTTGATTAGTATGACATAAATGTATTTGTTCCATTTTGGTTTTTTTTCTTCAAAACAATGTGTTTTTGTATATATAAAATGCTCTTATACTACTACAAAACGCGCAAACAACAACGTCAGGCTTACAACGGATTGCCTATACACCGTTGTAATAGATGCGCGCTTTTTTTTAATCTCGTTAAAAGGCTTTTAATGACGGTTAATATTCAAACTGTGGTGAAATGTGAGGCCTTTCACCACAGGTATGTTTTCAACCGTCATTATATGTAGCGTGTGGTCATGGGTTCAAGTCTCAGCACCAACATTTATGATTTTTTTACATATTTTTTCAAAATACCCACAACCTTTCACCACAGGTATGTTTTCAACCGTCATTATAGGTAGCGCATGGTCATGGGTTCAAGTCCCAGCACCAACATTTATGGTTATTTTACATATTTTTTCAAAATACCCACAACCTTTCACCACTGGTATGTTTTCAACCGTCATTATAGCCAATAATTTAGTTTTAGGTCTTGCACTTCAAAAAATTAATTTTAGGAAAAATCGCCTCCTTTTTAAGATCTGTTTCGTGCATCTGAAGCAGAAAAATCGTGCGGTCATTAGTCCCGTACTCTAAAAGAGTTACAGGACTTCACCCTCAAAACCCCAAATTCATCTTTTTTCTATTTTTAATGAATTTTTTACTATTTTCATAGTCTCCGAAAATTCTCAAAATTCTTATCTTACCTAATTAGATTAAATTTCGTGTTTTTAGATTTTTCTGAATTTATTTTAATCATTTTTTCCTATTTTTTCAAAATGCTGACAGGCCCTTTCACAATGGGTATTTAAACCAACCGTTGTAATAGGTAGCTTTTTTTACTTATTTTTTCAAAATGATGACAGACCTTTCACCACGCATTTTTTGTCATGGGTTCAAGTCCCAGCACCAGCATTTTTTGTTTTTTACTTATTTTTTCAATTCTCATTACCAACATTATAGGTGGCGCGCATATTGAGTTTATTCACTATCCTTAAACAAATCTTGGTCGTCCATTTAGTGATTATCAACGGCCAAGACACTACTATTAGTGATCCGCGTGAAACCTAAAACTTAGACGAACTACATCTTCTACCTCCAAACATCATCTTTCAGTTACGATACTCTATTTCTCCACTAAACCAAATTTCAGAACAACTTTCAGAACTCGAGTTAGCAATGTTAGTTGTTGGTGTTCTTTTTAAATTATTGTTTTTCTTGTTGTTCATTTTTATTATTGTTGTTCTTGTTGTTATTATTGTTATCATTGTTATTATTGTTGTTGTTGTTGATGTTGTTGATGTTGTTGTTCTTGTTGTTATTATTGTTATTATTGTTGTTGTTGTTGTTGTTGTTGTTGTTGTTGTTGTTCTTTTTCTTCTTCTTCTTCTTCTTCTTCTTCTTCTTCTTATTCTTGTTCTTGTTGTTGTTGTTGTTGTTCGTATTGTTGTTCTTGATGTTCTTACTGTTGTTCTTGTTCTTATTGTTGTTCTTGATGTTCTTGCTGTTGTTCTTGTTCTAATGCTGTAATTTTTTTTATTTTATTAAAAGACATACAACAACGGTTTTTTTAAAATAACTGTCATTATAGGTAGTTCTAATGCTGTATTTTTTTTATTTTATTAAAAGACATACAACAACGGGTATTTGAAATAACCGTCATTATAGGTAGCACGTTTTCCATTTTATTACAACGGTTACTGGGCCGTCATTGCACGTACCGCATATACAACAACACTCTACATAACAACGCCTTCGCCCACGTCATTATATGTCATTTCCAACCGTTGTTAAATGGGTTTTTTGTAGTAGTGTTAGTTTGTTGTCTTGTTGAAAACATGTATATATATGTTCTTTCAGAAAATATGTATTTAAAATATTTATATTTCAAAAAAATAATGTTTTTTTCCGTGGTTATAACTCTCAACCGATATATATATATATATATATATATATATATATAGGCACTAAAATCAACCGAGAGGAAAAGTGGTGTGTGCTTTCAAATTTTGAAAATACGAAAATATTGTTGTTAGGCATCGAACTAATGACTAGTATAATTTCCCCTCAAGTGGCTGATCAAAAGAGGGGAGAAGTGGCACACTTTCCATGACACCTTTCTTTACCTCACCCACCAGACCGAGGTAAAACTCATTTTCCAACCTAGGTAAAATCATTTATTCGTAGTAGTGGACTAAAGTAACCAAGACCCCACAATGCAAAGCGCACACACAGAAAGTGGGAAGACCACTAAATTAATAATTGGCCCACCCCCTCTTGGTAGATAGCCACTTAAATGGTTGTGGTGAGTTTTCCTTGCGTCAACCTCAAACTAGGTTTAAACCTGGGTATAGGAGAGGGTATTGACCCTTGGACGAGCATGACCTAGAGACTTCCAATAAACTTCAAGCAAAAATCTCATAAAGTTAAAGCCAGTCCCGAAGCAATATACTCAAGATCTAACACACACGCACACACACACACACACACCTTAACTAAGTAATAAAAATATGCAAATATCAAATTCATATATACATGTTCTTTAATATAAGGTGTTACATTTACATAAGCAAACCAAGTAGGAACATAAAAAAAGGGAGAAAGGTGTGACTAATATATGAGCGAGACAATTTTCCCATCTTCAACTATCCGATTTGATTGTATGTGCTCCCTAAAAATGTGCAAAGGAGAGTAAAAATGCTCCACTTGCAATAAAGCATTCTCAAAAGAGTAAGAGATAATGCAAGGACCACATCAGTCGCTTTATTATTTTTTAGCCAAAGAGATATTCTCAAAGGGAAAATTCTTGAGATCTCCTTGAGCGGTTTATATAAATTCCTTTATAGCTGATAGAGAAACCTGATCAGAAGCTAGAGCTTTGTCTTTCTTTTCCACTTCTCTCGCTAGTAACTTTACCTATTCAACTAAAGAGCTAAGGAGGTTGAAAGCACTCAAGGCGTCACTTATCTCGGTAAGAGAAATAGAGATCGTTTTTACTTTTTGCATGTTCATATCGCAGACACTGTCCTATACCAGTTGTCTCTCCTTACAATGTCGATAATCCAAAATCACATCCCTACGATGGGCTCTACCAATAGCCAGAATGGAATACACTTGTAGGGTTTAAGATGCTAGAGTCGACAATTCCTCCTCAAAAGCCTCATTAATCTGGTTGGTGAGATAAGAGCAACCTTCCTCTAAAGTAGACGACCGAAGCTCTCTTAGGGCACTAGGTCCTAGCTGATCCATGAAGACTAGAGATGAAATGCGTGAAGTTAAGGGAAAAATTCCTAGAGTGTGCGACATCCTTTATGTATCTCCAAGAATCTCAACAATGGGATTAGGAACTGGGGAAGTTCCTTCTTGAATATGCAGTAAATCAAGCAGACAATATCAGATTAATTTCTTCATCACTCCAACTGGAGCGAGGACGATGGATGGTGTTGGAACATTCAAAGGGCTAGAAATTTTCAGGACAATTTGAGTTCACCTCTTCATTTTCTGAATTACTTCCTCGAAGTTCATTGAATATATATATTCCAATTGTCAAAACATTAGGCAACATTGTAAGAAAATATAACAAACGTCAAAGGATAGAAATATTGGAAGCTTAGCAAAAATTACCTTCCTCTCCTCCTTCCTGTTAGGATCCATCAACAAGCGAGTTTCGATGAATCGCTTCAATCGTTTCCTTGAGGCTTCATCCTGAGGCACAATGCCCCCATCATAACCTAAATCTTTGAAGAAGGTGATTAACCATTTCTTAAGGTAAAGCTCTTCTTAGGACATGTCACCTTCCTTGTAGATGTATGACCCATTCCCAATTAAAAAGTGGCATTGGCTCCAAAACATACGAAATAAACTTCTACATTGGTATTTCAGTTAAGTCTTTATAGCACAGACCTTAGCATGAACCTCTTTGTTAAGAGGAGTAACTAAAAACAACCATTTTTGGAATTGTTTCATACTATTAGAACACGATTCAAACTAACAGGTAATATGCGTTAGTGTAACTAACCCTTGGTCTTGCGCATAATTCGCTTATCTATGTTGTACCCTGAAAAGATGGAATAAGAGTGAAAAGTATGGATTTCCTCCCCGATAGTCACACAAATATTGGAAGACTTTGATGTAAGCCAAACTCACAGGGTTCAGTTGCGGGGATTCAATCACCGGATGGTTCAGAATTTTAACTTTGAAACCATTGAATGGAAATCAGGGACCTAAAATTAAAATGGTACACTCATAAAAATGGATGACACACCCACTGTATTCAATGAAAATTTTCTTGTCTTCTTTAGGGACAAATACTCCCTAGTCAAAAGAAGGACCCACTTCAAGAAAAGCCATGTAGAGTATACCTTCGCGAGCAAAGATAGAAACAATTACCGAAATTGTAGGGTTTACCAAAGTAACAGAGGTATTCTCCTTCGCTTTTTGACGCATGGTGGGTACCACTTCCATTATTTAAGAAAAATGGTATATTGTGAGAATGCAAATAACAAAAGACAAAGGCAATGAATAAATATACCATATAACTATTCTAAAAGATTGTGCAATGTTTTAATGAAAGAAAGGAAATAAGCACTATCAACCGTATATATTCCCTCAAAAAGATACTATAGTAATCTTGTTTCCAAATGTCATCATGATAAAGCAGGTGAAAAGACACCTAAAGAACGAGGGCACATTTTAGGAGTGAACTCCCTATGACAATTAAGTCACATCGCGACTTTTAACTTCAGCTAAGCAAAGGCCCGTAGAAAAGGACAAACACAACAAAACCCCCACCCTAAAGAGAATATGTGTCATATCCCAAAATTTGCCCAAACTTTTATTTTTATCTGGCTTATCGCTGCATCCCTCTGCATACATAATTCTCCAGTCATTCATTTAAATACAATCATTCATTCATCAGCATATTCATGCTACAACTGTTTAGGTCATTAGTTCACAAGTCCATGCTTCAAGGCCTTGGAATAGGATTTACAAGATTGGTTCATTATGCATCTCTGACTTTTGGCTAGGTGCACAACAACTTGTGGCTAATCTCTCTTGGATCCTAACATTGGCCTATGACACTTGTGGGATGGCTTGTGGTTTTTTTGTCTAGTTTTGTTATTTTGACTCAAGGCATTACAAATTCATGGTCAAAGTCAACCAAGGTTCAAATTAAGTTCAAGAAGGCAATTGTGGAAGAAAAGGCGTGTTACTTAAGATACAAGTTACATCACATCATTTCGAGACAAACCATTTCCTTTTCAAGAACACAAATTACACAATTCATTCAAAAATGCATTTTTACTTACAAGAACATACAAGTCATACCATAAAAATCTCAATTACAAGAATCACATTTTGACCTATAATTAACTTTAGTCAACTGTTGACTTTTTGGTCAAATAATTAACAAAAGTCAACTTATCTAACCTAGACCCTATTAAACTTTTCTTCACAAGATATTCTTCCAAAAAAGCCTTCAAGTGCTTCCGGTTTCCTCATGCCATGCCATTCCATGCCAAGTCATCTCAAAGGCCTAACAACCTGCATCAAACAAACCAACACGTCAATAAGTGCATCTCACCCCAATTCAATGCATAAGCATGTACACAAATTTAAAGCCAAACAGTGCCCATTTTTGCGTACATAAACCAATACTTACACACATTCAAGCCAAACAATCATTCTCAATTTACACTACACAAACATGCCATACCAATTCAGTCAACTAACCAAGTTCAGATCGACAAACCACAACAATTAACCTAACTCACCCTTCTAACTTCAAGACAACAACTACATATAATAACTACCGTTTTCCATTTCAAGACAAACTAAACATTCTAGTTTAACTAACATTCTCAGTGACTTCCTAATTCCATTAACTGAAACTAACTCTTTTTAATTCAAACAAACTAACATTAGCATCAGGATCATTAACTGTTACATTTCCAAACTAATATCCAAATGCAATGATAACTTCCTAATTCCATTTTACACTAACTGAACTGCAAGACCATCTCATTTCAAACATTTCAAACACTGAACAACAAACAATTTCATTTAAAATACGTTCATTCAAATCATCCACACCACAATTCAATCATACATATACATCAATACAACCATGCTTACATAACCATTCAAAGCATTGTCCATTAATTACCTTGACCTAAACCTAACACAGTAACACTAACTGATCTTAACTAACAACTAACTCATTTCATCCATATTCTAACAGTTTTAACAAAACATAACTAACACTTAATTTCACTAACTCATTTTAATTAACTTTCAATTAACAGCTTCTATCCTAACTGTTTTAACTAATTCTACCGTCATAACACAATCTAAAGGCTTACCTCGAACTCATTATCACAATTCGAGCCTAACTGTTTTAGCAGAAGGTTGATTAACCTCTTCAAATCTCACTAACTAAGCATCTTCACTAACTTCAATCTCAGCTAACTTACAATCCAAATTCAATTTAACTACACTAACTGATTCAAAACACCTTATAACTGAAGTTAACAGATTTTTTTAAATAGTGTTGATCACTCCTAACAACCTTGCTCGTGAGAATCTAACTAAACTAATCGTGACCTCCGCCGCCACTAGAGGCGATTTCCTGCGCGGCGAGGTTTTGGACCTCAAGTGAAGTGTGTCAGATGAAGCATGGTCGTGTTTTGTTTGAGTGAACAATTGTTGAGTCTCTTCACTCTTGTTCCCTTCCCTTGGTTAATGCGTGTTGGGCCTGTGCCCTATGACCCACTGAACTTGCATTTGGCACCCTACTCACACGCTATACCCCTTCCTCTGAATCTACACAAACCATGGGCTTCGTTTGCTGAAGCCCAACAATATCTTGCAATCCACACACCCCTGCAAGCCAAGGCACCCCCTGGATCTATTTTCTTTTCTTCTTTTTAATCTTTGGTTTATTATTTTTTAATACATTTTGTCATTACTTTTTAATGAATTTTAATGCCTCTTTTACATTTTTTTTTGTGTTTGATAAATACTTAGAAAATTCCATGATTTTATTTAGTGTTTAGTTAGAATTGATTGACTTTAATCCCATAGCTCATGTTCTTAATTGAAGGATTCTTAGAAAGTAAGCATACACTTTGGTTTTAATTAGAACTTATGTAGGATTAATTTTAGATTAGTTTCCAATTAGAAATAATAAACATGTCCATATTAAATTTAGACTAATTTTTTTAATCTTAGAAATTGATAGGCATGTTAATATTAGGTTTATTAGCATTTAATTGTTTAGTTAATTCTAGATTAGATTTTAGGAATTAATATGCATTATTAATACTTTGATTCTTTTAGGATTCTAGACTTAATAAAGCCCATATGCTTGACTCATAACTTGATCACATTCCCGATTGATTGGGTTGATCAAAGTTTTCTTTGGTCTATTAATCAATTGACATTTGTCGAATTTCCCTTGTCCAGTCAAGTGATCATAAGCCTCTTGGTCACTTGATGGGACTATCCCTTGGTATTTGCACTGCACTGGATTGTTCAAGTTCAAGACTTCACTTACAAGACACTGTAGATAGGCTGGGCATCAAAGCCTTGATCATTGTTGGGATCCTATTCCTTTTCTTTGTTCATTTAAGACTAAAGCCATTTTTGTAAATAAATCCGAAAAAACTTTAAAATATGATGCGAATTGTGCGACAAGAGCCTTAAGCAACGGAGAAAAATGAGAAGGATTATTTCTATACTTGTTATGAGTATCTTTGAATACGGGATGTAGGCCCCATTTAATCAAAGTATTCGCCTACGTTCATAAACTTTAGTGCAATTTAAATCAAGACAAACTTTCCAAATCTAAAATCAATCCTAACCTATCAGATTCCTCTTTTCGCCTTAGGGCATTCAAAAACCTTTTAATAAGAACATGTTATTTTCGTTCTACCGCAAACAAACAACTCTAAAGTCTCCCACGCGCGAACATGCAAGCAATGTAACTGCTAGAACTTAAACGTTAACAATGTTCAATAAAAACAACCAACAAACACTTATTTTCTACCATGAACTACAGAGCTCTAATTTCCTTATTGCACTATGAGGATACGTAGGCACGCTTGTGCAAATCCTTGGTGAGCACACTAATTAAAAACTTATTTACTCCCCTTAATTAAACCCAATCGCAAGTAGCCTTTAGATAATAACACCTATCCATGCAAAGAACAAGTAAAATGGTACCTGTCATAACCCAAATTTGTCCTACCCTTCATACAAATCTTATGGCTTATGCATCTCATATTTCTCATGTACATACCCTTCATTAGGTCATCAAACACATCATGCATTCATTGGCATAGGCTTGTTACTTGGATAAGAGGTCATGGAGAATTAGGGTTTAGATAATGTACTAGGGTTCACCTCTTTTGCATATTTGTTTCAATTAAAGATGTAAAAGTCATGAATTAGGGTTCTGTCCCTCGTACTCAAGATCATTAGATGAATCCTAAAAAACTTGACTCCACCTAAAGCTTCTCTTTCTCAACATCTTTGGTATTCATTTGGCATATGAAGTGGCTTCCAGGGTGCTTGCCATATAAGTCATCCTACAAAGTGTCATCTAAAAAGGCATTGGGAATTCTATAAGCATCATCTTATTGTGTTCATCACCATCACTTGATTAGGATTTATTTCCCTAATCATGTGATATCCAAGAGGATTCCTTGTGAAGATTTGTCCATCAATGCATCTTATCATTCAAGAAAGTCCATCATTGAGAAGATTTTAGGGTCCATGAAGGTTTGGATTTGAACAGGACTTGCAAAGACCATCAGTGTCAACTATGGAAGTTTACATTGGATACATGAACTTCTTTATGGCCCTCATTCCTTACATTTTGGCCTAGTTATTTGATTTGAATATAAGGCATTTTCAAGGTTCATTCAAGAAATAATTGAAAGTTCACATTCAAAGTTTGGGAATCAAGTCAAGGAGGTCAAGTCAATTCAAATCCAAGATCCGTTCAAGTTGATATCCAAGGCAAATCAAGGTTTTATGGAGGGAAATGCAAAGTTATCAAGTTCATTACAAGAAAAGTAAAAAAAAAAATCAAACCATACAAAGAATTACAAAGTTTTGACCTAAGTTGACTTTTGATCAACCAGTTGACCAAAGTAGGGGTGTGCATGGTTGGTTATTTTTAAAAACTAAACCATAACAATTTTTAAACCAATTAAATGGTTTGGATTCATAACCATAACCACATTTCAATCAAAACTGATTCTAAAACCGGTTATAAATTTGGTTATAGTTATATAACCGGTTATTAATTTCTTTTTCAAAAATATTATTTTCTTTTCAAAAATATTTTTTTTTAAATAAAAAAAATTTTTTTTTTTCAAAAAAAATATTTTTTCTAAAAAAAAAATAATTTTTTCTCCAAGAAAAAATTAATTCTTTTTCCAAAAAATTTAATAATTTTTAAAAACATTAATTTTTTCAAAAAAATAAATTTTTTTTCGACAAATTGAATTTTTTTCGAATAATTGATTTTTTTTTTCAAAATACTTAATTTTTTTTTCACAAAAATTTAATTTTTACCTCAAAAAATTTAATTTTTTTTCACAAAAACTAATTATTTTTTCAAAAAATTTCATTATTTTTCGTAAAACTAAATTTTTCATAAAAATTAATTTATTTTTCACAAAAAATTAACTTTTTTTTCAAAAATAAAATAATTTTTTCCTAAAAAATTTATTTATTTTATTCGAAAATATATAATTGAATTAAATATTTAGATTTTGGATAATAACCGGATTCAAAAATAAAATAAGGTTGGATAACCAACCATTAATAATTTAACTGGTTAATAACCATTTAATTATATCCAGATATTTTAAATGGATTTGGATTTGGATCTCATAACCGGATATTTTGCACACCTCTAGACCAAAGTCAACTCATCTAGTTCTACCTAGCTGAAACCCTAATTTTACTTTATCATTCATTCATGAGCCATCCCCCTGGTTGTTTAAAGTTTTCACAATTCTTGATGTTGTTTTTGGTCCATGGCTTCCATACCAATCTTGATCCCTTTACTCCACGACCTTCTTGCCTTGTGTTCATGTCCCACATCCGCGGCAGCCTGCAGTTCAGCAAAAGAAACATGGTTTAGATGCATAAAGTTCACATTTCCAAGCATAATCACATCACTAACTAAGTTAACATCCATTGCAAGAGCCAACAACACACAGACTACAACAAAATTTCAATTAATCATTGTTGAAGAGTTTATTACCATATCATTGGATGCGCCCAGAGTTGTTGGAACATACCCTGAAATTAAAAATCCATATTCATCAAGTAGTATGTGAAATGGTCGGGTAAAAAAGGGTTGAGGACAAATTTGTGGGAACACTTCACAAATTTGGATACAAGGGTTCATACATGTCAAAAATTAGTTGAAACAACTTGTATTTATTCAGTCCTTTGCTCCAACTTCACTTGTGCATATATCAAATCAAACTGACAGGCCCAAGGTGTTTTAATCGACGATATGGATATTCCTACACAAGCACTAATCAGTCATACTGGGAAATTACATCTGATACATGCCTAGACTACACAAAGCAGTATGTTATGGGAATCAGACCTTGGTTAGGATACATTGGTTCCTGCGATAAAAAGCTATGCGATTACTCCTTCTTATCTTGTTTCCAAGGCACGCACTCGTAATCTACAGGAATGTACCGCTTCTAAACATCATGATGCAGACTAAACATCATGACTCCTGCATCCAAAGTTTTACTAACCGAATTCGACAAACCGAGCTGCCATGAACAAGTTTCAAGTCACACCTAACATAACAATGTCGGTTAAAACCGTAACAGAACTTGAAATCACAGAACTCATTCAAATATAGTTCAAGCACGTCATAATAGAAGTGATTATTGACTACATAACACAAATTCAATTAGATTACTAACACTACCAGCAAAAATTCAGCAAGTCTTAACAATTGTCTTGACTTCAATAAACAGCCCATAACAGAGAAAATCACAACACATTCAATTCATTTTCAACAAGCTTGCAATTACTAACCTCAATACATAAAAATTCAAAAACTGCACCGAGCATAACTTAGAGTTCCGAGTGGTATCATAGTATCAAATAAGAGTAACAAGACCACTCTAATTTCAATTTCGAATGATAAGTGATCGTGAAGGCTGGATCAGATCCTGTAAAAGTGGGACACCAAGTACGCCTGGGATGCTGGTCGTATGGAGAGGAGGAGGAGGGTGTACCTGCAAGGCACTCCGACGCTCAAGTAAAAAAGGGTCAGAGATAAGGGGTCAGTACAAAGCGTTAGTTCGTAGGGTGAATATTTGATATCTGACCCTCTTAAGTGAGAGGGCTTATATAGAGCCCCCAGCGCGTGGCCAACGGTCCTATTATCGGGGTGAAATAACCGTTTTCCCGAAGAATAGGTAACTACCTAAACTAGTCGTTATGTCGGGCAGGGTTCCCCAAACTAGCCGTTATGTCGGGCATAGGCATAGTTTCGGGCACCTGCCCATAGCTACTCGGGGAATGGATGAGTCGTGCGTAACGGGCATTGTTTCCGGGGAGGTGTGATGCAGTCCCTGCCCGGTTGGAGGGGCAGAAAGGTAACTTTTGCCCCTTCGTGGATTGGACTTAGGCAATTTTGGCCGCTTCGGAGCAGAAGTGGATTGGGCCGTGTCTGGCCATTGGTCCAGTCCAGAACAGGAGTCCCCCCAAGTCGTTGCTCCTGAGCACGAGAGTGATGACTTAAGGACAGCTCGTTGCTCCGGGGAGATAGCGTGAGGTCGTCGTTTGATGACGAGGAGGGCCGCCTCGGGACGTCCGTGACTGGTGGTGTTCGTGACCTCTGGTGTCCGTGGCATTCATGACCGTGACCGTGTTGCCCGGTGTCCAGAGAGACTAACGGTTAGTCAGAATAAAAAGATTTGAATTTGTTTGGTGTTTTTTAGACAGAAGTGTTTTAAGTTAGTTCATAACTTGCATTGCACCAAAGTCTATGACATAGGAACGAATACTTCGCGTATCATCCCCAACAGGACGTACACTAGGTACCCTAGAAGAATGAAGGGAAACCCCTCACTCCTCACTTCCCATGCTTAAGGCTCGTGCGCAATACACTTTATCCTTTATTACGTGTTTTCAAGAAGTTTTGAGATGAGAAGAGAGAAGACACAAAGGAAACTCTAAAGGGAAACTAAGAGTCCTAATGTTATCATGCATGGGTAACCTATGGTTAGTGAGGCTTAGGAGAGATGACTACCTAAAGCCTAATGTTAATCCTAAACCAAGCTTAATCAAAAATTAAGTTGGACTAGGTAGCTCTAAGGGAAAAGAATCCAAGACTTAATCAAGTCTTGAGATTCATGGGATGAGAAAGAGTGAGAGAGAAGAAAGAAGCATCTTAAATGCTAAAGCAAACACAAGTATGAAAGCTTAAAAGAGAAAGGAGAAGTTAGAATGTGGATAACTATCCACATCCCATTCACTTACCATTAGCCCCTACATGGTTAGCAAAAACAAACATAAGCAACAATAAGACAAATGAAACCCAAACAAGTCACAACCCAAACAGAAATGGTTACAAACCAAATAAAACTCATCCAAGTCAGAATGTATACCTTAGAGGTGACACATAATGTTTACCAAACAAACCCAAGCAAAGAGAATGCAAACAAATGGCCAAACATCCAAGAAGATCATCAAAGAAGGAGTAGAAGAAATGAGTGGATATGCAAGGTGATCATGCAACAATGCATTAAATTAAATCAAAGTCAGAATGTGAATGACCTAAACATGTGCCTAAACATGATGTAAAAATGTCACATGAGGCATACAAACAAGTATCCAAGCATTGAGAGTAATTAGAAGAAGAAGAAAGAAGCATGTAAGTGAAACATGTTCAAGTATGCAAGATGAAACATGAATAGCATATGGAATGAATGCAAAGCTCTAAAGTCAGAAGCATACATCATATGAGATGCAAATAAGAGATGTGGCATGGTATACACAAACCAAATACAAACCAAGAAGAGGCATAGATGAGAAGAAGTGAGAAGATAAGTCAAAAAGAGGCATGTGAAACAAGCATGAAACATGTACACAAAATAAGTAACAACCTCACACCAATGACTTAAATTTGCATTCAAGAGACCTATAATGATCTAAACAAGGCTCAAGAAATCAAAGAAAACAACCTCATACAATGGCACAAGTGCCTTCTCAAGCAAGTAATTCAACATGATCAAAGATGTTCACAAAAGAAGACCTCAAACATGAATGATCAAACAAATAGTAAACATGATTCAAAAATCATCAAATTAAATCTCAAAACACCTCAACCAGGGGCAAACATCATATTAAAAACTCATACAAAAATTCACAAGATAGGTCCCTCAAACAATTAGACAAAGAGCAAAAAGGATTATGGATCAATATGCAAAAGTGAGGGGCTAAAATGCAATATGAAAAGAGTTTAAAAAAATGAGAAATTTTTTTTATGCACTTCAATATGTTGATGAAATAATTCAAAAAGAATGGACCCAAAATGTTTTATGTGCTATGAGAAATAAATTCTCAAAGTTGAAGTGTGCAAATAAGAACAATTTTCAAAGAAAATAAAAGAAAATGCCAAAAATATGATGAAAAATGACCAAAGTCATAAATAAAAAATGTCCAAAATTAACTAAATGCAAAAATATGCTTCATGATTTTTGGTGATTTTTGGATGCATAAAACTATTTTTTAAAAATTAAAAATGAAAATGAATTAATTAAATAAAAATAGGATGAAAGGAAGAACCCAGGGGTGTATTCAGCAAGCAATTCACGTTTAAAATAAACAAATGGGCTTAAACAGGGGGTGCAGATATCAAACCCAGCCCAACAGAAAGTGCCAGCGCATGCCAAACAAAAAAAGGAAATCCAGTCAAACCAATTGACTCCATAACAACCACAGGATCAATCTTGCGCATGATAACAAGTTAACCAATCTACTCAGTACACAAGATGGAGGGTTCATATTGAAAGTACACAGCAACCAAGGTATGCACGCACACAACAAAATCATCAACAATTAAAATACAAGCACGTGAAAGGCACATGAATTTTTAATGTGTTGGCATAAATCAAACCATCATATGAATCCAACGCATGAGATCAAATCAAACAATCACACAATCATACATGATCAAGGGCGCAGATCAGAGGTACATGATAAGCAACATGGATTACAAACACACAAACCACAAAATAAAAACAGATTTTAAATGATGTGGCACACTTATGACCATCAGATCAAAAGATCCAACGGTCCAGACATCATGACCTTCATTGAATCTTCAGTTCACCTGAAAGTGAACCAGACGCCGGAGCCCTAGCTCCGGTCGTCTTCTCCGGTGGCTCCCACGGTGGAGTTTCACAAAATTTCCCAGAAATCAAACATGAGCACATCATCTTAACCAGAATTCAACAAGGATTTCAAATATGCAATTTGTTTCACCAAATGATCAACACACAAGCCAAATCGAAGGAAAACAAGTTAGATCTAAAAACTTCAATCATCAAATACTCCCATGATACACGTCCAAAACTCACACAAATCACCTCAGAATGATCAGTGAACATCATAGATCATAATGCACACAACAAAATCAAGTTCTATGATGGTGAAAAGTAAGCTAACCTGAAAGTTGCAGAGCTTGAAATACACCAAGAAACCCTTCCAAAAGCTGCAGATCTTCCTCTTTTGAGCTCTATTTGCAAAATAAATGCAAATAGAGGCTTGAATCTGGCTAGATCTAGAAGTTTGAAGATGAACCCTCTTAAAGTGCACTTGATGAAAATCTCACTCTAAGCTTAAATCAATGGTGGATTCTTACTCTACCAAGTGTGTAGGTCACAAATATGGAAAGAAAACTCAATGAAACCATAGGAGCAGTGAGTTTCGAAGGAGGGAAAGCTTTGAATGAAAAATGGAATTCTCAGCAAAAATGAGTGCATGACCTAGCAATGGACGTGTGAGTTATCTTATATACACCTCATTAGACCTCTGATCATGATTAGAGTTTGGTTAAACCCTTGATTAATGAATTTGGACGGTTTATGCAAATTTGCACTTTGTGTTGTACCACTTGATTCACACGTGCATTCCCATGCTTTCTATGATGGATCACTCATATTTCATTTGCTAATCACACCTGAATTGAATTTGGGCTTTGAAATGTCTTGATTTGTGAGTTTTGATGCTTCTTGCAAAAATGTTCTTTGTGAAATAAGTGAGGTACAAGTCATGAAATGGAGTGAAATAAAGGTCAAAAATGGTCCTCATGGAATGTACTTGGATGTTGTAATGTGACATGAAGCAATAGAACCAAATATAGATCAATATGAACAAAAATTCAAAAGGTGTAAAAATGACACCATAAGAAAACCCTAAAATCACCTTGCCTTGTTTTGGTCATATCTAGAGTTCCTCAAATGATATGGAGATGTTCTAGTACTTTTTGGAAATGGGGGAGAAAGATCTTCAACTTTCATGTTGGAGGAAAATTCATTTGAAGTTTCCTTGATGATGAAAAGTCAAGTTGAATGTTGTGGAAAAACTGCCAAAAATGGAAAGTTCTCATTATAGGTCATTTTTCAAATTTAGTAACTTTTGCACAAACTCTTGATTCTTGAAGAATGGTGTCATCCATACTATTCCTTGACCAAATAAAGGTACATGGACTTGGGAAACATGATTTGAACCCTTGAAAACCCATGGTTGACTTTCCTTTTGAATTGTTGACTTTTGCTTACTTCACAAGTAACTAATCCACTGAACATCTTCCACAATGACACACTAGCCAAATCTTTCCTCCTTGAGTACTTGTAAGCACATAGAACCTCATGAGAATGTATTTGAACAGGCAAAACCCATCAAGAAGCCTTTTGGAACCAAAACCCTAATTTGGACCATTTGATTAGGAGAGTGTGGTTCACTTGAAATCTCTTGCCAATCTTGATCTTATGAAGATGTGATGAACCCCTCAAACCACCTTGAGGCTTGAGAATCCTTTGAGATGGACCCAGTACCTTGATCCCATGCTAAGAACCAATGCTATGCACAAATGCTAATGCAAGAAATGCAAAGAAACATAAGCCAGTTAGCTAAAAGTAAGAAGGCAAATTTTGGGGTGTTACAGCTGCCCCTATTCAATCAACTTGGTCCTGAAGGTATGATAGTAACGGTTGTCATGCGTTCAAAGGATTCACAGAGATTGAATACCAAAGAAACCTGAAATTTGCAATCCTCAAAGAAGGGACGACTCCACTGGGGAACAAGCAATAAATGTTGCACTGTCACAACACGTACGAGTGTTGGAAACCAATACAAACAATGTATTGAAATGTCATAAAATAAACACAACCGAGTGTTAGCTATGCTGGGAATAAACACGGATGGGTGTCAAGGAATCCAAGATATCAGATACGGACGGGTACTGAGAAGATACACGGACGGGTGTAAAAAGGTTCAATACGGACGGGTATCGGAAAGGCACACAGACGGGTGTAAAGAGGCTCAATACGGACGGGTATCGAAAAAATACACGGACGGGTGTAAAGAGGTTCAATACGGATGGGTATCGAAAAGGTACACGGACGGGTGTAAAAAGGGTTTCAATAAGGACGAGTATCGAAAAGGTACACAGACGGGTGTAAAAAGGGTAAATTTACTGGGGATTAATCTCGCTAGGGAATGGAAGGCAACACGGACGAGTATCATCAAAAGGTCAATATGGACGGGTATTGAAATCAAAGGTTCAAACATAGACGGGTGCCGAAGGAAACACAGACGAGTGTCTGACGGTAAAAACCTTGAGGGGATAAACCAAAGGACCACCTGGACGAAGCGGTAACAAAGAAATCATGGATTAACGATCCTGGCAAACAACTCTGCAAGGGACTGTTAAATATTGCTTTGAATGAATAAACCCAACACTTGTGGAATAAAGTCGAATGATATCTCCTAAAATTCGGCTTTCCTGACGAAGGAAAACTCAAACCTGGCTTATGCTTCAGATGCATATGTTTGAATTTTGCCGTAATGCTCCACGCGAAGTGGAAATGCTACGCATTTAGGAGGAGGCCATGCAAAAAATGCTTATGCAATGCAAAAGAAGCGCCTCAGCAAAATAAATGTTGAGGGCGAAGGCAAACTCCACTGGGGACGACAACATAAATTGTCCTCCGAAATAAGAGACCCTGCTGAGAAAGACTTCACTCTGTTGAGGAAGACATTGATCACAAATTCTGCTGGAGATGAAAGCTCCGAGAGAAAACCCACTCTGTTGGGGGATATCAAGATCAACAACTCTGCTGGAGATGGACGAAACTCCGAGAGAACACCCACTCAGTTGGGGATAGAAATGAATATCAATTCTGCTGGAGATGGACGAATCTCCGAGAGCATACCCACTCGGCCAGGGAATAACAAGATTAACAATTCTGCTGGAGATAGACGAAACTCTGAGAGAATACTCACTCAGCTGGGGAGGGAGATGAATACTGAAGATGGAAACTCCTCCGTCGGGGATCACCAAATACCTCAGAACTTGGATTTGATGCCTGCCAAAAACGATTAGACTTAAGACCTGATGGGGATACCAATCACCACCAGACTGCTTGGGGATGTCGGTGAGTTTAATCTGCTGTTAGGGAAATAACTTTACCCTCACCCTGTTGGGGATTAGATCAAGTCGTTGTCGGTGAAACTATACTTTCTGACCAACTGAGGAAAGTAGACACCAGGACTCTGTGGGGATAATAACATCTTTGTCCATGAACTGCCTGCTGGAGATACAACAACATCCACCTTAGAGCAATTAACTTCTGAACGTTTGCTGGGGAATAGTAATCCAAACACAACTTCGGCTGGGTATACAATCCTCTGTACTCTTGTTGAGGGGGACGATCCTCTTATGTCCTTCTGAGGGGGACGATCCTCATCGACACATCTGCTTGGGAAATAGTAGTTGTCAACATCCACTCTGCTAGGGGATAAACACATGTTTCCTGACTAGCTGAGGAAAAAACGACTGCCCCATACTCTGTGGGGAAACACCACCTGCTGAAGAAAGGTGAGCCAAATCACAATTCTGGCTAGGGGAAAACCTCTTATACTCTGTTGAGGAAGACGAACCTCGATGCTCTGATGGGGAAGAGTAATAAACTGCTGAGGACGATCAGACTTCAAAGTTGGGGAGAGCTCTACTGGGGAGGTACACATGTCATCCTGCAAAACCAACAGAAAGGTCTACGTGCAAAAATGATTACTTTGATTATCATCATAGTGACTGACGCCTAAGCAATTGCCACTGTTTTCCAACTTGTTTCATAAAGCTCAACATTTTAGCATGTAATATTTATAAAAAATATCGGACATTTTCACAAACAAAACAGGTAAAACAAAAACAAAAGCTCTTTGATTGAAATGTAAACTTTATTGAATGATCAGCCTGTAAATAGACATTTACATCTGGAAGCAATTCCTGAAAAGAGGTAATTGCGCATAAAACAAAAGAAAATACACATGTCGGCAATGTGGGGAACAGACATCCACCATGACTCGACTCAGCTATAATCCATATGACTTGTTTATCCGCAGATACTTTGGCCTTTGAAGATGACTGACTGGACTGATTCCTTTCCTTCGAATTTTCCAAGTGTGAATAGTGATCACAGATCGAACGCAGATCGTAGTCTTTGCTTTCAAATCCCTAACTTTTGTCTGGGTCGCCCTTTTCGGGTTTTCAATCCACCGGGATACCCATTTTTGCCAAATTTGCCTTTTCAGGTTTTCAACCTTGCGGGTTTATTCTTTTTTTCTTTTTTTTTTTCTTTTTTTTTTTTATTTTTGCCCGAACCTTTTCTTTTTATGGTTCGCCAGGATGTCCCATTTTTGCCTGAACCTTCTTTTTATGTTCAGCAGGTTTCTTTTATGCAAAGTATTTTTTGACTACATCCGCGTTCACAGGGGACGTAAAATCTTCGCCATCCATAGTTGAGAGTAATAAGGCTCCACCAGAGAAAACCTGTCTTACCACATATGGCCCTTCGTAATTCGGAGTCCACTTGCCCCTGTGATCTGTTTGAGGAGGAATGGTCCTTTTCAGAACTAATTCACCAGTTTGGAAACACCGAGGACGCACTTTCTGATCAAATGCCTTTTTCATCCTGCTCTGATACAACCGGCCATGTGCAATGGCTTTCAATCTCTTCTCTTCAATGAGGTTCAGTTCATTCAGTCAGGAACGCACCCACTCAGCTTCATCAAGCTTCACGTCTGTCAGAATTCTCAAAGAAGGAATCTCAACTTCTAATGGCAGAACTGCTTCCATACCATATACCAGTGAGAAAGGGGTTGCCCCAGTTGATGTGCGTACCGAAGTACGATAACCGTCCAAAGCGTAAGGCAACATCTCATGCCAGTCTTTGTATGTCACTACCATCTTCTGCACAATCTTCTTTATGTTCTTATTAGCCGCTTCAACAGCCCCATTCATCTTCGGGCGGTAGGGAGAAGAATTGTGATGTTCGATCTTAAAGCTCTGGCATAGCTCCTTCATCATCTTATTGTTCAAATTTGAACCATTATCAGTAATGATTCTCTCCGGGACTCCATACCGGCAGATAATGCCCTTCTTAATAAACCGGACTACCACTTGTCTGGTGACGTTGGCATACGATGCTGCTTCTACCCACTTCATGAAATAATCAATAGCCACCAGGATAAAACGATGTCCATTTGAAGCAGTCGGCTCGATCTTCCCAATCATGTCAATGCCCCACATGGCAAAAGGCCAAGGTGACGACAAAACATTCAGAGGAGTAGGCGATACGTGCACCTTGTCAGCATAAATCTGGCATTTATGACATTTTCGGGCGTATTTAAAACAATCAGACTCCATAGTCATCCAATAATACCCCGTTCTCAACAATTTTCTAGCCATAGCATGCCCATTGGCATGAGTACCGAAGGAACCTTCGTGAACTTCTTCCATTAACAGGCCCGCCTCGTGTTCATCAACACAACGTAGCAAGACCATGTCAAAGTTTCTCTTGTATAACACATCATCTTTGTTCAAAAAGAAGTTTCCTGATAACCTCCTCAATGTCTTTTTATCCTTGGAAGATGGCCCAGCTGGGTATTCCTGACTCTTCAAAAAGACTTTGATGTCATGATACCAGGGCTTGCCATCTGATACCCCTTCAACTGCAAATACAAAAGTAGGCATGTCCAAGCGCATGATTCTAATTGAAGGAGTTTCATTCCAACGATTCACTTGATACATTGATGACAACGTTGCCAACGCATCAGCCATCTGATTCTCTATCTGGGGAATGTGATGGAAGTCCACTCTATCAAAGAAAGGTAACAACCTTCTGGCATAGTTGTTATACGAAACAAGATTTGCTTGATGAGTCTCCCATTCACCTGTAATCTGGTTAACCACCAATGCAGAATCACCATAAACATCGAGGTTCTTGATTCTCAAATCAATTGCTTCTTCTAACCCCATGATGCATGCTTCATACTCCGCCTCATTCTTGGTGCATATGAACGCCAATCGGGCAGTGAAGGGTATATGAGAACCCTGTGGAGTCGTAATGATTGCCCCGATTGCGTTACCATATAAATTAACAGCCCCATCAAAAACCATCTTCCACTGAGATCCAATCTCAGGTCCTTCATCAGGCAAAGGTTCTTCACAATCCTTCATTTTCAGATACAAGATATGCTCATCCGGAAATTCAAACTTCATCGGTTGATAATCCTCAATTGGCTGTTCGGCAAGATATTCTAACAAAACACTTCCCTTAATGGCCTTTTGGGAAACATACTGAATATCGTATTCTGTCAAAACCATCTGCCAACGGGCTATTCTGCCAGAAAGGGTTTGCTTCTCAAACACATACTTGATCGGATCCATCTTCGAAATCAATAGGTTTGTGTGGTTTAACATATACTGCCTCAAACGCTTAGCGGCCCAAGCGAGTGCACAACATGTTTTCTCCAACATCGAGTACATTGACTCACAATCAGTAAACTTTTTACTTAAGTAGTAGATGGCGTGCTCTTTTCTACCTGGCTCGTCTTGTTGACCGAGCACACAACCCATTGAATTCTCAAGAACCGTGAGATACATAATCAAAGACCTTACTGGCACTGGCGGCATAAGGACCGGAGGTTCCTGCAAGTATTCTTTAATCTTTTCAAACGCCTTTTGACAATTTTCATTCCACCTGACCGCTTGATCTTTTCTTAACAACTTGAAGATTGGTTCACACGTGGCTGTGAGATGCGAGATGAACCTAGCAATGTAGTTTAATCTCCCCAAGAAACCACGAACCTCTTTTTCTGTTTTCGGCACAGGCATTTCTTGTATGGCTTTTACCTTTACAGGGTCAACCTCAATACCCTTTTCACTAACAATGAACCCCAGCAATTTTCCTGATCTCACCCCGAAGGTGCACTTGTTTGGATTCAACCTCAGTCTGAATTTTCTCAATCTTTCAAATAGCTTCTGAAGATTCACCAGATGTTCTTCCTCCGTATTTGACTTCGCAATCATGTCATCAACATAGACCTCAATCTCTTTGTGAATCATATCATGAAAGAGAGTCACCATCACCCGCTGATAGGTTGCCCCTGCATTTTTTTATCCAAAGGGCATCACTTTGTAGCACAAATTTCCCCATGGTGTTATGAATGTTGGCTTCTCCATGTCCTCTGGGGCCATCTTGATTTGGTTATACCCAGAGAAGCCATCCATGAAGGAAAACACAAAATACTGAGCAGTATTGTCAACTAACACGTCAATGTGATGGAGCGGGAAATCATCCTTTGGGTTTGCTCTGTTCAAATCCCTATAATCAACACACATCCTGACCTTCCCATCCTTCTTAGGTACAGGCACGATGTTAGCAACCCATGGAGGATAATTTGTCACGGCAAGAAAACAGGCATCTAGCTGTTTCTGAACCTCTTCCTTGATTTTGACAGACATCTCCGGTTTAGTTCTTCTCAACTTTTGCTTGACCAGAGCACAACCTTCTTTAAGTGGTAGCCGGTGTAGAACAATATCAGTATCGAGCCCAGGCATGTCTTGGTAAGACCAGGCAAAGATATCCACATACTCACGGAGCATTTCAATCAATTTTCCCTTGACACTGTCCAATGTAGCCCCTATCCTTACTTCCTTTCTGGCGTCCTCGGTTCCCAGATTCACAATCTCAATTTCCTCCTGATGAGGTAGGATGACTCTCTCCTCTTGCTTCAACAATCTGGCCAACTCTTCGGGCAGTTCACAATCTTCGTCAGTCTCTTCTTCAGCCTGATAGATTGGATTGCCAAAGTCATACCGGGCTATAGCTGAGTCATGATCGGTGTCATCTGAACAAAAAACCTGCATGATTGATGAGGTATGTCTTATTATGTATGCAACAAGAAACACATTGCCATTTTGATGTGGGTTTTTAATGAATAAAAATAAAACAGAAAGACAGAGATCAAAATATTTGAGTGTGAAAAGTCCTTTATTGATGATAAAGCAAAACATGCAACAGTTAAAAGCCCTACAAATAAAATCACTACGTCTTGGGCAGAACGCAGGATTAACATAATAGGAAAACAAAGCAATTACTCGAAGCCAGTCACTTGAATGACTTTCTCGGAAGACCAGTTGCACAGACTTTCTCCTGGGACGCAAGGGCGGATCCAGGTATCCATGTCACAATCACTGTCCCCTTCTTCCTCAATGGCATTAACCCTGTCGAAGAAAGCACCGGCACTAGTGAAACGGACTGGGCCATAGAAATTGGGAGGAACCCCGTCTCTCCTGGATGGCTTGTATCCCAATCCATAGGTATCCCTCTTCTCCTGAACTTCAACCACTTGGCCCCACCTCTGTGAGCTACCAGCTTCAACCGCAGCTTTGGCGTCTTTAAACGAAGACATAGAAACCTCAGGTTGATCTGCCACTGCAGGCTGTTCTATAGTCTCAGATTGGACAACCTCTTTAGAAACCTTCACCTTTTCAAACCCCTGACACAACGTCTCATGGATTTCACCATCCACTTCCACGTATTTGAAGGTTGACAGCTGACTAATCATTATGTCTTCTTCCCCGCACACTGTCACCACGTGACCATCAACCATGTATTTCAGCTTTTGATGCAAAGTGGAGGTTACAGCGCCTGCACCATGGATCCAAGGATGACCCAACAAATAGCTGTATGCTGGCTGAATATCCATTATATAAAATGTTGCATCAAAGATTTCCGGCCCAACCTTGATCGGAAGCACAATCTCACCAAAGACAGATCTCTTCGAGCCATCAAAAGCTCGCACCACCAAGTCACTTGGTGTACAAATAAGTCCCATGGTATCTAACTTTATTAATGCTTTCTTTGGCAATATATTCAACGATGATCCAGTATCAACCAATACATGTGACATCAGTGAACCACGGCACTCAATCGAAATATGCAGGGCATTCTTATGATTCCTCCCAGCAGGAGACAAATCAAGATCTATAAAACCCAAGCCATTACCCGCATTCACGTGCGCTACAACCCCTTCTAGCTGGTTAACAGAAATCTCTTGAGGAACATAGGGTGCATTCAAAACTTTCAGAAGAGCATTCCTGTGAGCTTCGGAGCATAACAACAAAGACAGAATAGAGATCTTGGACGAGGTCTGATGTAACTGGTCCACGATCTTGTAATCACTTTTCCGAATGAGTCTCATAAACTCCTCTACATTTTCAGAAAAAGCATCATCAACCGGCTTTGCTGTAGAATCAGTAATCACTAGAGTCTGAACAGAACCATCTATTGCCTGCTTTCCCCTATCTTGACTAGAAGTACTGGGTTGATCATTAACAGGAGTAAGCACTCTACCACTTCTCGTTATAGCATCAGCTTCAACCTTAACCTCAGGACTAGAACTCACTGGTGAAGTAGTCAATAATTCCTGCTTTTGTCCATTGACAAACACCTCTACGCCGTAATTCCAGGGAATAGCCTTAGTGCTTTCATACGGAATGGGTCCAGCCCTTGTGATAATAACTGGAGGTGGCCTTGCCGGACCAGAAATAGTAATCGTTTTGAACGGAATGGTGATAGTAGCAACCTTCTCACTAACAACCTCTTCTTGCTGATTACCTCTATCAAACTGTAAGCAACCCTCATTAATCATACTCTAGATACCTATCTTCAACGAATCACAACCATTATCCTTCGTCAAACAATCTGAGCAGTTCTCATCACAGCCAACGGAGTCTTCAGCTCCTCAACATCCATGATCAAATTCAAAGCTTCACATTCCTCAATTATCGCATTCACCCTAGACCCATTATGATCAGGCATCGGGTTTTGAATAACATTGGGCCCAACATTCGAGAAATTGATAGCCTTGGAGTCTACAAGGTCTTGCACCTTGTGATGAAACGCCCTACACTTCTCTATAGTGTGCCCCGGAGCACCAGAGTGAAAATCATAGTGTGCGTTAGCATCGTAGCCTCTTGGGAGTTCCCCTATTGGTGGAGCCAGGGTACGGAGCTCAACTAGACGCAACTGCAGTAAATGTTGCAACAACTGTGCATATGACATTGGTGGTTGATCAAAATGCCTCTCTGCATTCCTTTGTCTATTCTGATACTGACCCTGCTACCTATTCTGATTAGCATTATTCCTCTGTTGCTGTGGTGGAGATAACGTTGCTGGGATAGTTACCGATGCTACTTGTTGATTATTACCCTGACGCTGTTTCCCTTTTCCCCTGTGAGATGATACAGCGTTGGTCTCTCCTTTCTTCTTATAACCATCAAATGGCTTCTTTCCATGCCCGGAAGACGACCCGTCACCACTAGAAACTTTTCCAGCCTTAATTCCAACCTCTACCTTCTGTCCGATATCAATCACATCTGCAAACTTGCCTAGAGAACAAGGCAATAGCTTCTCATAATAGTGCTTAGGTAGTGTATCCATAAACCTATCCAACATCTCTTTTTCCAGCATTGGTGGCTGTACCCTAGCCGCCAATTCACGCCACCTTTGCGCGTATTCTTTGAAACTTTCATCACTTTTCTGGGACATGCTCAACAGCTGAGTTTTGTTGGGAGCCATGTCTGTGTTGTACTGGTAATGTATGATAAAAGCTGCAGCCAGCTCCCTCCAAGTACGAACGTCTCTACTCTCCAGCGCCATATACCATTCCAAAGACGCGCCAAACAGGCTGTCTTGGAAAAAGTGCATCATTAGTTTTTCATCTTTGGCATGAGCAGCCATCTTCCTGGTATAAGCCTTTACATGAGTTCTCGAGCAGGTAGAACCATTATACTTCTCCAGTGTAGGAATCTGAATCTTGTGAGGAATGACAATATCAGGGACCAACCCTAGGTCGGCCAAATCTATTCCCAGATCATCCTGCTTCACAACCCCTTTTAGTTGCGCCTCAATTAAACGGATCCTCTCATCACTGACCACAGGTAGGCCAGCGTCCAAGCTTCTGGCTAAAAAAACATCATCCTGTTGATCATCGATACGATGGCCATGGATAGGTCGAACAGTGCTTCCTTCTCTAACCACTGAAGGAATCCCACCCTGTCCACCAGCGCCAGGAATAGGAATGTTGATACCAGCCCCACCTCCGCCCGGAGGAATAACACGATTAAGAAAACCACCGTGTAAGATACCATTTTCATCAACCTGCAACACCAAAGGCTGAACTAGAGTTCTGAATTCATTCTGACTTTGCACCACACCTTGCATCATCTCCATGAATTGATCGATGCGAGCTTGCATAGCTGCCATGTCTGCCTGAACTTTGTCCATCACTCTGCTTTGATTAAGCCTGGTAGAATACCGATGAGTTGGTTGATCAATCCTGACTGTCAAAAAGAGAGAGCATAAGAAAGCCAGAGAATTCGAGATAACCTGCAATGCAAAAATGATTATGATTATGCAAATGCGAATGCAAAAATGCAAACAAACATATTTGAACATTTCCAGGACACATCCGTTTTGATTCCATTCCATGAAACCGGGCAAGGGATTAGACACACTATCGGAAAATAAATCCGAACCCAAAAATACCACCGGATCAAACCACAAGGACAAACCCTCTCTGAAAATCAGAACTGCCAGAGCACAGATAGTTAAACCAAATATTCCATTATCGAAAAAAAATAGTTCCTACAGACAAATCCAAGCATAATCAAAGGTGACTCCATCAACAAACCTGATGGTAATCCCAAAAAAAAGAAAGATAAACAACAAAATCAACTACAAATCAGTTCCAAACAAACTAGCTTCAACTTCCTCAAGAAGGTCCAAAGTGTCAGGATGTGCAGGTTGCTTTATCAGCCCTTTGATCAACTTGTTTCTTTTTGCAATCTCTTGGTTCAATTTAACAATCTGCTCTTCAGCGTTGTCGTCCTCGCGCCTCGACTTCTTGACCTCGGCTTGCAACTTGAGCTCTTCAATTTCCTTCTGTGCTTCTTTCCACTTGGCAAAGTAACGATCTTTCCTTGCTTTCACTGCCTGAAGTTCTTCTTTCAGTTCTCCATTCTCAATCTTGACCTCCTCCCACATACCCTGATACGTGGCAAGCTTGTCTTCTGCTTTAGTCAAAAGCTTCTTGTTTTTCCTTTTAGCTTTACCTGATGATTCAGCAGCCATACTGACCTTTTTGAAGTGCTGAGCTCTGTCGGCGAAATCCTTCTCTCTTTTTTCTAGATGCGCTGTCATGTCTTGAACTTTCCATTTCAACTCCAAGTTGTCATGTAGAGCATTCTGCAACTGACTACTCATATCAGAGTTTTCCACCCTCAGATCAAATACCAACTTTCGCTGCTTGTCGAATTCTTCGAGTGGTACAGTGAGTCTCTCTTCCACAATCTCTGGATACAAGGGAGGCGCCCGATCAAAAGGTAAATAGAACTCTTCTACCCTCTTCTTTACCCATTCAACATATGGAGCGAAAGCTTGATTATTGGGTTTACCCAAAACGGTTTTACCTCTCTTCTGTCTGCTGAGCCAAGCTTCAGAAGCTTCTTGTGCAATAGCCACACCATCAGTCATATGAAAATACAAAGATTCTTTCAAATCTTTTCCAGCTGAAGGATCTTTTAGGGCGTATGCAAACTGCCTGATAGCCAAAGACGGGTTGTAGTTAATACCTCATTTTCTTCCGATCAAGGGTACATTAGGATACTTGCCACAGCTATGCAAAATATCAGTCCCCAATAATCCCTTATCCACCCAAAGAATATCTTTAGCAGCTAGGCCCATCAGACATTTACTCCAC
The DNA here is from genome assembly GCA_022829125.1 of Lathyrus tuberosus. NCBI lineage: Eukaryota > Viridiplantae > Streptophyta > Magnoliopsida > Fabales > Fabaceae > Lathyrus > Lathyrus tuberosus. The sequence goes on from JALAZF010000215.1 coordinate 6,091,663, forward strand.
TCTAAAGAAATCTTTGAATCCACAAAAGCACCTGACCGGGGTAAACGTTTGGCAAACCACTTGTAAAAAAGAGATGCACAACAACAAACCACCCCACCTCGTCTTTTCTCATTCCTGTTGTATAGGGCGTAGTGGAGATCACCTAACAAAGTCGGTACCAGATTCTGAGCTGTAAATATCTGAATGGCATTCGTATCGACAAACTCAGACTCATTAGGGAATAACACAATGCCATATATACATAGAGCCAATATTGCATTGAAAGCTATCCACCTCTTCTCCTTAGCTTCTTCTCGAGCCCTCTTCACTAAGTACTCCAAGTGATAGCCTCAAGATTTTCCCTTCTTAGAAAAGTCAGCCTCCACTGTCGATTTGCTCAAATAAAGAGCCTCAGTCACTGCTTGGAAATCACAATCTCCTTGGGAACCACAGAAAGGAATACCTTCTTTGACAGGAATCCTCAAAATGTTGGAGTACTCTTCCAGGGTAGGAACCAACACATAATCTGGCATCACAAAGCACCTCAAGGAAGGATCATAAAACTGCATCAAGGTGTGTAGCCCATTATATTCATATTCACCGAGGCTCCGAACCAGGGATAATATCCAACCATACCTCTCTTCAAAGGCTCCCAAAACTTCTAGACCAGTCATACTCTATAAACTGTTCAATGGACCAAGAGTGATCTTCGGGAACTTGTAGATGATGATGTGCTTCTTACCCCTCTTAGTGTCCATCCCTATGAACGCCCTCTGACTGGAATCAAAGACTAGATACTACCTGAAAATGCACAAACATGAATGTCAGAAAAATGGAATGCAATACGAAGCATGGGATCAAGGTATCCACACAAACTGGCTACACTGCGCTGACTGAACAAATCAAGGCTCTGTACCAAAACCCAGAACAAAAGCAACCACAGTGATAAAACTAGAAAACCAGGTAGGTTGAAGGTCAAGGTCACCTGCAAACCCGCAAACACCCATCCCTCTCACATGTGGGTACTAAGATCCTCAGTATCCTGGGCTCTCAAGTTGAGAAATGATGATACGTTCACCATTTCTGGTTTAGCATCATCATTAATCGAGGAGGCCTCGACTGATTCTCCAAAACGAAAGGTCCTCAACTTCTGACACTGAGGTCGAGAAGCAATAGTACATTCATCCCTCGGGGTACAGTACTATCGCCAATCGAGGAGCGCCTCCACTGATTCACTTTCAAAAAAGGATCCTATGGCAAGTTCCCAGCATTGGGTCCTCGGGTCGAGAATCGTAATGGGTTTGCCATTTCTGGTCTGCCATTATCGTTCTCGGGAGGACTGCCGTTACTGAGTCCTCGGGAGTGGTCATCAGAGTCGACAGTTCCTCAAGAGAATAACTACTGGCCTTTATCAACATACAGTAGCAGATATCTCTCGATAGAACCTCGTCTGACTATGGGGATCGTGATCACCCGCACGTGGCCAACACCACAGGAGCGTCACGCCTGCCCACTCTAAACCTATGTGTATGCTCGAGCCTGGGTAGTGGGCTCATCTCCTAGAACCTCCCAACCTGCCAAACAGAAAACCAGCACAGCGCAGCACAGTCTAGTATAATAATGAAATGCGATGCAATAAATGCGGTAAATACAGTAAAACAAGTAAAACAGTAATACAGTAATGTACAACAAAATGAAGCACAACTGAAAAAAAAAACACCCAATGAAATAAAACAGACAAGCGCTAGGATTGGCTCGCAAACGGGGATGGACCAGCAAGAGGTCAACCTGTCCCGAGGATTTGCATCCAACGGTACAAACGCGAGAGTGGCGCGGAAAACACAGAGTCGCCAGCAATGTGTATTTATCCCGAGAGAGGAAAAGGAAACACTGCGTAAACCTGAGGAAAGGGAAAGAACATGGTCTCACGACCAAGAGAAACGGGTACGGGAGTCGGTTACGCGAAGGGAAGATGTTAGCACCCAACACGTCCATCGTACTCGATGGGATCCACACTTGTTGTCTGCATCAAAGGGTGTCGTCTCCTGGAGCTCCACTGCTACTGGAACGGAGAAGAAACGAGAACGGAAAGAACGGAGAAACGAAGAAGAAAAGAAAAATAAGTGACTCGATAGGACGTTATCGTTGTCCTAGGCCTACGTACTCCCTCAGTGCAATGGGAAAGTCAGAGTCAACGTAGTTCGGACGGGAACTGTGGGGGAAGGTTGCTCGCCAAGACAATCGCTGTCTTGTGCCTACATATCCTCAATCGGACGAGAGAGAGGAATCAGAGCTAATGTAGTTCGTGGGTACGACCACGGATGGGTAAGTGTTTTTTACGTGAACGACGAGCTCTTTTCTGAAAATGAAGTTTGAAACCCAACAATCCCGAAGGATAAAAAGATTTGAATTTGTTTGGAGCTTTTCAGACAGAAGTGTTTTAAGTTAGTTCATAACTTGCATTGCACCAAAGTCTATGACATAGGAACGAATACTTCGCGTATCGTCCCCAACAGGATGTACACTAGGTACCCTAGAAGAATGAAGGGAAACCCCTCACTCCTCACTGACCACGCTTAAGGCTCGTGCTAATACACTTTATCCTTTATTACGTGTTTTCAAGAAGTTTTGAGATGAGAAGAGAGAAGACACAAAGGAAACTCTAAAGGGAAACTAAGAGTCCTAATGTTATCATGCATGGGTAACCTATGGTTAGTGAGGCTTAGGAGAGACGACTACCTAAAGCCTAATGCTAATCCTACTCCAAGCTTAATCAAAAATTAAGTTGGACTAGGTAGCTCTAAGGGAAAAGAATCCAAGACTTAATCAAGTCTTGAGATTCATGGGATGAGAAAGAGTGAGAGAGAAGAAAGAAGCATCTTAAATGCTAAAGCAAACACAAGTAAGAAATCTTAAAAGAGAAAGGAGAAGTTAGAATGTGGATAACTATCCACATCCCATTCACTTACCATTAGCCCCTACATGGTTAGCAAAAACAAACATAAGCAACAATAAGACAAATGAAACCCAAACAAGTCACAACCCAAAGAGAAATGGTTACAAACCAAATGAAACTCATCCAAGTCAGAATGTACACCTTAGAGGTGACCCATAATGTTTACCAAACAAACCCAAGCAAAGAGAATGCGAACAAATGGCCAAACATCCAAGAAGATCATCAAAGAAGGAGTAGAAGAAGAATGAGTGGATATGCAAGGTGATCATGCAACAATGCTTCAAATAAAATCAAAGTCATAATGTGAATGACCTAAACATGTGCCTAAACATGATGTACAAATGTCACATGAGGCATACAAACAAGTATCCAAGCATTGAGAGTAATTAGAAGAAGAAGAAAGAAGCATGTAAGTGAAACATGTTCAAGTATGCAAGATGAAACATGAATAGCATATGGAATGAATGCAAAGCTCTAAATTCAGAAGCATACATCATATGAGATGCAAATAAGAGATGTGGCATGGTATACACAAACCAAATACAAACCAAGAAGAGGCATAGATGAGAAGAAGTGAGAAGATAAGTCAAAAAGAGGCATGTGAAACAAGCATGGAACATGTACACAAAATAAGTAACAACCTCACACCAATGACTTAAATTTGCATTCAAGAGACCTATAATGATCTAAACATGGCTCAAGAAATCAAAGAAAACAACCTCATACAATGGCACAAGTGTCTTCTCAAGCAAGTAATTCAACATGATCAAAGATGTTCACAAAATAAGACCTCAAACATGAATGATCAAACAAATAGTAAACATGATTAAAAAAATCATCAAATTAAATCTCAAAACACCTCAACCAGGGGTAAACATCATATTAAAAACTCATGCAAAAATTCAAAAGATAGGTCCCTCAAACAATTAGACAAAGAGCACAAAGGATTATGGATCAATATGCAAAAGAGAGGGGCTAAAATGCAATATGAAAATAGTTTTAAAAAATGAGAAAAAATGTTTTTATGCGCTTCAATATGTTGATGAAATAATGCAAAAAGAATGGACCCAAAATGTTTTATGTGCTATGAGAAATAAATTCTCAAAGTTGAAGTGTGCAAATAAGAACAATTTTCAAAGAAAATAAAAGAAAATACCATAAATATGATGAAAAATTACCATAGTCAGAAATAAAAAATGTCCAAAATTAATTAAATGTAAAAATATGCTCCATGATTTTTTTGGTGATTTTTGGATGCATAAAACTATTTTTTAAAAATTAAAAATGAAAATGAATTAATTAAATAAAAATAGGATGAAAGGAAGAACCCAGGGGTGTATTCAGCAAGCAATTCACGTTTAAAATAAACAAATGGGCTTAAACAGGGGGTGCAGATATCAAACCCAGCCCAACAGAAAGTGTCAGCGTATGCCAAACAAAAAAAGGAAATCCAGTCAAACTAATTGACTCCATAACAACCACATGATCAATCTTGCGCATGATAACAAGTCAACCAATCTACTTAGTACACAAGATGGAGGGTTCAGATTGAAAGTACACAGCAACCAAGGTATGCACGCAAACAACAAAATCATCAACAATTAAAATACAAGCACGTGAAGGGCACATTAATTTTTAATGTGTTGGCATAAATCAAACCATCAGATGAATCCAACGCATGAGATTAAATCAAACAATCACACAATCATACGTGATCAAGGGCGCAGATCAGAGGTACATGATAAGCAACATGGATTACAAACACACAAACCACAAAATAAAAACAGATTTTAAATGACGTGGCACACTTATGACCATCAGATCAAAAGATCCAACGGTCCAGACATCATCACCTTCATTGAATCTTCAGTTCACCTGAAAGTGAACCAGACGCCGGAGCCCTAACTCCGGTGGCTCCCACGGTGGAGTTTCACAAAATTTCCCAGAAATCAAACATGAGCACATCATCTTAACCAGAATTCAACAAGGATTTCAAATATGCAATTTGTTTCACCAAATGATCAACACACAAGCCAAATCGAAGGAAAACAAGTTAGATCTAAAAACTTCAATCATCAAATACTCCCATGATACACGTCCAAAACTCACACAAATCACCTCAGAATAATCAGTGAACATCATAGATCATAATGCACACAACAAAATTAAGTTCTATGATGGTGAAAATTAAGCTAAATTGAAAGTTGCAGAGCTTGAAATACACCAAGAAACCCTTCCAAAAGCTGCAGATCTTCCTCTTTTGAGCTCTATTTGCAAAATAAATGCAAATAGAGGCTTGAATCTGGCTAGATCTATAAGTTTGAAGATGAACCCTCTTGAAGTGCACTTGATGAAAATCTCACTCTAAGCTTAAATCAATGGTGGATTCATACTCTACCAAGTGTGTAGGTCACAAATATGGAAAGAAAACTCAATGAAACCCTAGGAGCAGTGAGTTTCGAAGGAGAGAAAGCTTTGAATGAAAAATGGAATTCTCAGCAAAAATGAGTGCATGACCTAGCAATGGACGTGTGAGTTAGCTTATATACACCTCATTAGACCTCTGATCATGATTAGAGTTTGGTTAAACCCTTGATTAATGAATTTGGACGGTTTATGCAAATTTGCACTTTGGGTTGTACCACTTGATTCACACGTGCATTCCCATGCTTTCTATGATGGATCACTCATATTTCATTTGCTAATCACACCTGAATTGAATTTGAGCTTTGAAATGTCTTGATTTGTGAGTTTTTATGCTTCTTGCAAAAATGTTCTTTGTGAAATAAGTGAGGTACAAGTCATGAAATGGAGTGAAATAAAGGTAAAAGATGGTCCTTATGGAATAAAATTGGATGTTGTAATGTGACATGAAGCAATAGAACCAAATATAGGTCAATATGAACAAAAATGCAAAAGGTGTAAAAATGACACCATAAGAAAACCCTAAAATCACCTTGCCTTGTTTTGGTCATATCTAGAGTTCCTCAAATGATATGGAGATATTCTAGTACTTTTTGGAAATGGGGGAGAAAGATCTTTAACTTTCATGTTGGAGGAAAATTCATTTGAAGCTTCCTTGATGATGAAAAGTCAAGTTGAATGTTGTGGAAAAACTGCAAAAAATGGAAAGTTCTCATTATAGGTCATTTTCCAAATTTAGTAACTTTTGCACAAACTATTGATTCTTGAAGAATGATGTCATCCATGCTATTCCTTGACCAAATAAAGGTACATGGACTTGGGAAACATGATTTGAACCCTTGAAAACCCATGGTTGACTTTCCTTTTGAACTTTTGACTTTTGCTTACTTCACAAGTAACTGATCCACTGAACATCTTCCACAATGACACACTAGCCAAATCTTTCCTCCATGAGCACTTGTAAGCACATAGAACCTCATGAGAATGTATTTGAATAGGCAAAATCCATCAAGAAGCCTTTTGGAACCAAAACCCTAATTTGGACCATTTGATTAGGAGAGTGTGGTTCACTTGAAATCTCTTGCCAATCTTGATCTTATGAAGATGTGATGAACCCCTCAAACCACCTTGAGGCTTGAGACTCCTTTGAGATGGACCCAGTACCTTGATCCCATGCTAAGAACCAATGCTATGCACAAATGCTAATGCAAGAAATGCAAAGAAACATAAGCCAGTTAGCTAAAACTAAGAAGGCAAATTTTGGGGTGTTACAACCACGTGTGCCTAGAGCTCCGTGTAGCAGTTACTAGGCAATGATGGCTAGATGATAGCCATCATGACCTACGAGCACGTCTACTGCACGTGCCCCTCTGTATAAAAGGGGGAAATCCATCTCATTTGGGACTTTTTCACTCTGATTTCTCTTCGTCTCCTTCAGCATTCCTGCCCGTCACCGCCGTCCGCTTACTCCGACCACCGCTCCAAGCTTCGAGCAGCCACTTTTGTCTTCTTAAATCAAGTAAGTTTTCAATTTTGAGCTTGTTTTAACTCTTTTTGGGTGGTCAATGGTAGATTGCATGCAGTTAAGGCTAGGTTAGAGGATGAAATAGATTAGTTTTCGGTGATTGTTGGTGGTGGACGGTGGTCGTGCCATTTCTCCACCTTTGACCTGTCTCCGGATGTGCTAGTACGTTTTGGTGAGGAGGACGGTTCACGGCGTCGTTGCGACGGAGATGCATATGTAACCGCCGTGATTGTTCATCTTCTGAGTGGGTGATGAATTTTCTAGTTGAACATTCCCAGATTCAGGTGAAGCTTTGCGGTTTCCGGCGAAGCTTAAAACGGAAACTAGGTATGAGTGAGGGGAAGCTCCTCGCTTGGGGAGGATTCATTTCGAGTGTCTCCTCACGGGGAGGTTTCAGTTTTTCTTTTGATGTTAGGGCTTAGGCCGGGGACGTTGTCCTCAGCCCTTTGCGTGCCCTTTCACTTGACTAGCGGTGGAATGGTGGATTTGATTTATTGTCGAATTCACATTCTTCTCTGCTTTTCAGGTGATCGACATGGCGACGGGGCCCGATGGAGAAATTATCTTGGATTCGTCCGAGGAAGAAACAAGTTCCTCGAATAGTAGTAGTTCGACGGCCTCGAGTACCCCCAACGAGGTCAGGGAGGAAGAAGAGTTGGAAGTTATGGACGAGGACGTCGTTGAGGGTTCCGCGGAGGAATGGGAGGTGGCCGAACCTGGTGAGCATGTGTCTACCTTTGCAACGTACTTAGGGGATGTCTTCACGGAGGTTGGGCCAGAGGGGGAGTGGAAGGTGCACTTTCCCTATGAGGACGATAGGGTCTGCACGAACTACGGGGACCGCTTTGCAATGTATGAGTACGCATTCAAGGAGCTGGGTCTAAGGTTGCCGTTCACCTATTTTCAGCAGTCGGTGTTCGTGCACTTGAAGTTGGCCCCCACACAACTGCACCCTAACTCGTTGGCCTTCATCCGGGCGTTCGAGCTGGTGTGCGAGCACCTCGCCATAGGGGCTACTCTTCCTCTATTCTTCACCGTCTTCCATCATCAAAGGCAGCTATCGGGGAGGCAGTATGGTTGGGTCTCTTTGAAGCAGCCTCGCAAATTGTTTAAACCATTTTCGGAGTCGATACAGACGTTTAAGGAGCGGTACTATATTGTCGAGCCCGTGTCCGAAGCTGCCCAGGATAATACATATGTCTGGGAGATCGAGGTTGATGAGGATGGAAACGATCTGCGCGATGAGGCGGGGAAATTTATTGGGCAGAGGATCTACAAGTTCCCTATTTATTGGGCACCTGAACATTTCACCAAGAAGCCTAGCGACTACGTTCTCCAACCGCACGAGCTACACGGGTAGGACGCTGTGGCGTACGAGGCGTTGGTTAAGTACATCAACTCCTTCCTGCTCGCGGAATGCTGGACGAACAAGGGTAACCCGATATTCGAGGAGGATGGTAGTCAGAGGGTCGAATACCGGTTTATTAATAACAAGGCATTGCTGGAGTGCAAGACCCCCGCGGAAGTCGAGAAGCTGCTTGGTAGTCTTAGTTATTTTAGATTTGCTCGCATTATTTCTTTCCTCGTGTCTAACGTGTTCGACTTTTGTTTGTGCAGGTGAGATGCCTCAGGTCCATGAGAGGGTTGTGAAGAATGCTCTTGCGAGGAACAAGGCCGGAGCGGTCCCCCTCAAGTCTCGATTCACTGGTGCGCGTGCTCTTACTCCGGTTCAGTCTGCTGCGGGGACTTCTTCTTCTCCTACTCCTGCTCCCCGGGGATCTCCTCTTCCTTTGACCGGACGACTCAAGCGGCCAAGGTTTACTGACGCTGTGGATCTCACTCGGGTACCGGAGAAAGGGAAGTTCGAGCTTCCTCCTTGCATCCTTGATAGGAGATTCTTTGAGGGAAACTCTTTGGTCGTGCCTTGGACGGAGTCTCTTCGTTTGGAAAGCATGGACCGCCCGAGAAAGAGGGCGTTGGTGGCTCAAGATGCTTCAGCTTTGGTTAGGATGCTGGAGATGGGAGCCGTTTATGCTGAAGGGGACTCTGCAACTGAGTCTGAACTTAATGCTGCCCGGGCTGCCATGGCGTCCCTCAAAGAAGAAGTCAAGGGTGCAGACGATGCTCGGAAGAAGGTTGAGGAGGAGGTGGCCAGGTTGAAGAAGGAGAATTCCACGCTGGCGGCGGAGAAGAAAGCTGTCGAGGAGCTGGTCCAGCAGTTGAGGGCGGTCAATACCCCAGGTGAAGATGATTCGGAAGATGTGAAGGAATTAAAGACGAGATTCGAGCTGGTCGCCATATGCTGATGGCCGAGGATGACAGTATTGTCTTCGCGGATGAATCCTTCAGAAACGCCGTTGCTCAACTGCGGATGGTGAACCCCGAGCATGAATTCTCTGTCGAGGGTACCCATTATCTGGTGCATGTTGAGGATGGTCGGATCGTTATGCCCGACGCCCTTCTTGAAGGAAGTGCCGAGGATCAGTCCGCGGAGAGCCAGGGGCCTTAGCCCGAGCTTGCCGATCAGATGGACGTGTGAGGGGTTTGTCTTTTTGTTGTTGTAACTTGTCCAGCCTACGTGCCGAGTAATTGTTGTAATCTATTTGGGGGGCATGGCCCCCATTTTATGTAATCCAGCACAACCGTGGTCCTAGTGGCCACTTATTAGTTTAATTATATGTCTGATTCTGTTATTTTCATGGTTTTACTTGCTTTTATTTTTTTCTAAGTGTTGTACTCATGCTCGTTGTGAATGTGTGTCTACCCGTGATAGGTAGTATTTGACTTATGCGAATTTTTAGGGGAATTGCTCGTTGTAGATGTGTTTGGCAGTGAGGGGTACTGATCAAACGGTCGGGGAATGTCCTGGCAGGGATGCGGAGCTCAGGTCGCGTTTGAGGCCTGAGTTTGTGGCGTGAACGTCCCATCGCGAGCTGGGGTTCTGCCAGTCATAGTACTTTGACGACGGTGATGCTCGATCGAGGACCGCCGTCCAGCAGTTACTCGGCTCGTTACCGAGCGGGGTTCTACTTTGCTGGTATGCGACGCTTGTACCTAGGCGTGCATAGTGGTCGGTAGCTGACATTCGTCGTCGTGATGGGTCGAACCGAGAATTAGGGCCTTAGCTATAGTATTGTTTTAGCTTTTCGATGTTCCATGGTCGAGCAAGTTCTTCCCCATTGAGATGTTCTAGGTAGTAGGCCCCATTTTCCGTTTTTGCTCGGACGCGATAGGGTCCTTCCCAGTTGGCTGCTAGTTTGCCTTCGCGAGAGTCTTTGTGGTTTCTTCTTAGAACAAGGTTTCCCACGTCGAACTCTCGTCGTATCACCTTGGCGTTGTGCCTGATGGTAATTTTTTGTTTTAGTGAGGCTTCGCGGAGGGCTGCCCCGGTTTGGATTTCCTCGACGAGGTCGAGTTCTTCTCTTAATGATTCGTCGTTCATCTCCTCGTCTAGGGGCGACTCTGTCCGCCTGGAGGGTACGTGAACTTCAACGGGAATTACAGCCTCGGTCCCGTATGCTAGACGGAAGGGTGTTTCCCCGGTTGTAGAGTGTGGGGTTATACGGTACGCCCACAATACGTTGTGCAGTTCCTCGACCCAAGCCTTCTTTGTTTCGTCCAACCTTCGTTTGAGGCCTCGAAGGATGACTCAGTTAGCTGCTTCAGCCTGCCCATTTGTTTGGGGGTGCTCGACGGATGCGAAGTGCTGCTTCGTGCCCAGTTGGGCGACGAAGTCCTGAAACTTCCCGTTCGTGAATTGTGTCCCATTGTCCGTCACTATTGCTTGGGGGATGCCGAAACGTGCAAGGATGTTTCGTTTGTAGAAGCGCAGTATGTTGAGGGTGGTTATTTTGGCCAGAGCCTCCACTTCTATCCATTTCGTGAAGTAGTCTACGCCCACTATTAGGTATTTGTTCTTATTCGAACCTACCACAAAGGGTCCTAGGATGTCCAGGCCCCACCAGGAAAATGGCCACGGGGAGGACGTTGCTTTGAGCTCGTTAGGTGGAGCCAGGTGCATGTCCCTGTGTCGTTGGCATTTATCGCATTTCTTCACGTGTTCTTTAGTGTCGTGCTGCATGGTCGGCCAGTAATATCCTGCTCGGAGGGCCTTTCGGGCAAGGGACCTTCCGCCGAGATGTTGGGCGTTGATTCCCTCGTGGATTTCGCGCAGGATGTGTGCGACCATTTCTTCCTCGACACACTTGAGCAGCGGAATGGAGAATCCCTGCCTGTAGAGTTTATCTTCGACCAGGACGTAGGAGTAAGCTCTTCGCCTAACTATGTTGGCCTCTTTTGGGTCGGACGGAAGTTCGTCTTTAGCGAGATAGTTGTAAACAGGGGTCATCCAGCAGTTGTTGTTGCCGATCACCTGCACGTCGAGGGTCGGGGAGGCCCTCTCGATACTGGGTCGAGGAAGCACCTCCTGTATGACGGACTTGTTTCCGGCTTTCTTCTTTGTGCTGGCTAGTTTGGACAGAACGTCTGCCCAGACATTATGTTCGCGGGGAACATGTCTTACCTCCATCGCTGTAAACTTCATCATTTCCTTTTTGACCAGTGCTAAGTATTCGGTTAGGCTGTCGTTTTTGGCTTGATATTCTCCTCAGACCTGAAGGGCCACGAGTTGCGAATCTATGCAAATGATGACTTCTTCTGCGCCCAGGTCCTCGGCTAGACGTAACCCAGCGAGGAAGGCTTCATACTCAGCCTGGTTGTTAGAGGTTGGGAGGGACAGGGTGAATGACACTTCGACGATGATTCCTTCGTTGCTTTCCAGTATGATGCCTGCATCGCTCCCTGTCGAGCTGGAGGCACCGTCCACAAAAATGGTCCATTTGCGCGCTTCGCTCGCGGGGGAGTCTGCGAACGTCATTTCTGCGACGAAGTCGGCCAGAGCTTGGGCCTTGAGGGCTTTCCTGCTTTCGTATTGGATGTCAAATTCGGATAGTTCAAGCTACCATTTTAGCATTCGACCGGCCATGTCTGGTCGTCCCAGTAGCTGTTTTATGGGTTGATCCATTCGAACCACGATCGTGTGGGCTAGGAAGTAGTGTCTTAACCTTCTGGCTGCGTTGATGAGGGCCAGAGCCACTTTCTATATCTGTTGGTATCTTAACTCTAGTCCTTGCAGTGCTTTGCTCGTGAAATATATGGTTTTCTGCCTGTCAAGTGTCTCGCGGATGAGAGCGGCACTCACTGCTTCGGTTGCTACGGCGAGGTACAGGTACAACGTTTCGCCATTGTCCGAGCGAGAGAGGACTGGTGGCTCTGAGAATGCCCGTTTCAGATAGAGAAGGGCCTTGTCACATTCCTCAGTCCATTCGAATGCTGCCTCCTTGCGGAGGAGTTTAAAGAATGGTAGGGCGTGCTGGGCAGATTTGGCCACGAAACGAGATAGTGACGCGAGCATCCCGTTGAAGGACTGGATGGACTTCTTGGACTTGAGCGTCAGAAACTCGGAGAATGCTCGGCACTTATCGGGATTGGCCTCGATTCCTTGTTTCGTTAAGTAGAAGTCGAGGAACTTGACTGCTCGGACACCGAACGTGCACTTCTCCGAGTTAAAACGCATTTTGTATTGTCTGGCCTGTTCAAAAACCTTTCTCAAATGGGCAGTATGATCGGTTTCCTCGTGGGATTTTACGATCATGTCGTCCATGTAGACTTCGAGCATGTCGCCTATTTCTCCCCGGAAGACCTTGTTCATCATTCTTTGGTAGGTTGCTCCGGCGTTCTTCAGGCCGAAGGGCATTACGTTGTAGTAATAGTTGCCCGATTCGGTCATGAAGGCCGTGTATTTTTTGTCGGCCATTGCCATTGGAATTTGATTATAGTTCGAGTAGGCGTCCATGAACGATAAAAGTTTAAAACCGGCAGAATTATCAACAAGTTTATCAATATTGGGGAGGGGATAAACATCTTTTGGGCATGCCTTATTAAGATCGGTGTAGTCAATGCACATTCGCCATTTTCCATTAGATTTTTTCACGAGTACAACGTTGGACAGCCAAGTGGTGTACTTGGCCTCCGAAATAAATTTGGCCTCGAGGAGGTCCTTTATAACTTTTTCTGCAGCCTCCGTTTTCTCCGGAGACTGCTTTCTCCTACGTTGTGCTACGGCCTTGATGGTCGGGTCAATTGTCAGTTGATGGCATACGACAGATGGATCCAGGCCGGGAATCTCGGCGGCGCTCCAGGCGAAGAGGTCGGCATTCTCACGGAGGCATGCTTTGAGTTGTTTCCTCGCGATGTCGGGCAGGTCTGCTCCAATCTTCACTCCTCGCTGAGGGTCGTCGCCGAACAGAACGATCTCGAAGTTGCCATCCGGGATCGGGCGCATCGGATGGGAGCTGCTGCTGGACGATGTGGATGGGTTGGCTGAAGCTGCTCATTCCTCCTGTTGGTCTTCTTCGGGGAAGCGACTGTCGAGGTCGATGGAGTCGACCTGGGGCAAAGGCTTGGCTTTCTCAGAGCTGCTTGGCTATGCTGGCTTGCTCGATGCTTTTGGCATGGACGCAATGGCGTTAAGCCCCTTTGTTGCTGCTTCGAAACACCGTCGCGCAGCCTCGATATCGCCGTGGAGGGTGGCGACCATCCCTTTTGAAGTGTAATACTTCATCTTGAGGTGGACCATTGAAGGCACTGCTACCAACTCGGCCAGGGTTGGTCTTTCGAATATGCACTGGTAAAGCGATGGGCAGTCGATCACCAGAAATTGTACCTTGACGGATCTGGCCGTCTCAGCTGATCCGAAGGTTATGATCAGTTCGACGTATCCCCAAGGCTTGGTCACTGATCCGTTGAATCCCTGCAAATCAGACCCTACGTAAGGGGTAAGGTGTGATTCGTCCAGCTGAAGTATTGAAAATAGCTGGGAGTACATGATGTCGACCGAGCTGCCCTGGTCGACGAGGATTCTGCGAACGTCGAAGTTCTCCATTCGGGCTCTGACGAGCAAAGGTATGCTCGAGTTTGGGGATCCCCCGAGGAGCTTTTCCCGGTAGAAGGAGATGGGGATAGAGCCCTTCTGGGCCTGATCGAGCGTGGTCACCTTATTAGAGCTTGTGTTGATCAGATGCTCGAATTTTCGTTTCACGGAGCCCACCGTGACTTTGTTGAAGCCCCCGCCGGAGATAACCATGGCGGAGGGAAATGTCTCCCACGGGCTGTGGGCCGCGAAATAAGCAGGGGCGCTGAGCCCGTCAGGGACGTAGAAGTCCTCTGGTCGCGATATGGACATAGCGACCTGAATGTTGGCTTCTTCCGAGGAGGGTACTTCCTCCTCTATCTTCTTGGACTCCAGGGCGTCCTGCCGAGGAGTGTCCTTCTTCTTCGCGAACTATTTCAGGTGGTCGTCCCTGATCAGTACCTCAATAGCATCCTTCAGATGGATGTAGTCTTTAGTGGTGTGGCCGTGACTTTTGTGGAAACGGCAGTATTTTGATTTGTCCGCGTTGGGTCTGGCCGACAGTTGTTTAGGGAAGCGGACCCCTGCTTGCTTGAATTCGGAATTCGCACACTCGGACAATATCTTCTCCCTGGAGACGGTTAGGAGGGGTATAGTCGTGGAATCCCCCGGAGGGCCCCTTGTTGTCGCGGGAGTCACGAGGACGGTCCTCGCGCCTCCGTTCGCCTCGACGAGATGTTGAGGCTTCCACTCCTCTGGAGGTCCGAGCGTTCTCCTGATGGCGTGATGCTCGGACGTTGCTGGCCACAACCTTCTCTTCGTACTGAATGTGTGATTGGGCTTTGAGGAGGAGGGCATCTAGGTTCCTCGGTGGTGCGAGATCGACGGCTTTAGAGAACTCGGAGCCCGGGCGGAGCCCTTGCTCGAGCAGAAACTTTTTCATCTCGTCTGTTGTAGGGACCTGTACTGCTTCTTTGTTAAACCTCTCGATATATACGCGGAGAGGTTCGTCTTTCCCTTGGATTATGGCTCCGAGGGAGGCCTCAGTCTTGGGGTGACGGCGAGAAGCCGTGAAATGCCGCGAGAACATTCTACCCAGTTGCCTCCACGAGGTAATGGACTCTTCGGGCAGCTGCTTGTACCATGTCATTGTCCCTTTTCAGAGCGTGGTCGGAAATAGTCGCCACTTGATGGCGCCCCGTACGCCACGGTAGTCCAATAGCGCATCGATGTTCTCGATGTGTTCGTCGGGGTCAGTAGTCCAGTCGTACGTGCCCAGTGACGGGGGCTTCTCCAGGACCTTAGGGAGATGGGTAGCCAATATTTCCTGGGACAATGGGCCGCGAGGTTCATCGTCGCTGCTAGAACTGGTGAATGACGGGGACCGAAGGGTACGCTCGCGGCGGCGGTTCCTTCGGGGAGAAGGGGAGTGGTTCCTTCGAGGAGAAGATGAGCGATTCCTTCGGGGAGACGGTGAACGGGCCCGACCTTTAGACTTGACCGGGGGAGACTGCTTATTCCTTCGAGTCTTCTTGTGGCTGGGAGAGTGCTGGTCACGCGGGGAAACTTGGTCACGCTTCCGGGCGGCGCGAGGGTCAGGCTCTTGGCGCAGTCTCCGGTCAATATCTCTCCGGGGCTGCGGGCTCCTTGATCGTCGCTGGTTCCTCCGCAGAGGAGGGGGTCTTGGACGGTTGGAATCTTCTAACGCCCTGATCCTCTCGTTCTGCTGCAGGATCAGGGTGTTGGTTTTGTTGATCACCTCCAGGAGGGCTGTCACTGCCGGGTCGGCGTTGGGCGGAACAGGAACGGGCTAGACGTCCAGCGAAGGCTGATCGTGATTGCGGTCAGCAGGGGTGGGGCAAGGAGAAGCTGTGGCTCCGTCCCTCAGAAAACGGGCATCTCAGAGAAGAGATGATTGGCCGTCAACGTCAGTCTTGTTGACAGGGAGGACAGCGGTTTGTAGAGCACCTTTGGCGTGATCTTGAGAGGCCATGATGATGATAATCTTTGAAAATTGTTTTAATCTTTGGTTTTCGGGGAAAGAAAGATGGGGAGAACAATGATTCCCACAGACGGCGCCACTGATCGGGAAGGCTGGATCAGATCCTGTAAAAGTGGGCCACAAAGTACGCCTGGGATGCTGGTCGTATGGAGAGGAGGAGGGAGGTGTACCTGCAAGGCACTCCGACGCTCAAGTAAGAAAGGGTCATAGAAAAGGGGCAAGTACAAAGCGTTAGTTCGTAGGGTGAATATTTGATACCTGGCCCTCTCAAGTGAGAGGGTTTATATAGAGCCCCCAGCGCGTGGCCAACGGTCCTAATTTCGGGGCGAAATAACCGTTTTCCCGAAGAATAGCTAACTACCCAAACTAGCTGTTATGTCGGGCAGGGTGCCCCAAACTAGCTGTTATGTCGGGCATAGGCATAGTTTCGGGCACCTGCCCATAGCTGCTCGGGGAGCGGATGAGCCGTGCGTAACGGACATTGTTTCCGGGGAGGTGCAATGCAGTCCCTGCCCGGTTGGAGGGGCAGACAGGTAACTTTTGCTCCTTCGTGGATTGGACTTAGGCAATTTGGACCGCTTCGGAGCAGAAGTGGGTTGGACCGTGTCTGGCCATTGGTCCAGTCCAGAACAATAAGAATCTTCAACGAATGGTTAAGTTTCATTACGATTCAAGTGCTTTCGAAATCTATGTCTTTATTGAAGAGGTACTTGCCATTGAGGTCTCAACCATGCCTGCCAGTAGGTCAAGTAGAACATCTTTGTCTGAAACAATGTTGCCAATCAATACCATTATGAATCCTGATGCTGAATATGCTCCACCTGTTGCTTCTCATGATACCATTTAAATTGATACAAATATGGAGATACCTCTTTTGAGTCTTTCCTCTAATGAGGAGAATCTGGCTAAAGGGGCACACCAGTGGCAGCATACTATTACTGGTGTGGGTCAAAGGTTTAACAGCGTACATGAGTTTTGAGATTCGTTGCGTAAATATGCCATTGCTCATCAATTTGCATTCAAATATAAAAAGAATGATAGTCATCGTGTGACTTTTAAATGCAAAGCAGAAGGTTCCCCTTGGAGAATTCATGCATCGAGACTGTCAAGTACTCAGTTGATATGCATAAAAAAGATGAATTCAGAACATACTTGTGAAGGGGCTTCTGGTACAACAGGGCATCAAGGAACTAAGAATTGGGTGGCAAGTATTATAAAGGAAAAGTTGAAAGCTTGTCCGGACTAAAAGCCCAAGGACATTGTCAATGACATCAAGCAGGAATATGGAATTCAACTTAACTACTTTCAGGCATGGCGCGGGAAAGAGATTGCAAAGGAGCAGGTTCAGGGTTCTTATAAAGAGGAGTATAGTCAGTTACCTTTCTTTTGTGAAAAGTTAATGGAGACTAATCCTGGAAGTCTAGATATGTACACTACTAAGGAAGACTCAAGCTTTGATCGCCTCTTTGTGTCATTTCACGCTTTGTTGAATGGCTTTCAACAAGGTTGCCGACCACTGTTTTTCCTTGATAGCATTCCATTGAAGTCAAAATACCAAGGAGCAATGCTAATCCAATACAAAAATTCTGACATGAATGCAACCAAGGCGAACTGCAAAACCCAATGCAAAACCAATGGCCCTTGAAAACAATAGACCGTATTTGTTTTTAACACCTCCCTAAAATTACTACTTAGAATGCATTTGAAACAGAACAAACCAAAATTCATCAAAACAATACTCACAAGAGAAATTTACAGTGATGAACTTAGTTCCTACACTGCCGCACCTATACTTCCAAGAAGGATGCAGTTCTTGATTTATATGCAAAATCTCAACAGAAGTCAGTTTCTAACTAACAGACATAACTTTAACTACCTTAACAGTTCCCCTCTGATTTCTAACCACCTTAACAGACTTTTCTAACGGAAAAACCAACAAAAACTAACCGATTTCTAAGTCTCCAAATAACTGATTTCAACCAATAACTAACTTCAAGAATCACTTACAAATTCCCTCTCCATTCTTCTATTCAAAACAGGACTGAATCACAAATCATAACTAACTATTGAAACTCTAATCTACCTTCACTCTCCTGATTCTATAAATTGATCTCTTTCAATCATTATGTATCCTTCATCAACAATCCTCACCCTCAACCTCTCTCAGTTTTTCAATCTCTGCACATTTTCACTCATCACTAAATCCTCTCTCAGCTTTCATTCCCACACTTCCCTTGAATTTTCATTCTACACAATTCAGAACCACCAATTTAATTCGTTCGTCTTCATCACTTCAACGCTTTAATTTCATTCTCACACCCTCTCTGCTGTAAACAAATATCACCACTCACATTACAAGAAACTCAGTTCTGCACGTTCTTCACAACCACAAATATCAGGACGCAAGAACGAAACTACACACTGCATCAACGCAAAATTCAAGAAGAAGAAGAACGAAGTAGAAGTACTTGCGAAGTCGTCGACGTCGCCAAAGCCACCGCGTCAGAGTTTTTCTTAGGAACGCATTCTTCGAATTCGTGCTTAAATTATTAATGTATATTGCTTCTAAGCATTATTCACCACATCCCTAACTCAATTGCGCGGCTAGAATACAATCATCTTCATCGATATAAGATTTAGGGCTAAAGACCTTCGAGGTTTGGATTCGGATCTGCTATGGAGGATTTGTAGGAATGGTTGACGAATTCGCGTTGAGAGTAGAATGTAGTGAGGGATTGCGTTAATCATTTCGTGTTGTGGTGAGTTCAGGGTAAACCAGGGAACAAGATAGAAGAGCTTCATGTTGTTCTTCAGTTTCTTTTGAGAAAGACGCGAGATATGGAATGACTACGAGGAAGTGGTCTCACTGAATCCTCTTTTTTTCCGCTCTCTTGGAGTGTTCTTGGGCTTAAGGCCGTAGTTGGCCTAAGTGCATTGCTAATGACTTCTGCTGAAAATTTTACTCCATATCCCTATAATTATACCTAGACTCCTACAGTAAATTTTTTATGATCAAAATATTCTCGTATAAATAGTTAAAATTTAGAAAATTTTCATTTTCATTTTCCAGTTTTTGAAGTCTTTCGAGAGAGAATTTTAGTCTACTGTACACCGGAACACTTACATCAAGTCTTCCGGTTCACTAATTTCAATCCGGAACACATCCAACAAGTCTTCTGGTTCATTACATCAATACCGGAACACATAAAGTAAGTTTTTCGGAAGTAGGTACGTACCGGAAGTCTTGGAAGAAGTCTTCCGGTACTTTAAATTTTTGAGTTTTTGCACCGGAACTCTTACATGAAGTGTCCCGGTTCTTTTACTAAAAAAATCAAACCGGAACTCTTTCATGAAGTGTGCCGGAACGCTTTTTTTTTAAATATATTTTTTTTTAATATTTGTTTTTTATGTTTTTATTTTGACAGTGGCACGCACACGAGACAAGGACGGTAAGATCCCTAATCGCGGTCTAGGATGGGGCGAATCATCGCGAATGGCTGAGGAAGAGCATATTGGTGCATCTGCTTCAGCAACACAGCCTGTTGGATATCCAGGAGGACCGTACGATACCTCTCTTTTGGTTAAGTACGAACATTATATTGCTAGACATATATTGTTCAGTGAGGTAAATAAACTACAATTATTTGATATTGAATAAAATTTGAATTTGTTATGTTGTAATTTATAATATATTTACTTTTAATTGTTTTCAGGATAGGGGTCCGAAGAAAGAGTTGAAGGTAGCAGGACATGGGTTTAAGTTGGCTCAAAGGGTTCCACAGCTGCTTCTTAGAGAGATGGAGAATTTGGTAGCTCACTCTGGTTTAGCTTCACTTCAGAGAACTAGTATGTCGAAGATAGATACGAACCTGGCATCTGCATTTGTGGAGAGATGGCATCTAGAGACATCTTCATTTCACATGCCGTTTGGTGAGATGACGATTACTCTGGATGACGTCTCTTGTCTGCTTCACTTGCCCATCAGGGGAGTCTTCTAGAGCCCTCAAGATATCAGTGACGGGTTTGCTATTGACTGGGCTGTTGATTACTTAGGAGTTTCACAGAGAGATGCACAAAAACAAGTCCGTGACTGCAGGGGTTGTTATTATAAGTTGGAGTGGTTATACGATCTATTCGTCGAGCACAAAGCCGCTTCTAGTTGGGCATATGCGACTAGAGCTTATTTGTTGATGTTAGCGGGTTCTACGATTTTTGCGGACAAGACCTTTACCCTTGTGGAGGCACGATACCTTGCACTATTTATGGACTTAGGGGGCTTATCAGGATACAGTTGGGGAGCAGCTGCGTTGGCTATCCTTTATAGATATCTCGGAGATGCTTCCATGTTCAATTGTAAGCAGCGTGGTGGTTATCCGACTCTCCTACAGGTAGTTATTTTAATTTAGTTTATTTTCTTGTAATTAATTTTATTTAGTATATTAATTTTATTTTTCTAGTTTATTATGTTATAATTAATTATTTTAGATTAAGTAATAGTATTAATTTTGTAGCAGTGCTGGATTCATGAGTATTTTCCAACACTTGGGAAAAAAAGGAGAGAATTGGACACCAGCTACTAATTTTGGTCTCCCTCGAGCGATGCGATGGTCCTATAAGCAAGGTGTCCTGAAGGTGGATGACTTACGACCTATTCTGGACGAGCTGACACCTGACGATGTCATATGGCGCCCATTCGAGAACCATAGAGCATGGCGTCGGTTTGATGAGTTATGTCTATATAGGGGGTGTCTGAGGTGGGGTGACATTATTGTTCCATACTTGCCTGACAGATGTATGCGTCAGTTTGGATACAGGCAATATGTTCCACCTCCATCTCTTGATTATACGATGGCTGGTGATATTGATGTTGAGTGGATTAGTTACCATCAGAGTGTTGCGGATGTGATTCGTCCGACAGCACTGACCACCACTGCATCTGAGACAGATGGTGGATATCTTCAGTGGTATTATCGTGTTTTGCATCCTCGTCTGATACCGCCCCGTCATGATGCCCCTAGAGAGGTGTCAGTTCCCGTTTACGAAGCAGGATCATCTGATCCTAGCTGGGCTCGTGTTTCTTCATTGATTCATCGCTATCTTCAACGGGCTGGTGCTGAAGAGGATGATCCACAGTTTGCTGACTTGTTCGAAGCTTTACAGATTGGTCGTTCACATTGACTGTGACTTATGTTTTTGTTGACTTATATTTATGTTTATTTGAATGTGTTAACATTTAGACTTTGTGACTTATTTTTATGTTTATGTATTAACTTTTAGACTCACTTGACATAGTTGGGATATATTTATGTGTTAACTTGTAGACTTTTGTTTAGCTTTAAAATGAATAACATAATAGTTGATTAATGTTTTGAAATTAAAAATGAGTAACAGAATTCATGAATCGTGTTTTGAAATAAAAAATGAATAACATAATTTATATTTCATAATGCGTTGGTAATATGGGCGTAAGTTGTTGCCAATGTTGTAGACGTGCTGCAAATCCTATCATCCAAGATGTTGCTTCTGTAGAACGAAACTTCTTCCAATCTACTGTCACTGGTGGCAATGGAAACCCTTCTTTCATGTTTACCTGAACAAAAAAATAATAATCAAAATGTTAAGTAAAAATAACTAAGAAATTAGGTTAGTCACATTAACTAACCCTTCTTTCATGTATCCTTCACATAATCAATAAATTCATTACAATCAACACACGTCTGCTCAAGTTGCTTCAACCGTTGATCATACTCAATTTCATCACTAGCCCATACAACTTCAGTCCATAATTGGTCAATTGTTTCTTGTTTGTCACTAGCCACATATTGTTTCCATTTTGCACCAACATTTTTATTAATATGAAATCGACATAGCAAATTGATCGACCTTGGAAACACAGTTTCAATGGCTTTCATCAAGGCAATATCTCTATCTGTCACAATCACTTGTGGACACAAATCTTTCTTCACAAACAATTGTTTAAGCTTATCTAACACCCAACAAAATGTCTCAGTCTGCTCTGACACAATATACGCAAATGCGACAGCAAAAGTCAACTTGGTTGATGTCATGCCAACAATTTCAAACAGAGGTTACCTATATTTGCTTGTCTTGTAAGTGTTGTCCATAACTAACACAACAGGAAAAATATTTAACAACTTAACTGAATCTAGATGAGCCCAAAATATATCTCTAATAACTTCATAGTCATCTCTTTTTCTACACCAATAAACATAACCTGCACCCTCAATAAGCTTAAACAAATGTTGTATCTCACTTCTAGGACCTCATATCTCTTTTTCTATCATACTCTTCTGCTTGTATATTTGTGTGATCCGAGTGACATTATCTGGATCTTGCTCTTACAAGGAAAGCAATATATGTCTAGGTGGAACCTTTCTCTTTGTCAAATCAACAACATGTTGCTTCTGATCCGCTGTCAACCTACCAACAAATGAGTGACCTTCTAATCTATCAGGCAGACCATGGTTATGAAATCCACATTTTACATCAACCTTCCATCCAGACCCATCTTTCACCGGAGTTGGCCTGATTTTAAATGGACATCTACATTTTTTCGTTGCACTTTGTGTACCACTACCAGTATCCTTGTGTTTCCCACCTTTATCACAACCAAATATTTAATTTGTTACTTATTCCTCTCTTGCCTGTTTCAATATCTGAACGAGAGATAATAACAATTACTTTATTCTGGGTTCCGATCTCTTTAATCCATCTTAACACCTCTTCTCGTGTACCAAATCTTTGAGTAGTTGAAAAAGCATCAGACGTATCTACACATATCTGGTCTTTATCGCTTATTTGCAGAGGAATTTTTGTACCTACATAAAAAAAATTAGAATTACGAAAATAAACCGGAAGACTCAGGAAAAGAGGTCCGGTGAACAAAGTTTACAAACCGGAACTCTTAACAAAAGAGTTCTGGTACAGAAATTCCAAGCAAATCGGAAGACATGATGGAAAGTGTTCCGGAATAGTCATAAAAAAGTCTAAGCACCAGAAGTCTTTTAGCAACACTTCCGGTACGTAATTTGTAATTAACCGGAACTCTTATCAAAAGTCTTCCGGAATAAAAATTTGCATACCGGAAGTCATGGCAAAAGTGTTCCGGAACGCGCAAAATTGGGTAAATTTTTTTCTGACACACGGTCTGACAATGAATAGTAACGGTAAAAAATAAGATAATAAAATAATAAAAAATAAACAGGGGTAGAATAGACATTTTTTAAAAAATGTAGGGGTATAGGTATAACTGTAGGGGTATGGGGTAAAATTTTCCACCCTGCTCGATACACCACACCTCCTGCATATTATAATAATAATTATTATTATTATTAGGCTTAAATAATATTTTCGTCCCTGTAAGTTGGCTTGTTTTTGGTTTTCGTCCCTGAATCTTTTTTTTTTTCGGTTTTAGTCCATATATCTTACTTTTTGTTAGTGTTTAGTCCCTACAGAGGTTTCCTGCGGATTTTTCTGTGGATTTTTCTGCGAATTTTCCTGCGGATTTTGATTTTCAGGAAAATCCGCAGGAAAATTTGCAGGAAACCTTCGGATTTTCCTGCGGATTTTGGCTTTAAGGACTAAACACCAACAAAAAGTAAGATATAGGGACTAAAACCGAAAAAAAAAGATTCAGGGACGAAAACATTATTTAAGCCTTATTATTATTATTATTATTATTCTTATTATTATTATTATTATTATTATTAAGTAGAATTTCATGTCCATCTTGATTAGGATTTTGATTGGAATTTCAGGTCCATCTTGATTAGGATTTTATGATTAGTTTAAGTAGGATTTCATGATATTTTGTTGAACTTTTATGCTATATTTCGTTGATTTTTTAGAATTTCCATGATAATCTTGTCGAATTTTTGGATATTAATTTGTGGAACTCTTCTGATATTACACTTGTTTAGGATCTTTATGATATCACTTTGTAGAATTCTCAATATTATGCTATAAGGATTTTGCACTAATATTTTGTATATCTTTTGATAATATTTTATGGATTCCATGTGATACTACTTTGTTGAAATTTTGTGGCATTTCTTTTGATGGAGTTTGGCACGTGTTTATGGATTAAGTCTCGTTGAATATTTTGTGCCATAGCATTCATCATTATTAATGTATATTACTAACCTTTTTTCTTTTGTTGTGAGATACTACTTTGAAACTTTGGATCATACCTTGCTTTGGATCATACCTTAGAATTTAATTCACTTTTCCATTTTATTGTACTGTTATTCCTTTATTCTTTTTCATATGCCATCCCCCAATTGTGGGAAAAATGTCTCCCTCTCCCATTAAAATGTAATAGTTTAGGACTTTACATTGTTTTAGTGCTTGATGCGTGCATGCGTATAGGTTAGAAAAGATAAAAATAAAGCCCTTAGAAAACGATTTCAAAACAAACACAAATAAAGCTCAATCTAACGTCAAGCCATTTTTCAAACTAATTAATTGAATTTTTCATTACACCTCACCTTAGGGTTTCCTACACATCTCATCTACCTACATCCAATCCACTCCACTACACCATAAGCATGCCTTGTATGTCTCCACACCATAAGTTGATCGCCTTGCACATCGCCACCAACCTACCCTAACTCAATCCACCACCCTTTCGAATTCATTCCATTTCCTTCATTACCATCTCTTTCCTTCATAAAACTAAAACCTTGGTCTTTGTACCAAGTACATTTTCAAACTCTTTTCTAAACAACTTGGAACGGTTGTGGAGTGGTTAGGCGAAGGCCTTGTCCTATCCCGAGTGTTTGACATTACCTTTAGGATTCACTGTCTAAACACTCACCTTCCAAAGTAAAACACTTCCTAAATAAAACGAGTAAGGTCCTCCTTGTATTGAACTAAAAAGAGAGGATTGAGTGAAGACTTCTCCTTCTTCGAGTATTGGGATGCTCACTTTAAAGTGTATGGTCTCGATACTCGTCTTTCAATACGAAGACGTGACTATACTCACCGCACTTTTTTTCCAAACAAATCTTTTGATATAAAAAATTGGGTACTACCCGTAGGGGTTCCTATCCGAGGACCTATCTCTCCCCTAAAATCAATATTACCAATCAAACGTGACATCTTGCTTCGAGGGCGTAATTCAAAACCATTTCAAAAAGGACATGTTACTTCCGTTCTACCGCAATACAAACAACGTTTAACCCTCCCTTGCGCGAGCATACAAGCTAAGTTTAACTGCTAGAATGTGATCCAAGTGCATCTGTTCTACAGCAAATAAACAAACGCTTAAGTCTCCATGCGTGAGCATACAAGTAACATTTAACTGCTAGAACGTGAACGTTAACATTGTTCACTAAAAAAAATAAACACACTCTTAGTTCCACGAACTACAGAGCTCTGACTTCCTCATTGTACAAGAGGATACGTAAGCACAAGATTGCGAGATCTTGGCGAGCAACCTTCTTTCACAACCTTCTTTCACAACCTTCTTTCTTTTCCACCTTTAGTTCCACAAACTACGAAGCTCTGATTTTCCTCATTGCACCATGAGGGTACGTAGGCACGAGGGCCCCAATCCTCCGCGAGCATACTAATTTAAAACCTTTACTTCATTTTGATAAAGCATTCATAGAAAGCATGATACCTTAACAACATCCTTACACATAAGACAAATGAATGGTTCCCATCGAGTACGATGGGTGTGAGGGGTGCTAATACCTTCCACTTGCATAACCGACTTCCGAACCCATCTCTTGGTTGCGAGACCATATTATCCTTCCTCTTGGGGTTTTCTTGATGTTTCCCCTTCCCTTTGGGATAAATAAAGTTCGATGGCGACTTTGTGATTTTTCGCGTAGCGACATTTCCCGTTGAGTACAACAAATGTGAGGGGTGCTAATACCTTCTCCTAAATAACCGATTTCTAAATTTGAATTTGGTTGCGATGACCAAATACCTTAGGGGTTTTATCGACATTTTCCCTTTCCTTTGGAATAAATAAAGTTCGGTGGAGACTATGTATTTTTCACGTAACGACAATATGCAAGGGCTTGGGGGTAACTATTTTAGTTTGGCTAGAGAGCCAAATAATCATAGCCTAGAGATTTGAACGATCCACCCCCTCACATGTGGTGTATGTATGCTATCCTAGTCAAGAATGCAGGTGATCTCCATCCCCATAATATTGTTTGAAATAAGTTGACACTTTTCCACCTTTGAGAGTTAGTGGAATACTTGTTGATTTTATCCAAGTTGGAGCCCTTCTTATGGTGATGCAAAGGTCCATTTTCACATACTTGTGGGTGATTAGTTGAAGTTTTCTCCTTAAAATGACAACTTGTCTTTTCATTTAAAATGAATCAAAACAAACTATTTTTGTTATTTTTACCACGAACTACGAGGTTTTGATCCTTCATTACACTTTGTGGGTACGTAGGCACGAGGCTCAACAAGTCTTGTCAAACATAAAATTATTGAAAAATACTTCTCTTCTCAGCTCCCCAATCTTTTGCAAACAACACCTTTTTATAAGCCAAACGCTAGATATTTAAAGAGGTTCCTATAGAGTACTATAGACGTTTTGGGTGCTAAGACCTTCCCTTCGCGTAACCAACCCCCTTACCTTGTCTCTGTCTTATTTGTTCTTTTTTAGAACTTCTTTAGGCTTTGTTCGCTCTTTTCTCTTTCCTTTGGATAAAATAAAAGTGCGGTGGCGACTCTTGTTTTGTGAGTTAAGTTAATCAACAGTTTAATCTCAAATTTTCCCGCTACAGCCCGGGCAAGCTAACTAATATCTACAAAAATTAAATAATTGTTATGTACAAAAATTATAAATGACCATTATGTACAAATTGAATGGGTACAATTTCTAATTAAATACATACTACCTTTTCTCACCATTTTGTCGCATAAAATAGAAAAAAAAAAGAGAAAAAAATTAAAAGAATAAAAGAATTACAGTCATAAATGCATAGCAGGCCATCATTACAAGATCAGTTTCCAAGGAAGGAAAAATGATAAAGTAATAGGTGTCATTAAGGTATGTACAGTGTATGTTAAATATTTATTGGTCGTAACGGTTTCGAGAATCAAGCAAAGGATGTTATTCAGTCGTTTAGGTTACCTAGAAGCTATTATAAAAGCAACCAAAACCTAGTTCATTTTCATCAACATCTACCAATATGTTATGGAGTCATCAGTTGAGAGCAACCAAATCTCTGTTGTGACAGAAGTCACAGAGAACTCTACAAGCCTGAATATCCAGAACCTTCAGAAGCCAATAGTTTCAAAAGCTTCTGCTACTGGTCTTATGCCCTCTAACCTGAACGCTTCAGATGAGGCTTCGTCAGTAGTACCTCAAAGGCCTACAAAAGCAGATCTATCAGTATCTATTTTGAAGCCAAGGAAGAAATCCATGAAGAAGACAAGAAGGAAGAGGCTCAACGAGATGTTTTACCATCTTGCTGTCCCAGAAGCAGAAGAGGAGGACATAGATAAAGATGAGCTAGATATCGATCATGGAAACAACTTGTCTTATAAGGAAATGGATGACTTAGATAAAGATATATTCTAGGTTCAATACAGTTCCTCATGTTTTTATAATCCTTTATGCTTAATTAATGCAAACTTATTTTGACCAGTATATATTATGCATTCGTACAAACACTTCATTTACCCATTAGATTTTTTGATAAAAACATTAACGAAGTAATGAGATGACCATAAGCAACAATTAACATGTTAACAATATTATCTATAACTTGTTAAAAGAATCTTAATAGATCAAAATACAAGACATCATTTCCAAGAGTCAGTATTTAAAATTGATTTGACTTGATCAATAAAAAATAATGAATACTCAAAGTTAATGAATGTAAAAACTCTATAAAAAACCCTTAGCATACTCATTTTCATAATCACTTAATCTTCTGAACATCAAAATGTATAAGCAAAAGAAAATTTGGGTTCCAGAGAGAGATTTCAGAAATATAGCCATGCTTAATGTAGCAACTCAATCAAACAAGAGTGATGCAGTAACTGAAGGATCTACAAGCAAACAGATGACTTCAGAAGCACACACTTCTTCAGCAAACTTTGTTGAGACACACAGAAAAATAATAACTTCTAGGTCTAAACGCAGAAATCAACTGAGAAAGGAAGTTGTAGAGTCTGCAAAGGAAGAATGACAAAATTATTTAGACAATCTAGATATGTCAGATGATTCTAGGGAATACCTTAGGGAAAATCCAAATGCATAGAAAGTCTTAACAACTTGTAACCGCTTCCAATTAATGAGAATGTTGCATTTTTACAGTTTTTAATCCTATTTGTTTCATCCTCTTGAACAATAATATAAATAAATACTTATAACATTTAAGATGCACAAAAGCATGAACAAACTTGGATTAACAATAAGATTGCTTAACACAAAAATTCTTAACAATTACAAGACATAAATTTGCAGAAGTCTAACATCATAAATTCTCATAAATAGCTTCAAACTTTTCTCTCCAAATTTTAGAAGAATCAGCCTCTGAACTTATGATAACTCCCTGCTAGACCAGTAGCTCTGAGAGAACTCGTCCATAAGGAATGAAGAAAGTATTTCCCTTGTTAAAGGAAGAAAGAGTCATCTTCAAATAGTCAAACATAACTTGAGGAAGATCAATATGTAAGCCTGAATTGAGAAGTAGTATCATATTCTTTTCAATAGGGTCCACAAGGTCTAGATCCTCATCCTTAGGAAGCAAGTTTGAGTATAGAATATAATTCCAAACAATTGCATCAGGATAAAGATTTGAGACCAGAGATGTGTTAGATGGATTTACAAAGATACGCCAAGTAGGAAGATAGTGTTCCCAAACAAGAGTTCCTAGGATTTATCCAATATCCTCACAATTGATCACATTAGCAATTAATTTAGAGGTTACTGTTATAGAAACACTAGTTACTTTAGAAAGAATAGCACACTCAGAATCCAGCTCAACAATGGAAGCATTGATACAAAACTCTTTAACAAGACTTGGATAAGTGAAACCACAGAGCATATCAAAGTATCCATTCCAACTTTGTTCAGACACAGTCTTCCAGAAGTTAAAACCTATCTTAAGCAACTCATTAAAATCCACAACCTTTTCATTGATGGCAGCTAGTTGATTCAAATTAGAATTGACTAGAGAATTCATCTCAGGGTTGGTTTGATCAACACACAACCAAAGAAAATAAAAAGAAAAGAAAAGAACTGAACAAGATTTTAAAAGAATAAGAATATTGTCAGAAAAAGGACACAAAATGATGTTTCACAAGATAGGGGATATAGATAATAATAGTATATAAGACGAAAAACATCATTACCCAAAGGTTCTTATCCAGCGGATTTCCTGAATCCACTGGATGATTTTCACTTTTAGGAATATTTAAGTAATATCAAAGTTTTTGAAAAACCTCTTACTTAAACTGATTTATAAGAAGTAAAGAATCCTTTTCTGAATCTCAGAGTCTGAAAATTTTCAGAAGCTATCATCCATCAGAGTCTAGTAGATCTAGACTTAGAGAGAGACATCTTCTGTCTGTCATCACTGATCAAGATTCTATTCAGAACCAAACATTTTCTCTCGAAACAAGAGTCATGAGTGATTAAAGAATATTGAATCGCTTTCTTTTAAAGCTAACAAACAGCAGTATCATCAAAAAAAGTGAGGAAACTATTTCCATAAATATGACCATCATCTAGCAAATGATATATTCAGTATAGACAAATATAACATAGTTTCTTCTTAAAGATTTCTGAAGATTCTTTTATTAAAAAGAACTTCTCTAGAAATCTAACAGCGAATTTGTATCTACATATATATACAAATATCTCAGTAATTCAAGTAATAAGGTAGAAAAGAACAGACATACCTTTTTTTTAATTTTCTCGGTCAGACTCGTATGAGTATTCAGATTTGACCATAGATTCTGAATACTACTCTGAGTGGATTCTGATTCAATGGCTGTTAAACCATTGAATCCACTTCTTTCACCAAATTCATTCCCTCTAGCACTTGAGTCTAGGTAGTAGGCTCTTCTTCCATCAAATGTTGCAAACAACCTTTGATAAGCAACATGGAAGATGCCTTTGTTCTTTTCTTCGATATCTGCAGCAACTACATTTTAAATAATGATACCCATATTTCTATAAGTCCATACATGTTGGTCTAGACAGACATTCCTTTGCCCTATGCCACATTCTGATAGCAGTACCATGATTCATTCCAGAGTATCAGTCTATGATGAGTCATGATATGAACAAGATCTTGTTCTTAGCAGAATCATTGATTTTGTCTTGGATTAAATCTTTTGACTTTGAAATCTTTGATAAGCAAAGAAACAGATGGTGTTAGCTATCAGAGAATGGCATAAAACAAATTAAAGCATTGTCATGTAATTACTGGCAGAACACTAAGAAGAGTTGAAGGTTTCTCATAGAATTGTCCTTTAATACAAATTCCATGATGATCCTCAATCAAGGAACAATGGAGTCACTTAAGATATCACCTTAAAGAACAGACTACTTATTATTGTAAGTATAAAGTATACCTAAGAGGGGGTGAATTAGGTACTTAACAATTTTTCCGGTTTTTCGACTGTTTTATTCTTTACTTTCCTAAAGGTTACTATGTAATGAAATGCGGTAAATTGCAGAAAGTAAAGAACACAAAGAAGTATACTGGTTCCCCTCATAGTACGAGAGTACTCCAGTCCCCTTTCAACATGAAAGAGATTTCACTATTGTTTGGACAAGACAAGACTCTTCCTAGTCTTTCTATACAAGTCACTAACAATGAACCACCAAGAACAACCTCTTGGATTTTTCCAACCAAGTCCAATTGAGAACAATCCTCTAACAATGGACTTCTTGTATCCACAATCCGGATAACAAGGTTTACAACCAAACATTCTTATATTCAACAATCCTGGAAAAATAAGATATGGTACAACAAGAGTTTTTTAAACAAGTTTGTAGTATATAAATCCTATGAAGGACTTCTTCTCTTTCAAATATGAAATTTCAATATCATAAACTCTCTAAGTGCTCAAATGATACTTTTATGAATGTAATATGAAAACGGTATTCAAAAAGTATCTTGTATAAAATTTCTGTTATGAAAAATATGCTTAGAGATTGTAGAGAATTTTTGAAAGAGGTGAATGACAAATGAAACTTTGAATTCAATATATAGTGTGCATGCAACCATTCAATAATCAAGGCAATGCTTTAAAGAATTTCTGAAAAATTATTATACAATGAATGGAAAAGATGCATGCAAGAGGTATCATGAAAAGGTGCTTTCAAACAAAGTATTTTTCAGAAAAGCTTCAGGTGCAATCGATTGCATCAGGATGACAATCGGTTGCACCAAGTGTAACGTGCAAAAAAATTTGAATTTTAGCCTAGTGCAATCGATTACATCAGGATGACAATCGATTGCATCAGTGTAAAAATTAAAAAAAAAATTAATGCAAATGATTCAAAACCATATATTATCTAAAAATATGACCAAGACTTTAGATGAACTTGAGAAATGTTTTATCAAGGTTTTAAATCAAAGAATGACTTTTTAATGGAAGGTTATAAAACTTGAGCACTAAAATTTGTTTTAGACAAGAATTTCATATACCTAAACATCCAAGTGGATTCAAGTCTTAGGCAATATTTCTTTTTCCTTCTTTGATCATATTGTAGAGCTTGTCTTCATCAAAACATATTGGAAGCTTGTCTTCACATTCTCCCCCTTTTTGATGTTGATAACCATGAAAATTTTGAAGTCTTGAGAAATACAAATTGTTGAAGCATGACCAGATAATGAAGTCTTTGATCCATTTCCTTTTGTATATAAAACCTTGAATGAACATTGTTGTCTTCATCAAAACCATTGAGAAACAATGTCTTCACATTCTCCCCCTTTTTGATGATGACAACCCAATTCTTGAAAATTCAATCCAATATTGTTTCTATAACCAAAGCTTGCTCCCCCTTGGATATTGCTCCCCCTTGGATATTGCTCCCCCTTAATCCATGATTTTAGAGAGTTTTGAAATCTGTACATTTTGTTAGAGAAACCAAGCAATAATACACAATTCTTCTCTCCCTTTGTCATTAATAAAAAGGATGGGAAAAGACTTGAACTATATAAAGAAATTATGAAAAATAAAGACAATTTTTACCTATGAGATTTACCTCATGATTGACTTCATCAAACATTCATCGTTGGCAAACATGATCTTGAAGCCTTTGTCACAAAGTTGACTTTTGTTTAGAAGATATTGCATTAGTCCTTTAACATAAAGTACATCTTCAATGAATGTGAAAGTTAGTGCTCCAACTTTTCCAATGCCAAGAATTTTTCCTTTAAGGTATTCCCCAATTGAAATAACCCTTGGACTAGAACTAGATTTGAAAGTTAGTTTATGCCTCCCATCAAAAGCTTAGAACAACCACTTATCAACAAGGTAAAAAATTGAAGTGGTCTTCAAGCAAACCTACAAAATAAATTAAGTTTTACTTGGTACCCAGTGTGCCTTGGGTCCTTCATAATTAGTTCCTTTTTTAACCCACACATAATGCCCACTTGCAACACTAAAGTTTCTAACATAGCAAGCATTAGGTGTATGGCCAATAATACCATAATAAAAACAAGTAGGAACAAAATTGCTCTTATATCTAGGAACATAAGATTTCTTTTTCGCAAATCTTTTCTTTTTAGGATAAGGATGCACATTCCTAGGTTTGTTCAATTTCTCTTTGGAAGATTGGTCACTAGCCTTAACAAAAATAGTTTTACTAGAACTTGGTTTGGAAAACTTTGAATAACCAAGTCCACTTTTATCATTTAAATATATTTGTTGACTAAGGACCACTTCTAATCCAATTTGTCCTTTCTCATATCTTTCAAGGACTCTTTTTAATTGAACAATTTAGAAAGAAAGTGATTCACAATTTTTATATACCAACTTTTGTTTTTCTTCACTAATTTTTTTTTTGTTTCTCATCTTTTGCTTTTTTTTCCATAATATCAACTTTTTCTTCTAAAGATGTAATTTGTTTATTTTGTGAAGATATTGTTTTATACAATACTATGCATTCATTTAAGAGTTCTTTAATAGCACCTAAAGCATCATTATCATAAGAAGATGTTTCATTACTAACCTCTTCTTCTTCTTCATCAGAATGGTGTGTTGCTATCAATGAAAGATTTACATGTTCTTCATCTGAAGATGAACTTATTTCATTGTCATTCCATGCTACATATGCTTTCTTTTCCTTTTTATGATTCTTTTTCTTGAATTTATTCTTCTTTTGAAGTGTAGGGCATTCACTTCTAACATGTCCTCTTTCTCCACATTCAAAGCATTTAATCTTCCTTGTTGGTGCTTCCCCTTTAATGGTCTCCATTTTTCTTTCTTTTCTTAGAAACTTTTCAAACTTCTTGATAAGATCATCATTTTCATCACTATTGGACTCATCCTATTGATTGTTGTCATAATTTTTTACTTTTGTCTTTAAGGCAACGTCTTTTGAATCTTTTACTTGTATTTCATGCTTCTCCAATCTTTCAAGTTCTAATTCATGCTTTTGAAGTTTTTCGAACAAGGAAGCGGATGTCATGGTAGAAAGACTCTTCTTTTCTGATATTGCCATCACCTTTGGTTGCCATTCCCTGTTTAAAGATCTAAGCACTTTAAGATTTAATTCATCGTTAGTAAAAGTCTTACCGAGTGCTTTCAAATGATTTGTCAAGTGCACAAATCTTTTTTGCAAGTCGATGATTGATTCTCGGGGCTGCATTCTGAACATCGCATATTCTTGACTTAATGTGTTCAATCTAGATCATTTAACTTCAGCGGTTCCTTCATGAGTTTCCACCAAAGTGTCCCAAATTTCTTTCGCAGATTTACATTGTGAAATGAGGAAGAATTCACCCATATTTAATGCACTTTGTAATATGTTAATGGCTTTCTTTTCATCAAGAATTTTCTTTTTATCATTTTCAGTATAAGAACTTTTAATCTTTGGAGTTCCAATATCATTTATTACACTCATTGGTTGATGTGGACCATTTTCAACAGTTTCCCATATTCCATCTCCTTGTGCTTCTAAGTGTGCTCTCATTCTGATTTTCCAAAAGTCA
Organism: Lathyrus tuberosus; assembly: GCA_022829125.1. Taxonomy (NCBI): domain Eukaryota; kingdom Viridiplantae; phylum Streptophyta; class Magnoliopsida; order Fabales; family Fabaceae; genus Lathyrus; species Lathyrus tuberosus. The sequence continues at coordinate 6,125,632 of JALAZF010000215.1, forward strand.
AAATATTCTCCATAAAATAGAGGGGGCTTATTGCTGCTACCGCCATCTTTGAAAACCAGATTTGCGCTTGTGGAAGCTATACTGGATCTGTAGGAACAGGTTACCTATATCCTGCTCTGATGCCAATTATGAGTATAAAGTATACCTAAGAGGGGGGGGGGGGGGGGTGAATTAGGTATTTAACAATTTTTCCGGTTTTTCGACTGTTTTATTTTTTACTTTCCTAAAGGTTACTATGTAATGAAAAACGGTAAATTGTGAAAAGTAAAGAACATAAAGAAGTATATTGGTTCCCCTCACATTCCGAGAGTACTCCAGTCCCCTTTCAACATGAAAGAGATTTCACTATTGTTTGGACAAAACAAGACTCTTCCTAGTCTTTCTATACAAGTCACTAACAATGAACCACCAAGAACAACCTCTTGGATTTTTCCAACTAAGTCTAATTGAGAACAATCCTCTCACAATGGACCTCTTGTATCCACAATCCGGATAACAAGGTTTACAACCAAACAATCTTATATCCAACAATCCTGGAAAAATAAGATAGGGTACAACAAGAGTTTTTGAAACAAGTTTGTAGTATATAAATCCTATGAAGGACTTCTTCTCTTTCAAATATGAAATTTCAATATCATAAATTCTCTAAGTGCACAAATGATACTTTTATGAATGTAATATGAAAATGGTATTAAAAAAGTATCTTATATAAAATTTCTGTTATGAAAAATATGCTTAGAGATTGTAGAGAATTTTTGAAAGAGGTGAATGACAAATGAAACTTTGAATTCAATATATAGTGTGCATGCAACCATTCAATATGAATGGAAAAGATGAATGCAAAAGGTATCATGAAAAGGTGCTTTCAAACAAAGTATTTTTCATAAAAGCTTCATGTGCAATCGATTGCATCAGGATGACAATCGGTTGCACCAAGTGTAACGTGCAAAAAAATTTGAATTTTAGCCTAGTGCAATCGATTGCATCAAGATGACAATCGATTGCATCAGTGTTAAAATTGAAAAAAAAAATTTAATGCAAATGATTCAAAACCATATATTATCTAAAAATATAACCAAGACTTTAGATGAACTTGAAAAATGTTTTATCAAGGTTTTAAATCAAAGAATGGCTTTTTAATGCAAGATTATAAAACTTGAGCACTAAGATTTGTTTTAGACAAGAATTTCATATACCTAAACATCTAAGTGGATTCAAGTCTTAGGCAATATTTCTTTTTCCTTCTTTGATCATATTGTAGAGCTTGTCTTCATCAAAACATATTGGAAGCTTGTCTTCACAATTATCAAATATTGAAGAAAGATAGATTTGGCATAATCTCTTTCTCTTCAATACTTGATTTTTATTCTAGGATTCAAATGCTTCTACTGAAGCAATAATGACTAGTAGAGCCAGAATACTCTTACTTCTGAATCCTGCACGAATGTCATCTTCAAATGAATATACAGTAAAGATCTCTGGCATTAGGTTCTGGTAATGTTTCTCTTTGTTCTTGGATTTGTGAAATCAATTGAAATACGAATACCTCAGATGCTTTTGAAATTACTCTTCTAACAACAGATGTCACGTTCCATTGAGCCCTTTAAAGAAATCTTCTGATTAGTAAGGTTAATTCCTCATCATTAGATATTCCATAGGAAGTATCCTTCAACAGAATTTAGAAAAAAATAATATTTTAGGTAGCTTTTCATTATCAAATTCCTTTTCTTTTCTTTGAAGATTGCGAGATAAAACTACAGGCCACAGTAAACTCAAGTTGTTATGACTTCTTGAGTAACTGTGACCTCAGGTTTGTATTCATAACAATCTTCTCAGAATTTGCTTGGAAATATTAGATGAAGTGTAACTGGACAAGCTTCATAACTGATTCCCACATATTTGATCACAAGGATTCAAAGATAGTCTGAGCATTAGACGTATCAATGATGTTGATATACTCATAATCGAGATAAAGCACCTACCAGAATGCATTTACCTCTGAATATAATTTCAATAAGCTTCTTCTGAGCTGGTGAGAGAGACTTTCAAACTTTGATTATCCCTGCACCATCAACTTCTGTAGTAATAACTTTTTCAAGGGTATTCTACAGACCTTCACAAACCCTTTATCAAGTCCAATGAATTAAAAATATATTTAACTTTTCCATCATTTAAATTCAGCTGAATCACCATTTGAATATGGTAGGAAAAACAATGTAATATTTTTCATGTGGCACTTGATTCCTTCTTGAAGGAGATTCTTTAACAAACATACTTTTCTCATTGGATCATTATCTGCACCACTTTTAAGTGTTATGTACAGACCATGCTCTGATACCAATTGAAGGTGAGAAAAAGTACACAAGAATGGGGGGTTGAATTGTGTTTTCCGTTTTCTTAATTTGTGTCTGATCAGAGTTTAGAATCTAAATTGGTGTTCAGATTTTGATTATTCTTAGAAGCGGAATGTTAATAGAAGCAAATAAATAATAGCAGAAGACACAAAGATTTATACTGGTTCCTCCCAAATGAGGGTAGTCTAGTCCCCTTGCTTCACAAGAGATTTTCACTATAACCAAATCATGATTACAATCGCTTATGCATTCTGCATAAGACTTTTACAATGCTCAGACCCTAAGTTCGAGACTTCTTGCTTAAGCCCCTAAGGCTCAAGACTTCCTTGCTCAAGTCCTACAGACCCAAGACTTACTTTCTTAGAACCTCAGCCTAAAACTTTCCTGCTCAGGTCCCTCAGGCCCGAAACTTCGTGCTCAAGCCACTCTGGCCCAAGACTTCCTGCTTAAACCCCTCAGGTTCAAGACTTCTTCTCAGACCCTCGATCCGAGACTTCCTTGCTTAAGCCCTCAGGCTCAATACTTCTGCTCAGACCATCGATCCGAGAATTCCATGCTTAAGCCCCTCAGGCTCAATACTTCTGCTTAAACCCTCAATCTGAGACTTCCTTGCTCAGGTTCCACGAACCCACGACTTCTGCTCAATCAATCCACTTGATTAAGAATTTCAATGCTCTAGCACATGGCAGGAGACTTACATGGCTCAAGCATCTTTGCGAGAGACTTGTATTTGCTCAATCAATCCCCTTGATTAAGACTTTCATTGCTCTAGCACATAGCATGAGACTTACATGACTTAAACATCTTGGCGAGTGACTCTGATCTAAACTGCTAAACAACATGTTCAGCAGAATAGAGAACAAGGTGTACTTGATACAAATATCAGAGGTACAGGGAAATAACCATAACAAAGACCTAAAACTCTTAAGATTTATAAGATATTCAATGTGTAATAAATCTTAAGGCTTTTACAATTAAAACCTACAAAAGAAATTCTGTATAACCAATTGTGTTGATAATTGCTTATCTTGTTACTCTTCCATCAGGTTGATCCTTGTTAAAGATTTAGTTTGAACCTTCAGCTACTTATATAGCATTTGCAGAAGACTAGTCGTTGGAGAGATAACTTGATCAAGTGTCTTTGCTTTCTCCATAGTACAAGAGACGTTGAAGATAGATACACCAAAAGATCTTGATCCATTGTGTATCGTGTTTAACCATTGAGTCTTCAAAGAGGTCTTGTACTATAGAGTCGTTGATAGTAGATATCCGTAAAGCATGCCAACTTTTATTGAGCCTTGTGAACTAAGCCTCTTGCTGACAAAATGATTTGACAATGCAGCTTCACTACTATAAAACACGCAAACAACAACGTCAGGTGTACAACGGATTCATATACACCGTTGTAATAGGTTAAAATTTTCGCACCCAGTGAGTAGCTGGATTTATAAGCAATAATTTAATGATGATTGTCTTAAAACACCGTAGTAATAAATTATGTGTAGCAAGCTTCGATTCCCAGCAACTACATTTTTTCCATTTTTTAGAGTACATTAAGCGTGTGTCACTTAAGTCCATTATTTAAAAAATAAATTGTAAATGATTTCACAACGGTGAAGTCAACCAACCGTTGTTAGAGGACTTATTTAACAAAGTTATTTAACCACGATTTTACAATACAACCATTGTAAAATATGTAAACTGCATCACGGTTTTTCTTTCAAACCGTGATGAACAGTGATATTTTTTAGTATATAAGCGAAAGTATCTATCGTTCAGTATATAACAGCCGTTTCTCTCAAAAGAAAACCCTAACATATTTCACTCTTCTCTATCATAACATAACCCTAGCATCCTTCAACCTTCGGATACGTCTTCACCAATCGCTAACTTGAGGTTCGATCATTTAACTTATGCTTCGATTTTGCTTACTTTTCTTGTTAAAAATGTGTTCTCATTTTTTCATTTGGTGAATATTCTCTTTTTTTCAGATTCGTCTTCACCACCTTAACAAAACGCATACTTTGGCTATGATACATATGGTTTGTGTAGCTATGAAGAAAAATACAAGAAGTGTGAAGCTATTGTGTAAACTTTATTCACCTTGTACTTTTTCTTCATAGCTTCATAAACTAGATGAAAGTCATAATTTCCCTTAAATCCTTTTGAATTATTTTTCGTCTTCTTTTCCTCCAGTCACTGTTCGTCTTCTTCTCACCTAGTTTCTTCAAGTTTCCATCAAATCCTTCCATTAAAATGTCTCAGCACTCCGGTTGTAGCCATGTAAGCAGGTCCTCAAGTCGTTTAAGGTATGTATGCAAGTGTGGTCTCGATGCTCCGTTGATGATGGCATGGACCGATTCGGACCCAAGTCGCCATTTCTATGGTTATGGGATGTATAAGATTCAAGGATACAGAAAATGCTCTCACTTTGCTTGGTTGGATGAGGAGATGGATCCTAGGGCAAAACAAATAATTTCTTCACTGGTAAAGAAATTGAATGAGGAAAAGGAGATAGTTAACACCTACAAAGCCAAGGAGGACGAATTGAAATTGAAGGTGAAGATCCTGAAGAAACAGTTGAAGATTACCTGGATTTTTTTATTTGTAGTGTTCATTGCATTTGTTGTAACAAAAATGATGAAATAGTGTAGCGAGCGATTTTGGACGCGGTTCTTAAGCGCTGGTCGCTCTCTGCGGTTTGAGCTTAAACTACTGGTCGATTCATTTTTTATCCTATTGTGAGCTGAATAAGGAAGGGAAATAGATGTCTCCAATTAACCCTACTTGCATACTGAGTTTAAACAGCGGTCTGTTAGGTTACGAATGCTATCAACGTGGGGGGGCCTTTGTACTGGTTATTTGTATTTTCGCCAATACGGTTTTCTTTCTTTTTATCTAGACAGAAGGTTTCTGGCAGGGAACAAGGATTAGGATGTTAGGACTGATGCTTTTGAATTACTGCTTTTGATTAATGGAGATATGGGATTTGGGTTTTTTGTTGATTGTGCTCGCTAAGATCTTTTCTTTCGATCTTATGCCTACGTATTCCCGTTTACCGAAACAGGGAAATCAAAGTGTTCATAGTTCCTCCTATTCTATGGGAGGAAATGGATGTTTTTGGTGTCTTGTTCAAAGCCCAAGACGTGAAGCGAAAGGTGATTTGTATCTTAGTCAAAGCCCAAGATGTGAAGCTAAAGGGGTTTACTTTAGAGAGAATTTGCCATCTCTAAAGAGGGGCTTGTCTATGACAAATGTTTATAAAGGAGAATTACTTTAACCGGGATTTGTGAATCCGGCAATGCCATAATTTCCTTTATAGGTATTTTAACCTGAAGGAGAAGACTTTAACTCAGTGTAGAGCAATGCTATCTTTCCTTAGGAATTTTTCATGCTAAAAGAGGGACAGTGGCGTGAATGTAAATAATCCAGAGGCTTGCCGCTTACAACGATTAGATGGAAGGGGAAGGAGTTGTTGATGTTTGTGCACTGTGAACGAGGCAAAGTTTTGATGCTAAAAGGTTAATTGGATCAACCAGTGGTTTTCTTATATAAAGCCTAAGAGGAGGCTATTATGTGTCTCGTACAAAGCCCGAGAGAGAGGCTAAAAAGTTTTGACTCGACGAGGAAATCTTTTGGTATCTTGTATGAAGCCCGAGATGGAGGCAAAAATTCGTTTGGCTCAGTAAGAACCCTTTTGTATCTCGTATAAAGCCCGAGATGGAGGCGAAAGGGTGATTGACTCAACGAGGGAGTCCCTTATGTGTCTCGTACAAAGCCCGAGAGAGAGGCTAAACGTTGTTTAACTCCGCTGGGGAGGATCATTGTACAAAGCCCAAGAGGAGGCTATGGTTACTGTTTCAGTTAAGTGACAGGTCCAGTATACTGATTTTAAAGAGAAAATCAGTTCTTATATGAGCAATACTGTACTCATGGATTCGATTCAAGGATCCGGGTTATTCCTGTTCTTTAAGGAAGCGGGAAATCCAAAGGGTATTGAGACTGTCCGAGTCTGTGGGTTTCCTTCCTATTTAACGAAGGGGTCACTTGAGAATGTCTTTGAGACTCAAGGAGATTAGACTGTCCAAGTCTAGAGTGTCATCTTTCGTACTGTGCTTTGAGAAACAGTAGTAGACTCTATGAAAGGAATTTTCTATGAAGATGACTAAGTTCTATTCCTATACCTCTAGGAGGTCGTCGGGACAATTTGTACGAAGCCCAAGAGGAGGCTGGAAACTTTTAAGAAGCCGATCGGTCCTTGTACTAAGCCCAAGAGAAGGCTATCATTCCCGGAGGAAGAGATCATTATACGAAGCCTAAGAGGAGGCTGTGAATACTTCTAAGAAGCCGTAGGGTTCTTGTACTAAGCCAAAAGAGGAGGCGGGGTTGCTTTTAGGAAGCCTGTGGGTCCTTGTACGATGCCCAAGAGGAGGCCGATGCTTTTAAGAAGCCTGTGGGTCCCCAAACCCCGAGAAATTCAAGGCAAGCTATTCACAAGGAATAGATCAAGTCAGGAAAGTTCGAGAATTTGGAAGAAACTCAAAGATGCCATTCACGGAGAATACATTCATCTCTGGGAATAGAGTTTCTTGACAATTCCTAATGAGGACAGCCGAAGAAAAGACTGTATCTGGTGATCCTATTGGGGATTTAGTTGTCTATTTCTACGAACTAAACGAAACGACGTCACCTAGTTCTAGACGTAGTTGCCGGGGAAACTCGAAATATCTATACTATTATTACACAGTTGATATGAGTTTATGAAAGAAGACTTACAGTGAAACAGCCCCACAATACAGTTATATGTATATGAAAGCGGTAAATGAAAGCAATAACCACTTACTCGGTTGTAGAGCTTCCATGCTGTTTGGTTAGTTGTTCAACAAAGATAGATTGAAAACAACAGTATATTCAAAATCAAAGGAGAAAGTGCTTTGAAAAAGAAAGATTTGGGGCTTATAGCTCAAGGAGAGGCCCAGGGTTTTATCAGTGAGCGCACTGTTTGAATTTGTACAGAGGGACTTATACAAGTGACTGAGGCCCAAAATGTTTTTCTGTACAAAGGGATGGGTCTTACACTCTTTCAAGAGGCCCAAATGGTTTAAAGAAAAAGATTGGGGCTTATAACACGAGGGTAGGCCCAATTGATTTTTTCGTTTAAAAATGACGATCGCGTCGAGGTTTTCTTTTAACGCAGAGGGACTTATATAATAAGTGAGGCCCAAAAATGATTTTGGTTAAAAAGGGGTTGGGTCTTACACTCTAATAGAGGCCCAAAAGTTTTGAATGAGTCTTATAGCTCAAGGAGAGGCCCAAGGTTATTTTTCAAAAGGCGATGATCGTGCCGTTTGTTTTTTACGGTATCGGGACTTATACAATACACTGAGGCCCAAAAATGGTTTGGTCAAAAAAATATTGGGTCTTACACTCTATTAGAGGCCCAAAGTGTTTTGAAAATGATTTATGAGGGTTGAATTAATCCAAAAACCCTAATTTGTTTTCAAAAATGTATTTAATTGAATAAAAATTCCATTAAAATGATCAAAATTGTTTAACATGTGAAAAACAAATTGTGATCTTGGATTAATGCTTCAAAAATTAAGTATTGACCTACAAAATAATTAGAAAGCATTAAAAGTTGCAAAATCAATGTGGAAAAAATATTTAAAATGTCAAAAACAATTAAAATATTAATTCTTTGCAAAAATATCAATTATATGAAATAAATAATATTTTTGGGATTTTTTGGGAAAATAAAATATTTTAACATTTTTGTGAATTATTAAAAAAAGAATCAACTCAAAATCCTTAAAACATAGAGAGAAATTAATTTTTGAATCAATTAAACAAAAATCACAAAATTCAAATATTTGAAAATTCAAAAAAGGCGCCAAGAACAGCTGAAGAACACGCGCGTGTTCTGGGTTTGGCTGATTTGCATTTTCTATCCAATCTCCCTGAATACTTGATTATAACATGCAATCCACATATCATTATGCTCGTCTCAACCTCACGATCATGTCTATGTCCATTAATTTCATTTAAATTAAACATAAAACATGAAATCACGAAGAAACCTCAAGAACCCTAATTTCTGCATGAAGGCTAGGATTTTTGATACACGATTCAAACAATGCAATTAATTGAGGGAAACCATTCCATGCATGATTATGAACATATGGAAAAATTATTGTGCGAGGAAATATGCATAGATTGAGAGATGACCAAGTTTATGCTTACCTCTAGGCCGTGACAGCAAGTGCAATGTGATTTTTGATTTGGAGGTGTTACTGATGAGTGGTGATGATCTAAACAGCTTCCTTACACCCTATGGAGTGTGTTTGAATGCTTGGACTTGATTGAAAATGGCTGGAACGATTTGTGGTACCTCAACTGCAACTTGATTGAAAGTTTGAGAAACAAGCTGGTGATTTTGTGATTTTGGTGTTCCAGATGCTATGTGAGTGTTTGGATCACTTCTATATGATGTATGTGAGGTGTGTGAGTGATTGGTTTGATTGGAAAAGCTCTCAAACTCAAAACCCGATAGCTACCTTGCTAAGAAAGGCATTTTTGCCAAGAGAAAGAGATTTTGAGGAAAGCATCTGTTAGATGGCTTTGGTGTACTCAAACTGATCACAATTGAGCTCTATTTATAGTAGAGCAAGTGTTTTTTGCAAGGAATAGTGAATGGAAACTGGTAAGTAGGTTTGGCCAATGTTGGCAAATGAAAATCCAAGTCTCCTCTAGCCATTGACTAGAGGTTAGGGCACATAGCTTTGGTTCCCTAGGTCTTGGATAAGTCTTGACTGATTTCAGATGAGAATGGCTCAGTCCATGCCACCTTGATGCTTCCATTGAATGCTTCAATCCAAATTTGGAGTCTTGTCCCTATTTTGGCCATTCTAGGTTCAACATGTTATTTCTTGTTCCATGGACTTTGGAGGCTTGGCTCAGTGATTGTCCCCTTTAGATTCAATCCTCAGATGTGTCCAAGTGGATAGGAGCATTTGAATTTGGCTAATTTTGGCAAATCGAGCAAAATTGCAAATTCTGCCTTGCCTTTGACAGATATCAGCAAGGCAACTTGCCAATGTCATAACTCATGGTGTAAGTTGAATTTGGTAATGTTCTTGACCATTTTGGAAAGCCCTTACATGATACAATAACTGTTTGAACATGTTTGGTTTTTATCTCTTTTGAATCCAAGTGAAAAATCCCCCTACATTTGGCAAAAAGTGAAGGCAGATTCTGACTTAGTGAAAATTTTACTAAGTGTTGGAAAAAGTGACATTTTCACTTTTCAGCCATTTTGATCACTCCATAACTCCAAATCCTTAATGAATTGGACTTAGGTCTAGTTGAAGTTTTTGTAGAGGGTAATGAGGGCTACAAATCCATCTTTGGATGAAAAAAAATGGCTTTGTGGTTTAGGAGTTATGATCCTCCAAAGTTGGTACCCTTGTCACTTTATTTTTAACTTAGAAAATTTTCTAAGTTTTTATGGTTACCCCTTTTACAAGTTATCCAACTTTTCTTGATTTTTCTTGATGAATGATGATTCAAATCATACATTAACATCATTTTAGGGTTAAAAATCCATTTTGGCGAAAAATCTCAAAAAGTCAAAGTTGACTTTGTGCACAGTTGACTTTTTATCAGATGAATTCCAAACTGTGCAATTCTTCAGGAAATCATGTCCTTGACCTAAATCAAACTTGATGGACATGTTCCATGGGTGTCATAGGGTATATTAAATCATGTCTTAGGGTTTGGGAGCATGTCCTGGTCAAAAGTCAAAGTTACAGTTGACTTTCCTCGCGAAACCCTAATTGTGGTGCAGATGAAATTGGAACTTGTTGCTCAAGCTTCTTGGATTAATCCATTATTGTAAATGGATCAATATGGTATATTAAAGACCCTTAAATCATGTCTTGAGGTCTTGGCTCATGATTTGTCCCAAAAGTCAACTTAGGGGTGAATTAGATCAAGAAACCCTAATTCCTGATTTTTGATGAATGCATCCCCTGAGGCAAAATTGGCTTGATGATTGGGTCCATGAGGTTCCATGGAGTATATTAGGTTATGTTTTGGATCTTTGGCTCATGTCCAGATGAAAATTTCCATCTGGAGGCCCTGGTCGACCAAAACCCTAATTTGGTGACACTGGCGATCTTGAAGCTTGATCCACCTAGAAGGGAGCAACCTTGTGCTTAATCCTTGAAGTGGGGGTCCTTTTGATCCATTATGGATGTTTGAGAGGTTAGACAAGTTGAAGATCATGTCATTACTTGATTGATCCTTTGTCTAAGGCTCGGAGAGGGCTTGAAACCCTAATTTTGATTGTAGTGGATGCTCACCCATCTTTGGGGAGACTGATGAGGTATGATGGTTCCTCCATATTGTGATGATGATTGACACAATGATGGGACATCTTAGTGGTCAAAATTTGGGGTATGACAAATGCCCCTATTTAATCTTCTTGGACCCGAAGGTGTGAATAACGAAGGTATTCGGGCATTCGGGGTGCAAGAGGATTAAATATCGGAATACCCGAAATTTTGATGGTGGTTATGAATGGCAGTTCGCATCCATCTTCTTTAGCTAAGCGATGATGCTTAGAAAAGGTAAACTTCCCCTCGATCCTGGTCTTCAGCCAAGGAGCTGGTCTCAGTTTTTCTTTTGTCAACCTCCATCCCGTTCCTGGTTTCCTACCAAGGACCTGGTCTCAGTTGCTTAAATAAACTTCCCCTCGATCCTGGTTTCCTACCAAGGAACTGGTCTTAGTTTCTGATGTAAACTTCCCCTCGATCCTGGTTTCCTACCGAGGAACTGGTCTTAGTTTCTTTTGTAAACTTCCCCTCGATCCTGGTTTCCTACCGAGGAACTGGTCTTAGTTTCTTTCGTCAATAAACTTAATTGACAAGGGACGCTATGTGTAGCAGTTTTCCTCAAACTTCTCGCCGAATTTTCCTGGGGAGACGCCATTTGACGGAAAAAGTTTTGATGTCAGACTTGCTGGAGAACCCAGTCGTCTGAGTTATAGAGTTGCACAAACTTCTCTATTGGAGACGTCATTTGTCAATTCTACTGGGGAAAGCGAGTCTCTTGAGAGACTGTTTTCGTTTGGGGGCTTACATCATACTTTTCTCGGGATCTTTCCGGAGAAATGCCATATGATGGGATCCAATTTTGAGGTGCCGATGACCTTTTCATCGGTGGGTTTTTCGGAGAATGGCAGTTGTACTGCCAAATCTCTGCTTAGGAGGCTTTCTCTGGGGATTTTTCTTTAATCCGGGAAAGCAAGGATATCATCTTCAATGGCGAAGAGTGACATCGGTCGAAGGTTCTCTGGTCTTTCAGAGGTTCAAGTTATCAAAGTGGTCAAGGGCCAATTCTGATCCAGAAATAAACTGGAGGAGAGAGAATGTTCAGACGCAGCGTTTCCTGATGAGGCAAGAACTGACGACTCGATTGAGAGAACTTCTATCACTAGGGGACAAGACTGACTAGAGTGATAGTGATGCAATATGAAATGTGAATGCAAATCAATAATGCATGATGTGTGTATGTTTATGCTGACAAAAATGACGCGACATACAAACTAATGGGTGAACACGACTGGATACTCGACTATCGTGGGGCGAAGAAGTACGTTGGTTCGGAATAGCAATTCCACCTTGCTTAGGAGAGATAGTACTTGTTGGGAGCACCGTTGATCGGGCTTAGGAGATAAGAACTCGGCCGAGGTGTGTCAGATGAAACAAGGTCTCTGACACAGTTGATCCTTCATTCAGGTGGACTGGTCTAGAAGGAGTACTTTGATTCTGCACTTTGAAGTTCGCTTACTTCTGGAGAAGCGGTTGATGCTCTTTTGATGTTCAACAGTCAAAAGAAATTGTCGTCTTTATTTTAAAGCAGAGAAAAAATTTAACATGTAAATTCATTTTTGTTTTATTTCAAGGATCGTTAATCATATTAAAACGCCATTCTGTAAAGCTAAAACAAATAAGAATTACAAACAAAAGCACAAGGGCTCAAATTTTATTGATAAGATGGAGATCAGCCAAACGCGTGATTCAAAAGAGTATATACAAAGTTAGAAAATGGTAATTTACAGGGAAAAGGGCTACGTCGAAACATAACGACCACTATCCTTCTACCAACTTTGAATTCGGGGCATCCTGAGCATCTGTCGAAGATGACCTTGACTGGAGTTTTCCTCCGATGGATGGTGTAACTGCTGCTGCTGAGAGACTTGCCTCTGTTGAACATAGTTACTTGCCATTATCCCTAATTTTTTCCTGGATTGTACTATGATGTTTCCAATCCAACGGGGTGATTTTTTTTCTGTCTCTAACTTTTGCCTGGACCGCCCTTTCGGGTTTTCAATCCACCGAGACGTTTTTTTTTTAGTTTAGGCGAAGTATTTCTTGACTACATCAACATTTGTGGGGTAGGAAAATTCCTCTCCTTCCATGGTTGCAAGTCTCAAGGCGCCGCCTGAGAAAGCTTTCGTGACCACATAGGGGCCATCATAATTTAGGGTCCATTTGCCCCAAGAGTCAGTGAGAAATGATTGTATCTTCTTGAGCACGAGGTCTCCTTTCCTGAAGACGCGAGGTCGGACCTTTTTGTCAAACACCCTCTTCATTCTCTGTTGATACAATTGACCATGGAATAGTGCCGTGATTCGCTTCTCCTCGATCAGATTCAATTCGTCATGTCGACTTTGACACCATTCAGCTTCTGTAAGCTTAGCTTCCATCAATACTCGGATTGACGGGATCTCTACTTCTATGGGGAGCACTGCTTCCATGCCATATACTAGAGAGAAATGGGTTGCCCCTGTTGAAGTGCGGACAGATGTGCGATAACCGTGAAGAGCAAAGGGTAACATCTTATGCCAGTCTTTGTAGGTTACAACCATCTTTTGAACGATCTTCTTGATGTTCTTATTGGCCGCTTCTACCGCTCCGTTCATCTTGGGTCGGTAGGGAGATGAGTTATGGTGTTCGATCTTGAACTCAGCGCACAACTCCTTCATCATCTTGTTGTTCAAGTTAGATCCATTATCAGTAATGATCTCGCTTGGAACACCATAACGGCAGATGATATTGTTTTTGATAAATCGGACCACCACTTGCCGGGTTACATTGGCGAATGACGCTGCTTCGACCCACTTGGTGAAATAGTTGATGGCTACTAGGATGAACCGATGTCCGTTTGAAGCCTTAGGTTCAATCATGCCGATCATGTCGATTCCCCATATGGAAAAAGGCCATGGGGAAGAGAGAACTTTGAGATGTGATGGTGGTACATGAATTTTGTCGGAGTATATCTGACACTTGTAACACCTCCTCATGTACTTGTAGCAGTCGGATTCCATTGTCAACCAATAGTACCCTGCTCTTAAAAATTTTCTCGCCATTGTATGTCCGTTGGCATGAGTGCCAAAGGACCCTTCAAGAATTTCTTTCATCAGTATTTCTGCTTCTGGTCTGTCGACGCATCAGAGCAAGACCATGTCAAAATTTCTCTTATAGCGAGTGTCACCGCTCAGGAAGAAGTTTCCAGCCAATCTTCTGAGGGTTTTCCTGTCTTTTCTGAGTGCCCCAGATGGGTACTCTTGTTTCTGAAGGAAGCATTTGATATCGTGATACCAAGGTTTGTCGTCTATGACTGCTTCAACCGCGAAGACGTAAGAGGGCCTTTCAAGGCGCATGATGTCGATCTTAGGTATGTCGTTCCATCGACCTACACTAATCATGGAAGAGATAGTGGCTAATGCATCAGCCATGTGATTCTCCTCACGAGGGATATGATGAAACTCGACTCTGTTGAAGAAAGGTAACAACCTTCTTGCATAATCTTTGTAAGGAATCAGTCCTGATTGGTATGTGTTCCAATCTCCTTTTATTTGATTGATAACCAAGGCTGAATCGCTGTATACGTCCAAGTTTTTTATCCTTAAGTCGATTACTTCTTCGAGACCCATAATACAAGCTTCGTATTCGGCCTCGTTGTTCGTACACTTGAACGCAAGTCTAGTAGTGAAAGGAATGTGGGTACCCTGAGGGGTAACAATGATTGCCCCAATTCCATTTCCGTAATGATTAACTGCTCCGTCAAAGATAAGTCCCCACTGGGAACCTGGTTCTGGCCCTTCACTGGGTAACGGTTCATCGCAATCTTTCATTTTTAGATACATGACATCTTCGTCTGGGAAGTCAAACCCGATTGATTCTTGATAGTCAATCGGTTGATGAGCCAAATGATCAGCTAAAATACTTCCTTTAACGGCTTTCTGAGCGTGGTACTCTATGTCATATTCTGATAACAACATCTGCCAACGGGCAATTCTTCCCGTGAGAGCAGGCTTTTCGAAAACGTACTTGATTGGATCCATTTCGGAGACCAATCAAGTAGTATGACGAATCATGTACTGGCGAAGATGTTTGGCTGCCCAAGCCAAAGCGCAGCAAGTTTTCTCGAGCATCGTGTACCGAGTTTCACAATGGGTGAATTTCTTGGTCAAATAGTAAATGGCAGACTCTTTCCTCTTTGTTTCGTCTTGTTGGCCAAGTACACATCCCATTGAGTCCTCTAGGATTATGAGGTAAATGATCAGTGGTCTTCCTTCCACTGGAGGTGATAGAATCGGAGGATTCAACAGATATTCCTTAATACTGTCGAAGGCGGTTTGGCAATCTTCTGACCAAACGCAATCCTGGTTCTTTTTCAGTAATTTGAAAATCGGCGCACACGTGGCGGTCATAAGGAATATGAATCTGGAGATGTAGTTCAACTGTCCCAGGAATCCTCTACTTGTTTTTCAGTTTTCGGAGAAGGAATTTCTTGAATGGCCTTGACCTTGTCAGGATCAACCTCAATTCCATTCTGGCTGACGATGAACCCTAATAGTTTCCCTGAACGGACACCGAAGGTGCACTTGTTGGGATTCAAGCGGAGCTTGAATTTTCTTAGACGTTCGAACAATTTTGACAGATGTTCAACGTGCTCACTCTCTGTTTTTGATTTTGCAATCATATCATCGACATATACCTCAATTTCCTTGTGTATCATGTCATGAAACAGAGTAGTCATGGCCCTTTGATAGGTTGCCCCGATGTTCTTCAAACCGAATGGCATTACCTTGTAACAAAAGGTACCCCATGGGGTAATGAACGAAGTTTTCTCCATGTCTTTCGGCGCCATTTTGACCTGGTTATAGCCCGAGAATCCATCCATGAAGGAAAAAACTTTGAACTTTGTTGTACTGTCCACCAGCATGTCAATGTGTGGTAAAGGAAAGTCGTCCTTTGGACTTTCCTTGTTCAGATCCCTGTAATCAACACATATTCTGACCTTTCCATCCTTTTTGGGAACGGGTACAATATTGGCTAGCCATTGAGGATATTCAGATGTAGCGAGGAAACCCGCGTCAATCTGTTTCTGCACCTCCTCTTTGATTTTGATGGCCATGTCTGGGTGAGTCTGTCTCAACCTTTGCTTTATTGGCGGACATTCCGATCTCAATGGTAAATGATGTTCCACGATGCTGGTATCCAACCCTGGCATATCCTGATAGGACCAAGCGAATACATCGGGAAATTCTCTGAGAAGCTTTATCAAACTCTCTTTGGCAGTTGGACTGAGCAGTGCCCCAATCCTGATTTTTTTTCTCTCTTTTTCTGAACCCAAGCTTACCGTTTCCAACGGTTCTTTGTAAGGTTCAATGGACCTTTCCTCTTGTCTGAGTAGTCGGGAGATCTCTTCTGGAATTTCGTTGTCATCTTCTTCTTCAGCCCCAAATACCGGGAACTCAAAGTTGGGAGAAGGCATCGGATCATATGTTTCAACTGGGTTTAAAACAAGCAATCTGCATGACGTGATGATTCGTGTTTAGAAGAGATAGAGAAAAATGCAAGTGTGTGCAGTGTTTTTTTTTTTACTGCTTGTTTTTATTATTTGTTTTTTAGGATTACCATTTTCTGAAAAAGCAAAAAGAGAAAACAACAATTAATGCGGAAATTACAGAATGACGTTATTTTATTAATGAACAAGTCGATCCTTGAAACTACAGCCCTATAAAACAAAACTCTGTCGCTTTGGGCGAAGCGAAGAGGGAAATTTTACAGAAAGCGAGCCCTATCAAAACATCCGTTTCACCTGGGCAGGGTGAAAGGTTAAAGATGGCAATTACTTTGACTAGTGAACGACCTTCGGAACCTCGACAGCAATCCATTGGCGGGAACTCCTCGGTGAAACACAAAGTCTGGCACCTCTTTTCTTGATTTGTCTTCAGAAATGACGCTGATTTCTGGTGGAGCAGGATCATTGGAATCTGTCTCCCAAGCAGAATTGTCGTAGGAGAATTCCTCAGTTTCATTTTGCATAGTATTTGTGCTCTCAGCTGTATCTCCCCATCCAGTAGGCTGGATATCTTCGAGCCTGATACGAGAGCTTTCGGGAGCGGTGTACTTGACCATATAGTCGTATTTTCCACTCGGTTGTCACAAGGTGTCCCAAACTTCTTTGGAACTGGAGGAGTCATCTCTCTCGATGACGTTAACCTCAGGAAGAGCATAGTTGACGAACTCAAGTCCTGCAAACGTTGCAAATTCATCTTCATGTTGAGTAGTTTCTGAATGACCTGAGTGTTGATCCCATGACATGGTGGGGAAACAGGTATTCTGTTCAATGATGGTCAGCTGATTTTCATTGCTCGACTGACTCTCTTGCCCCAAGTTTCCTGGGTAAGGCTGCCACATTGGCAGACCATCCATTGGGCTATAGTAATTGTGGTCAAAGTTGTCTTTCATCAGAGTGTCCTTCTCTAATGAATTTGGCGGAGCACGACATCCTTCCGGATCACAATCCCCATATATCATTTCGATGTCTGACCGTGGTATAAATCTCGGACTTTCTGTGGGAAAGCAAAAAGGTGTAGGCACCTCTTCCTGAGACATATAACCGTCCTCATTAAGATATGACTTCCATTCTTCATATGTGTCAGAGGGATCTTCCTCATTTATAGCATGTACTGCCTGAGACACTGGGTGAAGAAAACCTCCACTGTGGAAGAAATTTTGAAGGGGATGAAGACTTTCATCGCTGGCAGCTGTCTGGGTACAGGTTGCAGAAAAACCAAGACCCTTCTTTGTTTTATTGCTAGTAGGAATGACGAGCTGTCCCCATCCTGTTGTATCGGTACTCTCGACCGCTTTGATAGCATCTTTGTATGAGGAAATCGAGGTTCCTCCTCTGAACTGATTGTCCTTGCTTACCGACAGTGCTTGGAACTGCGTCCCAATAACCTCCTCGGGTTCTATACCAGTAGATGATGACAAGTTGCTTACAAGCAAGGCTTGTTCCCCACAAACTGTGATAAGTTGATCGTTCTTGACGAATTTTAGCTTTTGGTGGAGGGTCGAAGTGACTGCTCCAGCCTGATGTATCCAAGGTCTTCCTAATAAATAACTGTATGTTGCCCGGATGTCCATGACCTGGAAAGTGACTTGGAAAGTGTGAGGACTGATAGTTATGGGAAGATCAACTTCGCCGATAACTGTTTTTCTAGATCCGTCAAATGCTTTGACGACGACCTCGCTGATTCTTATTGGAGGGCCCTTGAATGATAATTACATCAAAGTGGACTTCGGCATAACATTCAGGGCTGACCCTGTGTCTACCAGTACACTGGCTAAAGCATCGTCCTGGCAGTTAACTGTGATATTGAGCGCCATGTTATGACGGCGACCCTCTTCAGGTAATTCCTCATCACTAAATCCCACATTATTGCAGGAAGTGATGTTAGAGACAATGTTATCGAACTGTCTGATTGTTACATCCTGTTCCACAAAGGCTTGCTCCAAGACTTTTTGTAGAGCCTCCCTGTGGGCTTCTGAACTGAGTAATAGCGATAATACCAAGATCTTTGAAGGAGTCTGTAATAGTTGATCAACAATGTTGTATTCACTCCTTTGGATGAGCTTCAGCATCTCATCATTATTTTTCGAAAGGTCGGGATTACTAGATTGACCGACTGGTGGATCGGGAGCTTCTGTCTGAAGTTCCTTTTCTTTGTTAAGTTCTCCAACTCCTCGGTTGAAGATTCTACCACTCCGTGTTACACGACTGATGTCTGCAATACTCACGACGGAGGGTAATGGAATTTCCTTTCCATTTTCAATTATCGTTGCACCGTATTTGTAAGGGATAGCCTTAGCTGATTCATACGGTAGTGGTCCCAGCAGATATATGACTATGGGAACCTTCTGATTTTTCTGACCATCATAATCAATCTCGATTCGTTCCCGGTTGGGAACTTTAGATTCGTCAAGTAGAGGGATAATGGCAAAAACATCCCTGGTCCTGTGATGACCAGAGATTGTGACAACATCCTCAACTTGCTCGGCAAGGTAGTTCGGCGTCCAGTTGATGGGTCCAGAACCCGGATATGGACGAATTTCTCCACGATCTACCTGACCCTGAAGAGCTGCTCTCACAAGGTAACACCCTTGGTTACTTTCCGAACAGACGCCGCAACGTTCATAGTTGTGTGGTGGCACCTGGCCACGCCCACTTTGAATACAATGTAACCTCACTAGGTTAGCTTCCACTGATCGGACATCCTGACTCTGACGCCGAGTAGGATTCCTGTTGTTGATACTAATCTGCTGAGTATCTTCATCCATATAAATTGGCATCCACCAGTGATTTAACAAGTGCTGAAGTGCCTCTTGGACAAGGGTACAACCTCGATTGTTTTCGCAACCCGCTTTACAGCTTTGATAGTCATATGATATTAAGAATCCGAGTCGGACCTGTTCAGCATGTAACTCTACCAGGTTGGTATTCATCACGCGAATATCAAAGATCTGAACCATGTTGATCTGATAAGGGTTCCTATCATGGTAGTCTTGGATCCATCCAAGATCCATCTGACGCTGGAGGGCCTCCTGTATGAAAGAGCATCCCTGTTTGTTTACCGAGCAAATCAGACAGGAACTGTAATCGTGCCGCGGCAGATTATGATACTGGCTTTGCCTTGAGTGCATTGCCACCAAGTTGACACTCATTGCACGGATGTCGTGGTTCTGAATGATGTTAGAGTTTGTGTAGATCATGTTAACTCCACGAACTCGGTGCTCTTGGATCCATCCGAGATCCATTTGTTCCTGTAGAGCTGCTTGCACCACAGAACATCCTTGATTGTCTTTAGAGCACATATCACACTGATGATAATTATGAGGTGGCACATGGCCATATAAACTCTGTCTATAATGCATCTTGACCGAATTGGTCTTCAATAAGAGTACATCGTGAATTTGATAGACATTGTTAGTCTCTCCTTTTATCAAATTGACTGCAGCCTTCTCATGTTGAGGCAGCGGGTTTGTGAGAATATTAGGATTCGTATCCTTGAAGGACAAAACCCTGCTCCTAACAAGTTTTTGCACGTCGGATTTGAAATTGAGACAAGTCTCTATGTTATGCCTTGAACCTCCTTGATGGTAAGGGCAAGTTTGATCCACCTTAAACCAAAAAGGCAGATTTTCTGGTACTGTAAGAGGAGATTTAGTCTGAATGTGCCCCTTAGCCAGTAGTAATGGAAACAGCTCTGCGTATGTTATGGGTATAGGATCAAATCCTGGTGGCCGTGTTGTACGGTTGTTGTTGTATGGAGGACGAGCCTGCTGAAGAGGCTATTGTGTCCTTTGTTGGTCAAGTTGGCTTTGCGCAACCTGAGGTTGATACGTAGGAATAGACGCAGGGTTGATAGCAG
Organism: Lathyrus tuberosus; assembly: GCA_022829125.1. Taxonomy (NCBI): domain Eukaryota; kingdom Viridiplantae; phylum Streptophyta; class Magnoliopsida; order Fabales; family Fabaceae; genus Lathyrus; species Lathyrus tuberosus. Next base: position 6,145,777 of record JALAZF010000215.1, read on the forward strand.
GAGTTATAGCTGCTACCGGTTGATAACGTCGCCTTTGATTTCCGAGAGAGATATTCCCAATATCTTGCTCTTTTTTCTTAGGGAGAGCACTATCGTATTTTTTAGTACCGCTCGTCGATCCAGTGTCTTTTACCAGACATCCTTCTCGGACGACTTCCTCAAGACGTACGCCCATGCCCACCATTTCGATGAAATCACTGGGTGCACTGGCAACCATTCGGTCATAGTAAAATGAGCTTAAGGTCTTTAAGAAGATCTTTGTCATCTCTTTTTCCTCAAGAGGTGGACAAATTTGAGCGGCAATTTCATGCCACCTTTGAGCATACTCCTTAAAGGTTTCCTTGTCCTTTTGTGACATTGATTTGAGTTGATCTCTGTCGGGTGCCATGTCCAAATTGTATTTGTATTATTGGACGAAGGCAGTGCCAAGATCTCTGAAAGTGCTGATCGTGGCACGGTTTAAACCCATGTACCATTTGAGTGCGGCACCGGTTAAACTATCCTGGAAGTAGTGAATCAGTAGGTCCTGATTCTCCGTCTGAGCTGACATTCGCCGAGCGTACATCACCAGATGGCTCTGAGGGCAAGAGTTACCCTTGTACTTTTCAAAGTCGGGCACTTGGAATTTGTGCGGGACTTTCACATTTGGGACCAAGCAGAGATCTGCGGCATCCTTTCCAAATAATTCCTGACCGCGAATGGCTTGCAGTTCCTTATGCATTTCCAAGAACTGTTCATGGAATTCCTCCATTCTGTCAAACATAGTTTCCTTCTTACCAGAAGGTGTCTGTGGAATCTGCCCTTCCGGGACAGTGTGCACCACAGGGGGTGATACCGTGACTACGGTAGTGAGCCTTGGCGTCTCCCGAAGTTTATAACCTTCAGGAGTCTTCAGTATGCCCCTGGCATCTTCGCTTTCCCGAAGTTTGTAACCTTCAGGCCCAGCGGCTTCTGTTGTGATTCCCTGATCTTCAGTGATCGGCAGAACATATCCTTCCGGGATATAGTTAACAGGCATGCCCCAGGGACGATCTTTCGGCATCTGATACCTAGGATCGTACTTCTCCACTATGGGCGTTGAGGTGATCTCTGAGATCACAGTTCTTTGTAGCTGAGCTTCTGCCATGGCTTGTATGTCGTTACGAAGCTTTTTCATATCCTCTCTCAAAGCGTCGATCTCTTCTTTCAACTCTCTGTTTTCTTCCCCAAGATCATCCATCTTTTTCTGACGATTGGCCCGAGTATTATACGAATGAGACAGTTTGACTCTAGAACCGAGACACAAACGTGAGATTCGTAGGTAAGAAGAATACGCGATGTGAGAATGATGAATGCAATGATTATATTAATTGTTTAAGGTTTAATCAAACTAAACTTCGAAAATTAGATTGTAAATATCAAACGGGGGGAAACCCCTTTTTATTGAATTCCAAGGATTACAGAAACGGAAATACAGTAGATTACAAAGTACAGAAACAGAAACCTAAGCTAATGGGTCTCGAGTCCTCTCTGAAGAGAAATCGGGTGCTGATTCTGGTATCTTCCTCTTCTTTGACCGGGGCTCTTGGGCCGTTGTCGGGTTGTCATTCCTTTGCCAGGTGAAAGGAGCGAGCAAATTCCTTTGGTCATCCTAATTATCCACAGCATGTTGCTCCAAAATTTCAATCTGAGCATCTTTCTCTTTCAGTAATTGCTGTATTTTGATGCACTCTATGTCGAGGGTGCGGTACTTGTTTTTCCAAGACCTTATCTCCTTTTGAACTTTGTTGGGAGTAACCTGAAGCCTTTCAGTTTCCGTCATGAAGTACATGACAGATTCCCTCGGCGGAAGAATTCCGTAACGAGGATAAGGCATTTTTAGCTTGAGAGCTCTAGTTTGTACCCAATGGAGATAAGGCTCCACCGAGACACAATCCGGTTTTCCTAGAGACTCTCGTCCTTTCTTATGAACATGCTTTCAAGCATGCACTATTTCCATCTTTAGTGCTCTGTCGTTTTCTCCTTCCTTGAAGAAAAGACCTTATAGATGAACACCCAGTGGGATGTGCCTCATCGGGTATCCAAATTGACGGCGAACCAATACCGAATGGTAGTTGATTCCTCCTTTAGTTCCTATGAGGGGTACGTTGGGGAAGCTTCCACAACGGTCAATGATTCTGATTCCCTTATAAATCCTATTGCACCAATCTATATCAGAGTTGGTAAGAGACATGATCTTCTTTGACCAACGTAAGGCACTCTTACAATCCCAAAAAGTAGCAGACTTGGGCAAGTGAGAGATAAACCATTTGTAAAGCAAAGGTACACAGCATGTGATCTCCCCTCCGCTGTACAAATTTCCCAAGTGTACAGAATGATACGCATCTGCAAGCAAAGTCGGCACGGGATTTCCAATGAGAAAAATCTTAATGGAGTTAATATCGACGAAGTTATTGATGTTGGGAAACAAAAATAACCCGTAGGTGAGCAAGACAAAGATGCTTTCAAAAGCAGTCACGTTTCCTATACTGGCAAAATACAGGGCTTTCTTTGTCAAGAACCGGGCTGGCAAACCTTGGATGCCACCCTTAGTAGTAAGGTGAGTCCTAACTGTAATACCCCAAATTTTGACCACTTAGATTTCCCACCATTGTGCAAATCATCATCACAATATGGATGAACCATCATGCTTCATCAGTCTCCCCAAAGATGGGTGAGCATCCACTACAATCAAAATTAGGGTTTCAAGCCCTCTCTGAGTGCTTAGACAAAGGATCAATCAAGAAATGACATGATCTTCAACTTGTCTAATCTCTTAAACATCCACAATGGATAAAAAAGGACTCCCACTTCAAGGATTAAGCACAAGGCTGCTCCCTTCTAGGTGGATCAAGTCTCAAGATCGACAGTGTCACCAAATTAGGGTTTTGGTCGACCAGGGTCTCCAGATGGAAATTTTCATCTGGGGACAAGGCAATGATCCAAAACATAACCTAATATGCTTCATGGAACCTCATGAACCCATGCATCAAGTCAATTTTGCCTCAGGGGATGCATTCATCAAAAATCAGGAATTAGGGTTTCTTGACCTAATTCACCCCTAAGTTGACTTTTGGGAGAAACCATGAGCCAAAACCTCAAGAGATAATTTGAGGGTCTCTAATACACCATATTGATCCATTTGGAACAATGGATTGATCCAAGAAGCTTGAGCAACAAGTCTCATTTTCATCTGCACCACAATTAGGGTTTTAAGGGAAAAGTCAACTGTAACTTTGACTTTTGACCAAGACATGCTCCCAAACCCTAATACATGATTGAATATACCCTATGACACCCATGGAACATGTCCATCAAGTTTGATTTAGGTCAAGGACATGATTTCCTGAAGAATTGCACAGTTTGGAATTCATCTGATAAAAAGTCAACTGTGCACAAAAGTCAACTTTGACTTTTTGAGATTTTTCACCAAAATGGATTTTTAACCCTAAAATGATGTTAATGTATGATTTGAATCATCATTCATCAAGAAAAATCAAGAAAAGTGAGATAACTTGTAAAAGGGGTAACCATAAAACTTAGAAATTTTTCTAAGTTAAAAATAAAGTGGCAAAGGTACCAACTTTGGAGGACCATAACTCCTAAACCACAAGGCCATTTTTTCTCATCCAAAGATGGATTTGTAGCCCTCATTATCACCTACAAAAACTTCAACTACAAGTCATTCCAATTCATTAAGGATTTTGAGTTATGGAGTGATCAAAGTGGCTGAAAAGTGAAAATGTCACTTTTTCCAACACTTAGTGAAATTTTCACTAAGTCAGAATTTGCCTTCACTTTTTCCCAAATGTAGGGGGATTTTTCACTTGGAATCAAAAGAGATCAAAACCAAACTTGTTCAAACAGTTGTTGTATCATGTTAGGGCTTTCCAAAATGGCCAAGAACATTGCCAAATTCAACCTACACCATGAGATACAACATTGCCAAGTTGCCTTGCTGAAATCTGTCAAGGCAAGGCAGAATTTGCAACTTTGGTCGATTTGCCAAAATCAGCCAAATTCAATTGCTCCAATCCACTTGGACACCTCAGAGGATTGAATCTAAAGGGGACAATCACTGAGCCAAGCCTCCAAAGTCCATGGAACAAGAAATAGCATGTTGAACCTAGAGTTGCCAAAATAGGGACAAGACTTCAAATTTGGAATGAGGCATTCAATGGAACCATCAAGGTGGCATGGACTGAGCCATTCTCATCTGAAATCAGTCAAGACTTATCCAAGACCAAGGGGACCAAAGCTCTGTGCCCTAACCTCTAGTCAATGGCTAGAGGAGACTTGGATTCTCATTGGACAACATTGGCCAAACCTACTTACCAGCTGCCATGCACTATTCCTTGCAAAACAAACTTGCTCTACTATAAATAGAGCTCAATTGTGGTCAGTTTAAGTACACCAAAGCCATCTAACAGATGCTTTCCTCAAAATATCTTTCTCTTGGCAAAAATGCCTTTCTTAGCAAGGTAGCTATCGGGTTTTGAGTTTGAGAGCAATTATGCACAAACCAATCACTCACACACCTCACATACATCACATATGAGCTGATCAAACACTCACATAACTTCTGAAACATCAATTTCATGAAATCACCAGCTGGTTGCTCAAATTTTCAAACAAGGTGCAGCTGAGATGCCATAAACTGATCCAGTCCATTTCAATTCAATCCAAGTGTTCAAACACACTCCATATGGTGTAGGGAAGCTGTCCAGATCATCACAACTTGTCTGTAACACCTCCAACTCAAAATCACATCTGCTCTTGCTGTCACGACTTGGAGGTAAGCACATACTTGGTCATCTCTCAATCTATGCATATTTCCTCGCACAATAATTTGGCCATATGTTCATAATCATGCACGGAATGTTTTCCCTCAATTAATTGCATTGTTTGAATCGTGTATCAAAAATCCTAGCCTTCATGCAGAAATTAGGGTTCTTGAGGTCTCTTCGTGATTTCTTGTTGTATGTTTAATTTAAATGAAATTAAAGTACATAGACATGATCGTGAGGTTGAGGCGAGCATAATGATATGTGGATTGCATGATATGATTACGTATTCATGGAGATTGGATAGAAAACGCAAATCTGAGAAACCAAGAACACGCGCGTGTTCTTCAGCTTGTTCTTGGCGCCTTTTTTTTCAAATTTAAATATTTGAATTTTGTGATTTTGTTTAATTGATTCAAAAATTAATTTCTCTCTGAGTTTTAATGATTTTGAGTTGATTCTTTTTTTAATAATTCACAAAAATGTTAAAATATTTTATTTTATCAAAAAATCCCAAAAATATTATTTATTTCATATAATTGATATTTTTGTAAAGAATTAATATTTTGATTGTTTTTGGCATTTTAAATATTTTTTCTACATTGATTTTGCAACTTTTAATGCTTTCTAATTATTTTGTAGGTTAATACTTAATTTTTGAAGCATTAATCCAAGATCACAATTTGTTTTCCATGTGTTAAACAATTTTTGATCATTTTAATTGAATTTTTATTCAATTAAATACATTTTGAAAACAAATTAGGGTTTTGGATTAATTCAACCCTCATAAATCATTTTCAAAACACTTTGGGCCTCTATTAGAGTGTAAGACCCAATCCTTTTTTTGACCAAATCATCTTTGGGCCTCACTTATTGTATAAGTCCCGATACCGTCAAAAAACAAACGGCGCGATCGTCGCCTTTTCAAAAATCATCTGGGCCTACCCTCGAGTAGTAAGACCCATTTATTTTTCTTCAAAACTTTTTGGGCCTCTTGAGAGAGTGTAAGACCCATCCCCCCTTGTACAAAAACTTTTTGGGCTTCACTCATTGTATAAGTCCCTCTGTACAAGTAAATGGCGCGATCGTCGTCCGTTTAAAAATAAAAACCATATGGGTCTACCCTCGAGTAGTAAGACCCATTTCTTTTTCTTTAAAATACTTTGGTCCTCTAATAGAGTGTAAGACCCAATCCCCCTTTTAACCAAAAACATTTTGCGCCTCACTTATTGTATAAGTCCCTCTGCGTTAAAAGAAAACCTCGACGCAATCGCCATTTTTAAACGAAAAATCATTTGGGCCTATCCTCGTGTTATAAGCCCCACTCTTTTTCTTTAAACCTTTTTGGGCCTCTTGAGAGAGTGTAAGACCCATCCCTTTGTACAGAAAACCATTTTTGGGCCCCAGTCACTTGTATAAGTCCTGCTGTACAAAGTCAAAACAGTGCGCTCACTGATAAAACCCTGGGCCTCTCCTTGAGCTGTAAGCCCCAAATCTTTCTTTTTCAAAGCACTTTCTCCTTTGATTTTGAATATACTATTGTTTTCAATCTTTCTTTGTTGAACAACTAACCAAACAGCATGGAAGCACTACAACCGAGTAAGTGGTTATCGCTTTCATTTACTGCTTTCATATTACAAACTGTATTGTGGGGCTGCTCACTGTAAGTCTCCTTTCATAAACTCATATCTACTGTGTAATAATAGTATAGATATTTCGAGTTTCCCCGGCAACTACGTCTAGAACTAGGTGACGCCGTTTCATTTATTCGTAGAAATAGACGCCTAGATCCCCAATAGGAGCACCAGATACAGTCTTCTCTTTGGCTGTCCTCCTTAGGAATCGTCAAGAAGCTCTACTCCCGAAGATGAATGTATTCTCCGTGAATGGCATCTTTGATTTTCTTCCCAATTCTCGAACTTTCCTGACTTGATCTATTCCTTGTGGATAGCTTGCCTTGAATGTCTCGGGGTTTGGGTACCCACTACGGTCATAATCTTGGACCTTAACTAAGGAACCCTCTTTAAAAGTTAAAAGTCACTGGATAGTAAACCTCGCACGTTTACCAGTGGTTTTTATCTTTAAAAGAGTTATCTCTCCTAATGGAAAGGAGATGATAGACCCACGGGCTTCTTAAAAGCATCGGCCTCCTCTTGGGCATTATTCAAGGACACTACGGCTTCTTAGAAGTATTCACAGCCTCCTCTTAGGCTTCGTATAATGATCTCTTCCTTCGGGAATGATAGCCTCCTCTTAGGCTTCGTACAAGGACCCGTCGGCTTCTTAAAAGTTTCCAGCCTCCTCTTGGGCTTCGTACAAATTGTCCCGACGACCTCCTAGAGGTATAGGAACAGAACCTAGTCATCCTCATAGAACAGTCCTTTCATAGAGTCTACTACTGTTTCTCAAAGCATGGTACAAAAGATGAAACTCTAGACTTGGACAGTCTAACTTCCTTGAGTCTCAAAGACATTCTCAAGCACCCTTCGTTAAATAGGAAGGAAACCCGCAGACTCGGATAGTCTCAATACCCTTTGGATTTCCCGTTTCCTCAAAGAGAAGGAAATATCCCTGATCCTCCAATTAAATCCCTGTGTACACTATTACTCATATAAGAACTGATTTTCTCTTTTAAATCAGTATATTGGATCTGTCACTCAACTGAAACAGTTACAATAGCCTCTATCTCGGGCTTCGTACGAGATACCAAAATTCTCCCCAATGGAGTCAAAACAACCTTTTCGCCTCTCTCTCGGGCTTTGTACGAGATACAAAAACACTCTCTTACTGAGTATAAAAGATTCTCCAACTGAGTCAACTCTTTGCTAGCCTCCTCTTAGGCTTTGTATAACGATATGCCCCACTGGGTCAAAAACTTTTAGCCTCTCTCTCGGGCTTTGTACGAGACACAAATTAGCCTCCTCTTAGGCTTTGTATAATGATTTTCCTATCGGAAATTAGCCTCCTCTTAGGCTTTGTATAAGAAAACCACTGGTTGATCCAATCGACCTTTTAGCATCAAAGTTGTGCCTCGTTCGCAGGACACAAACATCAATAACTCCTTTCCCTTCATCTAATTGCTGTAAGCGGCAAGCCTCTGGATCATCTACATCCATGCCACTGTCCCTCTTTTAGCATGAGAAATTCCTAAGGAAAGATGGCATTGCTCTACACTGAGTTAAAGTCTTCTCCTTCAGGTTAAAACCCTTTCTTCGGAAATTATGGCATTGCTCAGATCCACGTATCCCAGTTAAAGTAATTCTCCTTCTCCCCTCTTTAGAGATGACAAATTCTCTCTAAAGCCGAGGTCTTTTAGCTTCACGTCTTGGGCTTTGAACAAGACACAAATAGACCTTTTAGCTACACATCTTGGGCTTTGAACAAGATACAAACCACCTTTCGCTTCATGTCTTGGGCTTTGAACAAGACACCAAAAACACCCATTTCCTCCCATAGAATAGGAGGAACTGCGAACGCTCTGATTTCCCTGTTTCGGTAAACGGGAATACGTAGGCATAAGTTCGAAAGAAAAGATCTTAGCGAGCGCAATCAACAAAAAACCCAAATCCCATATCTTCGTCAATCAAAAGCAGTAATTCAAAAGCACCAGTCCTAACATCCTAATCCTTATTCCCCTCCAGAAACCTTTTGCCAAGATAAAAAGAAAGAGAACAGTATTGGCGAAAATACAAATAACCAGTACAAAGGCCCCCCACATTGATAGCATCCGTAACCTAACAGACCGCTGTTTAAACTCAATATGCAAAGCAGGGTTAATTGGAGACATCTATTTCCCTTCCTTATTCAGCTCACAATAGGATAAAAAATGAATCGACCTGTAGTCAAAGCTCAAACCTTAGAGAGCGACCAGCGCTTAAGAACCGCGTCCAAAATCGCTCGCTACAGAAAAGTGGCGCCCACCTTGGGGCCGTTCAAAGTTAGATCTAGGCACGGTCGTCCCCATTTTTCACAGAAAAGTGGCGCCCACCGTGGGGCCTTTGTTTTTCTTTCTGTCTGTTTTCCTTGTAAAATGGCGACTCTGCTGGGGAGTCTCCTTTTCTGCCTTAGGGCATCATCCCCGTTTTCCACGGAAAATGGGAACTCTGCTGAGGAGAAAGATTGACCTATGCTGGTCCATCTCTTAGGCAGGGAACCACAGATTGGGGCTTTCGCCGGGGAACCCATTTCTGTCAGGAACTTAAGAATCGTAGCTTTATAAGTCTAGGATGATTAGGACAAATATATATACTGCTTTTCCTAATTGCTATACGTGTTTATTTTTCTGCTACTGGGAATGCGTGTGATGCCGCATGTGGTGAGATTGAGTATACACTTAAGAAAAGCAAACCTTTTCCGTAGTGCGGAAGCTATCGGAAATAGCTGTTACGCGATACTACCCTCATTTGAGGCTGGTGATCTATTCTCGGTGAATGGCACTTACTCTAAGATTGCACACAACTCGCTGGCGATCCGCTTGTTGTCTGCCTTCCTGGGAGGAGCTGATGATAATGAGTACAGGTACAAAAATGACCCTAGTATAAACCTTTGGGGATGGGTAGAGCCTTGACTTCATGACAACGACCCTTTGACCCCATGTTTTTTCTATGTTTTTGTGTGCTGCATTCATGCATCCATTTAATAAAACATTAAAACATTCGAAAAATTTCTCTTCTAGTCTCTCTGTTTTTCAAATTAAACTAAGACTGTGATTGCAAATATCAGAGAAAAAGATTGCATTAATGGATTTCGGTAGAAGGAGAACTCACCAGTATACCTTCAAGGTTCCAAAACTAGGGGATTTGAGAAAGTTAGCGAGGATGATCGTTAACCCAGAGGCTTTCAGAGCCAAGCACGGTGGTTTGCTACCACTGTTAAGAGTCCATGTGATTAAGGGAATCATGGACGCGCTCATTTAATTCTACGATCCGGTTTATCATTGTTTCACATTCCCGGATTACCAGCTATCACCAACGCTGGAGGAGTATTCTCATCTGATCGATCTACATATCACTGATCGAGCTCCATTTTCTGGACTGGAAGAAATTCCAAAGAATCAGACTATTGCAATAGCAATTCATTTGGACGAGTCTGAGGTCAAGACTCACATGACTACTAAGGGTGGCATCCAAGGTTTGCCAGCCTAGTTCTTGACAAAAAAAGCTCTGTACTTTGCTAGTATAGGGAACGGGACTGCTTTTGAAAGCATCTTTGTCTTGCTCACCTACGAATTATTTTTGTTTCCCAACATCAATAACTTCGTCGATATCAATGCTATTAAGGTTTTCCTCATTGGAAACCCTGTGCCGACTTTGCTCGCAGATGCGTATCATTCTGTACACTTGGGAAATTTGTACAGCGGAGGGGAGATCACATGTTGTGTACCTTTGCTTTACAAATGGTTTATCTCTCACTTGCCCAAGTCTACTGCTTTTTGGGATTGCAAGAGTGTCTTACGTTGGTCGCAGAAGATCATGTCTCTCACCAATTCCGATATAGATTGGTGTAATAGGATTTATGAGGGAATCAGAATCATTGACCGTTGTGGAAACTTCCCCAGCGTACCCCTCATAGGAACTAAAGGAGGAATCAACTATCATCTGATATTAGTTCTTCGTCAATTTGGATACCCGATGAGACACATCCCACTGGGTGTTCATCTGGAAGGTCTTTTCTTCAAAGAAGGAGAAAATGACAGAGCACTAAAGATGGAAATAGTGCAAGCTTGGAAACATGTTCATAAGAAAGGACGAGAGTCTCTGGGAAAACCGGACTGTGTCTCGGTGGAGCCTTATCTCCATTGGGTACAAACTAGAGCTCTCAAGCTAAAGATGCCTTATCCTCGTTACGGAATTCTTCCGCCGAGGGAAATTGTCATGTACTTCATGACGGAAACTGAAAGGCTTCAGGTTACTCTCAACAAAGTTCAAAAGGAAAGAAGATCTTGGAAGAACAAGTACCACACCCTCGACGTAGAGTGTATCCAAATACAGCAATTACTGAAAGAGAAAGATGCTCTGATTGAAATTTTGGAGCAGCATGCTGTAGAGAATCAAGATGACCAAAGGAATCTGCTCACTCCTTTCACTTGGCAAAGGAATGACAAACCGACAACGGCCCAAACGCCCCGGTCAAAGAAGAGGACTCGGGACCCATTAGTTTAGGTTTCTGTTTTTGCACTTTGTAATCTACTGTATTTCCATTTCTGTAATCCTTTGGAATTCAATAAAAAGGGGTTTCCCCACTGTTTGATATTTGCAATCTAATTGTCGAAGTTTATTTTAATTAAACCTAAAAACAATTAATATAATCATTGCATTCATCATTCTCACATCGCGTATTCTCCTTACCTACGAATCTCACGTTTGTGCCTCAATTCTAGAGTCAAACTGTCTCATTCGTATAATACTCGGGCCAATCGTCAGAAAAAGATGGATGATCTTCAGGAAGAAAACAGAGAGTTAAAAGAAGAGATCGACGCTCTGAGAGAGGATATGAGGAAGCTTCATAACGACATGCAAGCCATGGCAGAAGCTCAGCTACAAAGAACTGTGATCTCAGAGATCACCTCAACGCCCATCATAGAAAAGTATGATCCTAGGTATCAGATGCCGAAAGATCGTCCTTGGGGCATGGCTGTTAACTATATCCCGGAAGGATATGTTCCGCCGATCACTGAAGATCAGGGAATCGCAACAGAAGCCGCTGGGCCTGAAGGTTACAAACTTCGGGAAAGCGAAGATGCCAGGGGCATACTGAAGACTCCTGAAGGTTACAAACTTCGGGAAGCGCCAAGACTTACTGCCGTAGTCACGGTACCACCTCCTGTGGTGCACACTGTCCCGGAAGGACAGATTCCACAGACACCTTCTGGAAAGAAGGAAACTATGTTTGACAGAATGGATGAATTCCAGGAGCAGTTCTTGGAAATGCAGAAAGAGCTGCAAGCCATTCGCGGTCAGGATCTATTTGGAAAGGACGCCGCAGACCTCTTCTTGGTCCCAAATGTGAAAGTCCCGCACAAGTTCCAAGTGCCCGACTTTGAAAAATACAAGGGTAACTCTTGCCCTCAAAGCCATCTGGTGATGTACGCTCGGCGGATGTCAGCTCAGACGTAGAATCAGGACCTGCTGATTCACTACTTCCAGGATAGTTTAACCGGTGCCGCACTCAAATGGTACATGGGTTTAAACCGTACTACGATCAGTACATTCAGAGATCTTGGTACTGCCTTCGGCCAACAATACAAATACAATTTGGACATGGCACCCGACAGAGATCAACTCAGATCAATGTCGCAAAAGGACAAGGAAACCTTTAAGGAGTATGCTCAAAGGTGGCGTGAAATTGCGGCTCAAATTTGTCCACCTCTTGAGGAAAAAGAGATGACAAAAATCTTCTTAAAGACCTTAAGCTCATTTTACTATGACCGAATGGTTGCCAGTGCGCCCAGTGATTTCACCGAAATGGTCGGCATGGGTGTACGTCTTGAGGAAGCCGTCCGAGAAGGACGTTTAGTAAAAGACACTGGATCGACGAGCGGTACCAAAAAATACGGTAGTGCTCTCCCTAAGAAAAAAGAGCAAGATATTGGGAATATCTCTCTCGGAAAGCAAAGGCGACGTTATCAGCCAGTAGCAGCTGTTACTCCTGCTATCGGCCCCGCGCCTGTTCCTATGCATCAACCTCAGATTGCGCAGAGCCAACCTAACCAACAAAGGACACAATAGCCTCTTCAGCAGGCTCGTCCTCCATATAACAACAACAGTACAACGCGGCCACTAGGATTTGATCCTATACCTGTAACGTACGCAGAACTGTTTCCGTTACTGCTGGCCAAGGGGCACATTCAGACTAAGTCTCCCCTTTCAGTTCTGGAAAATCCGCCTTTCTGGTTTAAGGTGGATCAAACATGCCCTTATCATCAAGGAGGTTCAGGGCATAACATTGAGACTTGTCTCAATTTCAAATCCGACTTGCAAAAGCTTGTTAGAAGCGGGCTCTTATCTTTCAAAGATACGAATCCTAATGTTCTTACGAACCCGCTGCCTCAACATGAGAAGGCTGCAGTCAATCTGATTGAGAAAGAGACTAACAATGTCTATCAAATTCACGATGTACTCTTATTGAAAACCAATCTGGTCCAGATGCATTGTAGATAGAGTGGATATGGCCATGTGCCACCTCATAATTATCACCAGTGTGATATCTGCTCTAAAGACAATCAAGGATGTTCTGTAGTGCAAGCAGCTCTACAGGAACAAATGGATCTCGGATGGATCCAGGAGCACCGAGTCCGTGGAGTTAACATGGTTTACACGAATTCTAACGTCATTCAAAACCACGACATCCGTGCGATGAATGTCAACTTGGTGGCGATGCACTCAAGGCAAAGCCAGTATCATAATCTGCCGCGGCACGACTACAGTTCCTGTCTGATTTGCTCGGTAAACAAACAGGGATGCTCTTTCATACAAGAGGCCCTCCAGCGTCAGATGGATCTTGGATGGATCCAAGACTACCATGATAGGAACTCATATCAAATCAACATGGTTCAGGTCTTTGACATCCGCGTGATGAATACCAATCTGGTAGAGTTACATGCTGAGCAGGTCCGACTCGGATTCTTAATATCACACGATTATCAGAACTGTAAGGCAGGTTGCAAAAACGATCGAGGTTGTACCCTTGTCCAGGAGGCACTTCAGCACTTGTTAAATCACTGGCGGATGCCAATCTATATGGACGAAGATACTCAGCAGATTAGTATCAATAACAGGAATCCTACTCGTCGTCAAAGTCAGGATGTCCGATCAATGGAAGGTAACCTAGTGAGGTTCCATTGTATTCAAAGTGGGCGTGGCCAAGTGCCACCATACAACTATGACAGTTGTAGCGTCTGTTCGAAAAGTAACCAAGGGTGTTACCTTGTGAGAGCAGCTCTTCAGGGTCAGATCGATCATGGAGAAATTCATCCATATCCAGGTTCAGGACCCATCATTTGGTCACCGAACTACCTTGCCGATCAAGTTGAGGATGTTGTCACGATCTCTGGTCATCATAGGACCAGGGATGTTTTTGCCATCATTCCTCTACTTGACGAATCTAAAGTTCCCAACCGGGAACGGATCGAGGTTACTTATGATGGTCAGAAAAATCAGAAGGTTCCCATAGTCATCTATCTACCGGGGCCACTACCGTATGAATCAGCTAAGGCAATCCCTTACAAATACGGTGCAACAATAATCGAGAATGGAAAGGAAATTCCATTACCCTCCATCGTAAATATTGCAGACATCAGTCGTGTAACACGGAGCGGTCGAATCTTCAACCGAGGGGTTGGAGAATCCAACAAAGAAAAGGAACTTCAGGCGGAAATTCCTGATCCACCAGTCAGTCAATCTGGTAATCCCGACTTTTCAAAAGACAAAGATGAGATGCTAAAGCTCATCCAAAGGAGTGAATATAACATTGTTGATCAACTGTTACAGACTCCTTCAAAGATCTCAGTATTATCACTGTTACTCAGTTCAGAAGCACACGGAGGGGCTCTACAGAAAGTCTTGGAGCAAGCCTTTGTGGAACAGGATGTAACAATCAGACAATTCAATAGTATTGTCTCTAACATCACTTCCTGCAATAATTTGGAATTTAGTGATGAGGAATTACCTGAAGAGGGTCGTCGTCATAACATGGCGCTCAACATTACAGTTAACTGCCAGGGCGATGCTTTAGCCAACGTACTGGTAGACACAGGGTCAGCCCTAAATGTTATGTTGAAGTACACTTTGATGCAATTATCATTCAAGGGCCCTCCGATGAGAGTCAGCGAGGTCGTCGTCAAAGCATTCGACGGATCCAGAAAAACAGTTATCGGCGAAGTGGATCTTCCCATAACTATTAGTCCTCACACTTTCCAAATCACTTTCCAGGTCATGGATATCCGGGCAACATACAGTTGTTTATTAGGAAGACCTTGGATACATCAGGCTGGAGCGGTCACTTCGACCCTCCACCAAAAGCTAAAGTTCGTCAAGAACGATCAACTTGTCACGGTTTGTGGGGAACAAGCCTTGCTTGTGAGTAACCTATCATCATCTACTTGTGTGGAACCCGAGGAGGTTATTGGAACTCAGTTCCAAGCACTATCGGTGAGCAAGGACAGTCAGTTCAGAGGAGGAACCTCGATTTCCTCATATAAAGATGCTATCAAAGCGGTCGAGAGTACCGATACAAAAGGATGGGGACAGCTTGTCATTCCTATTGACAATAAAATAAAGAAGGGTATTGGTTTTTCTGCAACCTGTACCCAGACAGCTGCCAACGATGAAAGTCTCCATCCCCTTCAAAACTTCTTCCACAGTGGAGGTTTTCTTCACCCAGTGTCTCAGACAGTTCATGCTATCAATGAGGAAGATCCCTCTGACACAGATGAAGAATGGAAGTCCTACCTTAACAAAGACGGCTATATGTCTCAGGAAGAGGTGCCTACGCCTTTTTGCTTTCCTACAAAAAGTCCGAGATTTATACCAAGATCAGATGTCGAAATGATCTACGGAGATTGTGATCTGGAAGGATGCCGTGCTCCGCCAAATTCATTAGAGGAAGACACTCTGATGAAAGACAACTTTGACCACAATTACTATGGCCCGATGGATGGTCTGCCAATGTGGAAGCCTTACCCAGGAAACTTGGGGCAAGAAAGTCAGTCGAGTAATGAAACTCAGCTGAGCATCATTGAACAGAATACCTGTGTCCCCGCCATGTCATGGGATCAACACTCAGGTCATTCGGAAACTACTCAACATGAAGATGAATTCGCAACGTTTGCAGGCCTTGAATTCATCAACTATGCTTTTCCCGAGGTCAACGTCATCGAGAGAGATGATTCCTCCAGTTCCAAAGAAGTTTGGGACACTTTGGGACAACCAAGTGGAAAATACGACTTTATGGTAAAGTACACTGCTCCCGAAAGCTCTCGTATCAGGCTCGAAGACATCCAGCCAACTGGATGGGGAGATACAGCTGAGAGCACCAATGCTATGCAAAATGCAACAGAGGAATCCTCCTACGACAATTCTGCTTGGGAGACAGATTCCAACGATCCTGCTCCACCAGAAATCAGCGTCATTTCTGAAGACAAATCAAGGAAGGTGCCTGACTTTGTGATTCACCGAGGAGTTCGCCGCCAATGGGTTGCTGTCGAGGTTCCGAAGGTCATTCATCAGTCAAAGTAATTGCCATCTTTAACCTTTCACCCTGCCCAGGTGAAACGGATGTTTTGATAGGGCTCGCTTTCTGTAAATTTCCCTCTTCGCTTTGCCCAAAGCGACAGAGTTTTGTTTTATAGGGCTGTAGTTTCAAGAGTCGACTTGTTCATTAATAAAATAACATCGTTCTGTAATTTCCGCATTAATTGATGTTTTCTCTTTTTGCTTTTTTTTCCAGAAAATGGTAATCCTAAAAAACATTCAATAATAAAAACAAGCAGTAAAATCAAAACACTGCACACACTTACATTTTCTCTATCTCTTCTAAACACAAATCATCACGTCATGCAGATTGCTTGTTTTATACCCCGTTGAAACATACGATCTGATGCCTTCTTCCAACTTTGAGTTCCCGGTATTCGAGGCTGAAGAAGAAAATGACAACGAAATTCCAGAAGAGATATCCCGACTACTCAGACAAGAGGAAAGGTCCATTGAACCTCACAAAGATTCGTTGGAAACGGTAAACTTGGGTTCAGAAAAAGAGAGAAAAGAAATCAGGATCGGAGCATTGCTCAGTCCAACTGCCAGAGAGGGTTTGATAAAGCTTCTCAAAGAATTCCCCGATGTGTTCGCTTGGTCCTATCAGGATATGCCAGGGTTAGATACCAGCATCGTGGAACATCACTTACCGCTAAGATTGGAATGTCTGCCAGTAAAGCAAAGGTTGAGACGGACTCACCCGGACATGGCCATCAAAATCAAAGAGGAGGTACATAAACAGATCGACGCGGGTTTCCTCGCTACATCTGAATATCCTCAATGGTTAGCCAACATCGTACCCGTTCCCAAAAAGGACGAAAAGGTCAGAATGTGTGTTGATTACAGAGATCTAAACAAGGCAAGTCCAAAGGACGACTTTCCTTTACCACACATTGACATGTTGGTTGACAGCACAGCAAAGTTCAAAGTATTCTCCTTCATGGATGGATTCTCGGGCTATAACCAGATCAAAATGGCGCTGAAAGACATGGAGAAAACTTCGTTCATTACCCCATGGGGTACCTTTTGTTACAAGGTAATGCCGTTCGGTTTGAAGAATGCCGGGGCAACCTATCAAAGGGCCATGACTACTCTGTTTCATGACATGATACACAAAGAAATCGAGGTATATGTCGATGATTTGATTGCAAAATCAAGAACAGAGGATGAGCACGTTGAACATCTGTCAAAATTGTTCGAACGTCTAAGAAAATTCAAGCTCTGCTTGAATCCCAACAAGTGCACCTTTGGTGTCCGTTCGGGGAAATTACTAGGGTTCATCGTCAGCCAGAAAGGAATTAAAGTTGATCCTGACAAGGTCAAGGCCATTCAAGAAATGCCTTCTCCGAAAACTGAAAAACAAGTCAGAGGATTCCTGGGACGTTTGAACTACATCTCCAGATTCATATTCCTTATGACCGCCACTTGTGCGCCAATTTTCAAATTACTCAAAAAGAACCAGGATTGCGTTTGGTCAGAAGACTGCCAAACTGCCTTCGACAGTATTAAGGAATATTTGTTGAATCCTCCGATTCTATCACCTCCAGTGGAAGGAAGACCACTAATCATTTACCTCACAGTCCTAGAGGACTCAATGGGATGTGTACTTGGCCAACAAGACGAAACTAAAAGGAAAGAGTCTGCCATTTACTATCTGAGCAAGAAGTTTACCGACTGCGAAACTCGGTATACGATGCTTGAGAAAACTTGTTGCGCTTTGGCTTGGGCAGCCAAACGTCTTCGCCAGTACATGATTCGTCATACTACTTGGTTGGTCTCCGAAATGGATCCAATCAAGTACGTTTTCGAAAAACCTGCTCTCACGGGAAGGATTGCCCGTTGGCAGATGTTACTATCAGAATATGACATAGAGTACCACGCTCAGAAAGCCGTTAAAGGAAGTATTTTAGCCGATCATTTGGCTCATCAACCGATTGACAATCAAGAATCAATCGAGTTTGACTTCCTAGACGAAGATGTCATGTATCTAAAAATGAAAGATTGCGATGAACCGCTACCCAGTGAAGGGCCAGAACCAGGTTCCCAGTGGGGACTTATCTTTGACGGAGCAGTCAATCATTATGGAAATGGAATTGGGGCAATCATTGTTACCCCTCAGGGTTCCCACATTCCTTTCACTGCCAGACTTACATTCAAATGTACGAACAACGAGGCCGAATACGAAGCATGTATTATGGGTCTCGAAGAAGCGATTGATTTAAGGATCAAAAACTTGGACGTATACGGCGATTCAGCCCTGGTTATTAACCAGATAAAAGGAGATTGGAACACATACCAATCAGGATTAATTCCTTACAAAGACTATGCAAGGAGGTTGTTACCCTTCTTCAACAGAGTCGACTTTCATCACATCCCTCGTGATGAGAATCACATGGCTGACGCATTAGCCACTCTCTCTTCCATGATTAGTGTAGGTTGATGGAATGACATACCTAAGATCGACATAATGTGCCTTGAACGGCCCGCTTACATCTTCGCGATTGAAGCAGTCATAGACGACAAACCTTGGTATCACGATATCAAATGCTTCCTTCAGAAACAAGAGTACCCATCTGGGGCATTCAGAAAAGACAGGAAAACCCTCAGAAGATTGGCTGGAAACTTCTTCCTGGGCGGTGACACTCTTTATAAGAGAAATTTTGACATGGTCTTGCTCCGATGCGTCGACAGACCAGAAGCAGACGTGCTCATGAAAGAAATTCATGAAGGATCCTTTGGCACTCATGCCAACGGACACACAATGGCGAGAAAAATTCTCAGGGCCGGGTACTATTGGTTGACAATGGAATCCGACTGCTACAAGTACATGAGGAGGTGTCACAAGTGTCAGATATACTCCGATAAAATTCATGTACCGCCATCACATCTCAAAGTTCTTTCTTCCCCGTGGCCTTTTTCCATATGGGGAATCGACATGATTGGCATGATTGAGCCCAAGGCTTCAAACGGACATCGGTTCATCCTGGTAGCCATTGACTATTTCACCAAGTGGGTCGAAGCAGCGTCATTCGCCAATGTAACCCGACAAGTAGTGGTCCGATTTATCAAAAACAATATCATTTGCCGTTATGGTGTTCCAAGCGAGATCATTACTGATAATGGATCTAACTTGAACAATAAGATGATGAAAGAGTTGTGTGCTGAGTTCAAGATCGAACACCATAACTCATCTCCCTACCGACCCAAGATGAACGGAGCGGTAGAAGTGGCTAACAAGAACATCAAGAAGATCGTTCAAAAGATGGTTGTAACCTATAAAGATTGGCACGAGATGCTACCCTTTGCTCTTCATGGTTATCGGACATCTGTCCGCACTTCAACAGGGGCAACCCCTTTCTCTCTAGTATATGGCATGGAGGCAGTGCTTCCCATAGAAGTAGAGATCCCGTCAATCGGGGTATTGATGGAAGCTAAGCTCACCGAAGCTGAATGGTGTCAAAGTCGACACGACGAACTGAACCTGATCGAAGAAAAGAGAATCACGGCACTATGCCACGGTCAGTTGTATCAACAGAGAATGAAGAGGGCGTTCGACAAAAAGGTCCGACCTCGTATTTTCAGAAAAGGAGACCTCGTGCTCAAGAAGATACAATCATTTCTCACTGACTCTCGAGGCAAATGGACCCCAAATTATGATGGCCCCTATGTGGTCACGAAAGCTTTCTCAGGCGGCGCCTTGAGACTTGCAACCATGGACGGAGAGGAATTTGCCTACCCCACGAATGTTGATGTAGTCAAGAAATACTTCGCCTAAAAATAAAAAAAACGTCTCGGTGGATTGAAAACCCGAAAGGGCGGTCCAGGCAAAAGTTAGAGACATGAAAAAAAAGAATCATCCCGATGGATTGGAAATCTCATAGTACAATCCAGGAAAAAGTTAGGGATAATGGCAAGTAACTATGTTCAACAGAGGCAAGTCCCTCAGCAGCAGTTACAACATCATCTATCGGAGGAAATCTCCAGTCAAAGGTCATCTTCGACAGAAGCTCAGGATGTCTCGAATTGAAAGTTGGTAGAAGGATAGTGGTCGTTATGTTTCAACGTAGCCCTTTTCCCTATAAATTACCATTTTCTAACTTTGTATATACTCTTTGGAATCACGCGTTTGGCTGATCTCCATCTTATCAATAAAATTTGAGCCCTTGTACTTTTGTTTGTAATTCTTGCTTGTTTTAGCTTTACAGAACGACGTTGTTTAAACTTAATCAGCGATTCTTGAAATAAAACAAAAATGAATTTACTTGTTAAAACTTTTTCTGCTTTTAAAATAAAGATGGCAATTTCTTTTGACTGTTGAACATCAGAAGAACATCGGTCGCTTCTCCTGAAGTAAGCGGACTTCAAAGTGCATAATCAAAGTACTCCTTCTAAACCAGTATGCCTGAATGAAGGGATCAACTGTGTCAGAGACCTTGTTTCGTCTGACATCCTCGACCGAGTTCTCATCTCCTAAGCCCGATCAACATAGCTCCCAACGGGTCTATCTCTCCTAAGCAAGGTGGAATTGCTATTTTGAATCAACGGTACTTCTTCGCCCCGCGATGGCCGAGTATCCAATTGTGTTCATCCGTATGTCGCGTCTGTTTTGTCAGCATATACATACATACTTCATGCATTTCTTATTTACATTCACATTTCATATTGCATCACTATCACTCTAGTCGGTCTTGTCCCCTAGTGGTAGAAGTCCTCTCAATCGAGTTGTCAGTTCTTGCCTCGTCAGGAAATACTGTGTCTGAACAACCTCGCTTCCAGTTTAATTCTGGAAAGAAGTTGGTCCTTGACCACTTTGATAACTTGAACCTCTGAAAAGCCAGAGAAAACTCTCAATAAACATCACTCTTCGCCATTGAAGATGATATCCTTGCTTTCCCGGATTAAGGAAAATCCACAGAGAAAGCCTCGTGATCAGAGATTCGGCAGCATGCCAGTTTTGCTCCGAAAGGACCGCTGATGAAAAGGTCATCGGCCCCACAAAATTGGACCCCATCATATGGCGTTTCTCCAGGAAGATCCCGAGAAAAGTATGATGAAAGATCCCAAATGAAAACAGTCTCTCAAGAGACTCGCTTTCCCCAGTAGAAACAAATGGCGTCTCCAACAGAGAAGTTTGTACAACTCTACAACTCAGACGACTGGGTTCCCCAGCAAGTCTGACATCAAAACTTTTTCCACTCAAATGGCATCTCCCCAGAAAAATTCGGCGAGAAGTTTGAAGGAAAACCGCTACGAATAGCGTCCCTTGTCAGTAAGGTTTATTGACAAAAGAAACTAAGACCAGTTCCTTGGTAGGAAACCAGGATCGAGGGGAAGTTTAAATTAGAAACTAAGACCAGTTCCTTGGTAAGAAACCAGGATCGAGGGGAAGGTTAAATCAGAAACTAAGACCAGTTCTTGGTAGGAAAGCAGGATCGAGGGGAAGTTTAAATAAAAAACTAAGACCAGTTCCTTGGTAGGAAACCAGGATCGAGGGGAAGTTTATTTCAAAAGAGACTGAGACCAGTTCTTGGTAGGAGACCAGGATCGAGGGGAAGTTAACCTTTTCTAAGCATCATTGCTTAGCTAAAGAAGATGAATGTGTAAGCTACCATTCATAACCACCATCAAAATTTCGGGTATTCCGATATTTAATCCTCTTGCACCCCGAATGCCCGAATCCCTTCGTCATTCACACCTTCGGATCCAAGAAGATTAAATAGGGGCATCTGTAATACCCCAAATTTTGACCACTTATATTTCCCATCATTGTGCAAATCATCATCACAATATGGATGAACCATCATGCTTCATCAGTCTCCCCAAAGATGGGTGAGCATCCACTACAATCAAAATTAGGGTTTCAAGCCCTCTCTGAGTGCTTAGACAAAGGATCAATCAAGAAATGACATGATCTTCAACTTGTCTAATCTCTTAAACATCCACAATGGATCAAAAAGGACTCCCACTTCAAGGATTAAGCACAAGGCTGCTCCCTTCTAGGTGGATCAAGTCTCAAGATCAACAGTGTCACCAAATTAGGGTTTTGGTCGACCAGGGTCTCCAGATGGAAATTTTCATCTGGGCACAAGGAAATGATCCAAAACATAACCTAATATGCTTCATGGAACCTCATGAACCCATGCATCAAGTCAATTTTGCCTCAGGGGATGCATTCATCAAAAATCAGGAATTAGGGTTTCTTGACCTAATTCACCCCTAAGTTGACTTTTGGGACAAACCATGAGCCAAGACCTCAAGAGATGATTTGAGGGTCTCTAATACACCATATTGATCCATTTGGAACAATGGATTGATCCAAGAAGCTTGAGCAACAAGTCTCATTTTCATCTGCACCACAATTAGGGTTTTAAGGGAAAAGTCAACTGTAACTTTGACTTTTGACCAAGACATGCTCCCAAACCCTAATACATGATTGAATATACCCTATGACACCCATGGAACATGTCCATCAAGTTTGATTTAGGTCAAGGACATGATTTCCTGAAGAATTGCACAGTTTGGAATTCATCTGATAAAAAGTCAACTGTGCACAAAAGTCAACTTTGACTTTTTGAGATTTTTCACCAAAATGGATTTTTAACCCTAAAATGATGTTAATGTATGATTTGAATCATCATTCATCAAGAAAAATCAAGAAAAGTGAGATAACTTGTAAAAGGGGTAACCATAAAACTTAGAAATTTTTCTAAGTTAAAAATAAAGTGGCAAAGGTACCAACTTTGGAGGACCA
Source organism: Lathyrus tuberosus (assembly GCA_022829125.1). NCBI lineage: Eukaryota > Viridiplantae > Streptophyta > Magnoliopsida > Fabales > Fabaceae > Lathyrus > Lathyrus tuberosus. The sequence goes on from JALAZF010000215.1 coordinate 6,168,579, forward strand.
TAACTCCTAAACCACAAGGCCATTTTTTCTCATCCAAAGATGGATTTGTAGCCCTCATTATCACCTACAAAAACTTCAACTACAAGTCATTCCAATTCATTAAGGATTTTGAGTTATGGAGTGATCAAAGTGGCTGAAAAGTGAAAATGTCACTTTTTCCAACACTTAGTGAAATTTTCACTAAGTCAGAATTTGCCTTCACTTTTTGCCAAATGTAGGGGGATTTTTCACTTGGAATCAAAAGAGATCAAAACCAAACTTGTTCAAATAGTTGTTGTATCATGTTAGGGCTTTCCAAAATGGCCAAGAACATTGCCAAATTCAACCTACACCATGAGATACAACATTGCCAAGTTGCCTTGCTGAAATCTGTCAAGGCAAGGCAGAATTTGCAACTTTGGTCGATTTGCCAAAATCAGCCAAATTCAATTGCTCCAATCCACTTGGACACCTCAGAGGATTGAATCTAAAGGGGACAATCACTGAGCCAAGCCTCCAAATTCCATGGAACAAGAAATAGCATGTTGAACCTAGAGTTGCCAAAATAGGGACAAGACTTCAAATTTGGAATGAGGCATTCAATGGAACCATCAAGGTGGCATGGACTGAGCCATTCTCATCTGAAATCAGTCAAGACTTATCCAAGACCAAGGGGACCAAAGCTCTGTGCCCTAACCTCTAGTCAATGGCTAGAGGAGACTTGGATTCTCATTGGACAACATTGGCCAAACCTACTTACCAGCTGCCATGCACTATTCCTTGCAAAACAAACTTGCTCTACTATAAATAGAGCTCAATTGTGGTCAATTTAAGTACACCAAAGCCATCTAACAGATGCTTTCCTCAAAATCTCTTTCTCTTGGCAAAAATGCCTTTCTTAGCAAGGTAGCTATCGGGTTTTGAGTTTGAGAGCAATTCTGCACAAACCAATCACTCACACACCTCACATACATCACATATGAGCTGATCAAACACTCACATAACTTCTGAAACATCAATTTCATGAAATCACCAGCTGGTTGCTCAAATTTTCAAACAAGGTGTAGCTGAGATGCCATAAACTGATCCAGTCCATTTCAATTCAATCCAAGTGTTCAAACACACTCCATATGGTGTAGGGAAGCTGTCCAGATCATCACAACTTGTCTGTAACACCTCCAACTCAAAATCACATCTGCTCTTGCTGTCACGACTTGGAGGTAACCCCATACTTGGTCATCTCTCAATCTATGCATATTTCCTCGCACAATAATTTGGCCATATGTTCATAATCATGCATGGAATGTTTTCCCTCAATTAATTGCATTGTTTGAATCGTGTATCAAAAATCCTAGCCTTCATGCAGAAATTAGGGTTCTTGAGGTCTCTTCGTGATTTCTTGTTGTATGTTTAATTTAAATGAAATTAAAGTACATAGACATGATCGTGAGGTTGAGGCGAGCATAATGATATGTGGATTGCATGATATGATTACGTATTCATGGAGATTGGATAGAAAACGCAAATCTGAGAAACCAAGAACACGCGCGTGTTCTTCAGCTTGTTCTTGGCGCCTTTTTTTTCAAATTTAAATATTTGAATTTTGTGATTTTGTTTAATTGATTCAAAAATTAATTTCTCTCTGAGTTTTAATGATTTTGAGTTGATTCTTTTTTTAATAATTCACAAAAATGTTAAAATATTTTATTTTATCAAAAAATCCCAAAAATATTATTTATTTCATATAATTGATATTTTTGTAAAGAATTAATATTTTGATTGTTTTTGGCATTTTAAATATTTTTTCTACATTGGTTTTGCAACTTTTAATGCTTTCTAATTATTTTGTAGGTCAATACTTAATTTTTGAAGCATTAATCCAAGATCACAATTTGTTTTCCATGTGTTAAACAATTTTTGATCATTTTAATTGAATTTTTATTCAATTAAATACATTTTGAAAACAAATTAGGGTTTTGGATTAATTCAACCCTCATAAATCATTTTCAAAACACTTTGGCCTCTATTAGAGTGTAAGACCCAATCCTTTTTTTGACCAAATCATCTTTGGGCCTCACTTATTGTATAAGTCCCGATACCGTCAAAAAATAAACGGCGCGATCGTCGCCTTTTCAAAAATCATCTGGGCCTACCCTCGAGTAGTAAGACCCATTTATTTTTCTTCAAAACTTTTTGGGCCTCTTGAGAGAGTGTAAGACCCATCCCCCCTTGTACAAAAACTTTTTGGGCTTCACTCATTGTATAAGTCCCTCTGTACAAGTAAACGGCGCGATCGTCGCCCGTTTAAAAATAAAAACCATCTGGGCCTACCCTCGAGTAGTAAGACCCATTTCTTTTTCTTTAAAACACTTTGGGCCTCTAATAGAGTGTAAGACCCAATCCCCCTTTTAACCAAAAACATTTTGCGCCTCACTTATTGTATAAGTCCCTCTGCGTTAAAAGAAAACCTCGGCGCGATCGCCATTTTTAAACGAAAAATCATTTGGGCCTACCCTCGTGTTATAAGCCCCACTCTTTTTCTTTAAACCTTTTTGGGCCTCTTGAGAGAGTGTAAGACCCATCCCTTTGTACAGAAAACCATTTTGGGGCCCCAGTCACTTGTATAAGTCCCGCTGTACAAAGTCAAAACAGTGCGCTCACTGATAAAACCCTGGGCCTCTCCTTGAGCTGTAAGCCCCAAATCATTCTTTTTTAAAGCACTTTCTCCTTTGATTTTGAATATACTGTTGTTTTCAATCTTTCTTTGTTGAACAACTAACCAAACAGCATGGAAGCACTACAACCGAGTAAGTGGTTATCGCTTTCATTTACTGCTTTCATATTATAAACTGTATTGTGGGGCTGCTCACTGTAAGTCTCCTTTCATAAACTCATATCTACTGTGTAATAATAGTATAGATATTTCGAGTTTCCCCGGCAACTACGTCTAGAACTAGGTGATGCCGTTTCATTTATTCGTAGAAATAGACGCCTAGATCCCTAATAGGAGCACCAGATACAGTCTTCACTTCGGCTGTCCTCCTTAGGAATCGTCAAGAAGCTCTACTCCCCAAGATGAATGTATTCTCCGTGAATGGCATCTTTGAGTTTCTTCCCAATTCTCGAACTTTCCTGACTTGATCTATTCCTTGTGGATAGCTTGCCTTGAATGTCTCGGGGTTTGGGTACCCACTACGGTCATAATCTTGGACCTTAACTAAGGAACCCTCTTTAAAAGTTAAAAGTCGTTGGATAGTAAACCTCGCACATTTACCAGTGGTTTTTATCTTTAAAAGAGTTATCTCTCCTAACGGAAAGGAGATGATAGACCCACGGGCTTCTTAAAAGCATCGGCCTCCTCTTGGGCATTATTCAAGGACACTACGGCTTCTTAGAAGTATTCACAACCTCCTCTTAGGCTTCGTATAATGATCTCTTCCTTCGGGAATGATAGCCTCCTCTTGGGCTTCGTACAAGGACCCGTCGGCTTCTTAAAAGTTTCCAGCCTCCTCTTGGGCTTCGTACAAATTGTCCCGACGACCTCCTAGAGGTATAGGAACAGAACCTAGTCATCCTCATAGAACAGTCCTTTCATAGAGTCTACTACTGTTTCTCAAAGCATGGTACAAAAGATGAAACTCTAGACTTGGACAATCTAACTTCCTTGAGTCTCAAAGACATTCTCAAGCACCCTTCGTTAAATAGGAAGGAAACCCGCAGACTCGGATAGTCTCAATACCCTTTGGATTTCCCGTTTCCTCAAAGAGAAGGAAATATCCCTGATCCTCAAATTAAATCCCTGTGTACACTGTTACTCATATAAGAACTGATTTTCTCTTTTAAATCAGTATATTGGATCTGTCACTCAACTGAAACAGTTACAATAGCCTCCATCTCGGGCTTCGTACGAGATACCAAAATTCTCCCCAGTGGAGTCAAAACAACCTTTTCGCCTCTCTCTCGGGCTTTGTACGAGATACAAAAACACTCTCTTACTGAGTATAAAAGATTCTCCAACTGAGTCAACTCTTTACTAGCCTCCTCTTAGGCTTTGTATAACGATATGCCCCACTGGGTCAAAAACTTTTAGCCTCTCTCTCGGGCTTTGTACGAGACACAAATTAGCCTCCTCTTAGGCTTTGTATAATGATTTTCCTAGCGGAAATTAGCCTCCTCTTAGGCTTTGTATAAGAAAACCACTGGTTGATCCAATCGACCTTTTAGCATCAAAGTTGTGCCTCGTTCGCAGTACACAAACATCAACAACTCTTTTCCCTTCATCTAATCGCTGTAAGCGGCAAGCCTCTGGATCATCTACATCTATGCCACTGTCCCTCTTTTAGCATGAGAAATTCCTAAGGAAAGATGGCATTGCTCTACACTGAGTTAAAGTCTTCTCCTTCAGGTTAAAACCCTTTCTTCGGAAATTATGGCATTGCTCGGATCCGCGTATCCCAGTTAAAGTAATTCTCCTTCTCCCCTCTTTAGAGATGACAAATTCTCTCTAAAGCCGAGGTCTTTTAGCTTCACGTCTTGGGCTTTGAACAAGACACAAATAGACCTTTTAGCTTCACATCTTGGGCTTTGAACAAGATACAAACCACCTTTCGCTTCATGTCTTGGGCTTTGAACAAGACACCAAAAACACCCATTTCCTCCCATAGAATAGGAGGAACTACGAACGCTCTGATTTCCCTGTTTCGGTAAACGGGAATACGTAGGCATAAGATCGAAAGAAAAGATCTTAGCGAGCGCAATCAACAAAAAACCCAAATCCCATATCTTCGTCAATCAAAAGCAGTAATTCAAAAGCACCAGTCCTAACATCCTAATCCTTATTCCCCGCCAGAAACCTTTGGCCTAGATAAAAAGAAAGAGAACAGTATTGGCGAAAATACAAATAACCAGTACAAAGGCCCCCCCACATTGATAGCATCCGTAACCTAACAGACCGCTGTTTAAACTCAGTATGCAAAGCAGGGTTAATTGGAGACATATATTTCCCTTCCTTATTCAGCTCACAATAGGATAAAAAATGAATCGACCTGTAGTCAAAGCTCAAACCGCAGAGAGCGACCAGCGCTGAAGAACCGCGTCCAAAATCGCTCGCTACACTAACCTCAGACTCGTCCAAATGAATTGCTCTTGCAATGGTCTGATTCTTTGGAATTTCTTCCAGTCCAGAAAATGGAGCTCAATTTGTGATGTGTAAATCGATCAGATGAGAATACTCCTTCAGCGTTGGTGCTAGCTGGTAATCCGGGAATGTGAAACAGTGATAAACTGGATCGTAAAACAATATGAGCGCATCCATGATTCCCTCAATCACATGGACTCTTAATAGTGGTAGCAAACCTCCGTGCTTGGCTCTGAAAGCCTCTGGGTTAGTGATCATCCTCGCTAACCTTCTCAAATCCTCTAGTTTTGGAACCTTGAAGGTATAACTATGAGTCTCCTTCTACCGAAATCCATTAGTGCAATCCCTTTCTCTGATATTTGCAATCACAGTCTTAGTTTAATTTGAAAAACAGAGAGACTAGAAGAGAAGATTTTTTTTTTGAATGTTTTAATGTTTTTTAAAATGAATGCATGAATGCAGCACACAAAAACATAGAAAAAACATGGGGTCAAAGGGTCGTTGTCATGAAGTCAAGGCTCTACCCATCCCCCAAAGGTTTATACTAGGGTGATATTTGTACCTGTACTCATTATCATCAGCTCCTCCCAGGAAAGCAAAACAACAAGCGGATCGCCAGCGAGTTGTAGAGCGATCTTAGAGTAAGTGCCATTCACCGAGAATAAATCACCAGCCTCAAATGAGGGTAGTATCGCGTAACAACTATTTCTGATAGTTTCTGCACTACGAAAGGGTTTTGGCTCCTCAGCTTCTCAGACTTAACAACTGGCCCATTGTCTAGGTGAGAGAATGGGTTGCGTTGGTCAGCCTCCACTGAGGTTGATGGTCGACCCCGTCGCCATCACTTATCTTAAGTGTATACTCAATCTTTCCACATACGGCATCACCCGCATTCCCATTAGCAGAAAAATAAACACGTATAGCAATTAGGAAAAGCGGTATATATATTTGTCCTAAACATCCTAGACCTTTAAAGCTATGAATCTTAAGTTCCTGACAGAAATGGGTTCCCCGGCGGAAGCCCCAATCTGTGGCATCACACAAGAGATAAAAAGGAAGACCGTGCCTAGATCTAACTTTGAAAAGCCCCACGGTGGGCGCCATTTTTCTGTAGCGAGCGATTTTGGACGCGGTTCTTAAACGCTGGTCGCTCTCTGCGATTTGAACTTAAACTACAGGTCGATTCATTTTTTATCCTATTGTGAGCTGAATAAGGAAGGGAAATAGATGTCTCCAATTAACCCTGCTTGCATACTGAGTTTAAACAGCGGTCTGTTAGGTTACGAATGCTATCAACGTGGGGGGGCCTTTGTACTGGTTATTTGTATTTTCGCCAATACGGTTTTCTTTCTTTTTATCTAGACAGAAGGTTTCTGGCGGGGAACAAGGATTAGGATGTTAGGACTGATGCTTTTGAATTACTGCTTTTGATTGATGGAGATATGGGATTTGGGTTTTTTGTTGATTGTGCTCGCTAAGATCTTTTCTTTCGATCTTATGCGTACGTATTCCCGTTTACCGAAACAGGGAAATCAGAGCGTTCGTAGTTCCTCTTATTCTATGGGAGGAAATGGGTGTTTTTGGTGTCTTGTTCAAAGCCCAAGACTTGAAGCGAAAGGTGATTTGTATCTTGTTCAAAGCCCAAGATGTGAAGCTAAAGGGGTTTACTTTAGAGAGAATTTGTCATCTCTAAAGAGGGGCTTGTCTATGACAAATGTTTATAAAGGAGAATTACTTTAACCGGGATTTGTGAATCCGACAATGCCATTATTTCCTTTATAGGGATTTTAACCTAAAGGAGAAGACTTTAACTCAGTGTAGAGCAATGATATCTTTCCTTAGGAATTTCTCATGCTAAAAGAGGGACAGTGGCGTGGATGTAAATAATCCAGAGGCTTGCCGCTTACAACGATTAGATGGAAGGGGAAGGAGTTGTTGATGTTTATGCACTGTGAACGAGGCACAGTTTTTATGCTAAAAGGTTAATTGGATCAACCAGTGGTTTTCTTATATAAAGCCTAAGAGGAGGCTATTATGTGTCTCGTACAAAGCCCGAGAGAGAGGCTAAAAAGTTTTGACTCGACGAGGGAATCTTTTGGTATCTCGTATGAAGCCCGAGATGGAGGCAAAAATTCGTTTGGCTCAGTAAGAACCCTTTTGTTTCTCGTATAAAGCCCGAGATGGAGGCGAAAGGGTGATTGACTCAACGAAGGAGTCCCTTATGTGTCTCGTACAAAGCCCGAGAGAGAGGCTAAACGTTGTTTGACTCCGCTGGGGAGGATCATTGTACAAAGCCCAAGAGGAGGCTATGGTTACTGTTTCAATTAAGTGACAGGTCCAGTATACTGATTTTAAAGAGAAAATCAGTTCTTATATGAGCAATACTGTACTCATGGATTCGATTCAAGGATCCGGGTTATTCTTGTTCTTTAAGGAAGCGGGAAATCCAAAGGGTATTGAGACTGTCCGAGTCTGTGGGTTTCCTTCCTATTTAACGAATGGGTCACTTGAGAATGTCTTTGAGACTCAAGGAGATTAGACTGTCCAAGTCTAGAGTGTCATCTTTCGTACTGTGCTTTGAGAAAAAGTAGTAGACTCTATGAAAGGACTTTTCTATGAAGATGACTAATTTATGTTCCTATACCTCTAGGAGGTCGTCGGGACAATTTGTACGAAGCCCAAGAGGAGGCTGGAAACTTTTAAGAAGCGGATCGGTCCTTGTACTAAGCCCAAGAGAAGGCTATCATTCCCGGAGGAAGAGATCATTATACGAAGCCTAAGAGGAGGCTGTGAATACTTCTAAGAAGCCGTAGGGTCCTTGTACTAAGCCCAAGAGGAGACGGGGTTGCTTTTAGGAAGCCTGTGGGTCCTTGTACGATGCCCAAAAGGAGGCCGATGCTTTTAAGAAGCCTGTGGGTCCCCAAACCCCAAGAAATTCAAGGCAAGCTATTCACAAGGAATAGATCAAGTCAGGAAAGTTCGAGAATTTGGAAGAAACTCAAAGATGCCATTCACGAAGAATACATTCATCTCTGGGAATAGAGTTTCTTGACAATTCCTAATGAGGACAGCCGAAGAGAAGACTGTATCTGGTGATCCTATTGGGGATCTAGTTGTCTATTTCTACGAACTAAACGAAACGACGTCACCTAGTTCTAGACGTAGTTGCCGAGGAAACTCGAAATATCTATACTATTATTACACAGTTGATATGAGTTTATGAAAGAAGACTTACAGTGAAACAGCCCCACAATACAGTTATATGTATATGAAAGCGGTAAATAAAAGCAATAACCACTTACTCGGTTGTAGAGCTTCCATGTTGTTTGGTTAGTTGTTCAACAAAGATAGATTGAAAACAACAGTATATTCAAAATCAAAGGAGAAAGTGCTTTGAAAAAGAAAGATTTGGGGCTTACAGCTCAAGGAGAGGCCCAGGGTTTTATCAGTGAGCGCACTGTTTGAATTTGTACAAAGGGACTTATACAAGTGACTGAGGCCCAAAATGTTTTTCTGTACAAAGGGATGGGTCTCACACTCTTTCAAGAGGCCCAAATGGTTTAAAGAAAAAGATTGGGGCTTATAACACGAGGGTAGGCCCAATTGATTTTTTCGTTTAAAAATGACGATCGCGCCGAGGTTTTCTTTTAACGCATAGGGACTTATACAATAAGTGAGGCCCAAAAATGATTTTGGTTAAAAAGGGGTTGGGTCTTACACTCTAATAGAGGCCCAAAAGTTTTGAATGGGTCTTATAGCTCAAGGAGAGGCCCAAGGTTATTTTTCAAAAGACGATGATCGCGCCGTTTGTTTTTTACAGTATCGGGACTTATACAATACACTGAGGCCCAAAAATGGTTTGGTCAAAAAAATATTGGGTCTTACACTCTATTAGAGGCCCAAAGTGTTTTGAAAATGATTTATGAGGGTTGAATTAATCCAAAAACCCTAATTTGTTTTCAAAAATGTATTTAATTGAATAAAAATTCAATTCAAATGATCAAAATTGTTTAACATGTGAAAAACAAATTGTGATCTTGGATTAATGCTTCAAAAATTAAGTATTGACCTACAAAATAATTAGAAAGCATTAAAAGTTGCAAAATCAATGTGGAAAAAATATTTAAAATGTCAAAAACAATTAAAATATTAATTCTTTGCAAAAATATCAATTATATGAAATGAATAATATTTTTGGGATTTTTTGGGAAAATAAAATATTTTAACATTTTTGTGAATTATTAAAAAAAGAATCAACTCAAAATCCTTAAAACTCAGAGAGAAATTAATTTTTGAATCAATTAAACAAAAATCACAAAATTCAAATATTTGAAAATTCAAAAAAGGCGCCAAGAACAGCTGAAGAACACGCGCGTGTTCTGGGTTTGGCTGATTTGCATTTTCTATCCAATCTCCCTGAATACTTGATTATAACATGCAATCCACATATCATTATGCTCGTCTCAATCTCACACTACCACAAAAAAGACCTTAGACATCGCTTTTTTTGCCCTTAGACAGCGCTTTTAAGCGCTGTATAAACCTGCGCTGCTATAGGTTTAGACAGCGCTTTGGGTAATACCAAAAGCGCTGTCTAAAGGGGGTCTATTTAATGAAAAGCGCTGTCTATGGTACCTTTAGACAGCGCTTTTTGACATTATAAGGTACACCTTAGACATCGCTTTTGGAAAAAGCGCTTTCTAAGCCTCACCTTTTTTGACATTTTTTTGGTATACCTTAGACAGCGGTTTTGGTGAAAGCGCTGTCTAAGGTCAACCTTTTTGAATTTTTCTAGGTATACCTTAGACAGCGCTTTTGTCAAAAGCGCTTTCTAAGCCCTACCTTAGACAGCGCTTTTGTTAAAAGCGTTGTCTAATCCCTACCTTAGACAGCGCTTTCTCCAGAAGCGCTGTCTAAGGTATACGAAAAATTTTATATAAATTTTTTTAAACCACAATTTTTACCAGGTTTTTTCAACCAGAATTTTACCTGTTTTTCAACCAGCAATTTTTTTCTGAAATTGGCAATTCAAACCATTGGCAATTTACACCAAAATTATATATGCAAAACAATTGGCAATTCAAACCAATATATATATATTTAAAATTACAAACCAAAATTATATATACACCTATTTATAATTACAAATCATTACATTTTTTATACAAATGCACATATTACTTATACTAATACTTTTGCATTCAACCAAAGCATTGCTTCAAATCTACATTATAGGTCCTGAAAACACAAAGATTGTAATTCAATTAAAAGAAAATATGGATAAATCCTAAGTTTTATCAAGTAGCATCACTAATATAATAAAACATGTGATAATTAATATACCTTCACATAATTCCATGTAATAATGGGGTTGACTCTCCGTTGTGGTTAATTGCGACCAACAACCAATGTCCACTGTAAGATTAAACAAGTGTAAGATTAACAGCTATATATCATATAATTTGTTAGATGAAGTATAAGATATCCAATTTAACATTTTCTATGCATAAATATCATATAATTGTGATGTACCTGTTTTTTTGAAACAACGGACTCGGTATGCTCCGGAATCCGCTTATCCTTTGTTTTGGATCTTGTTGGAGTCTAAATAACATTACCATGTAAAAAATGAAAATAAAATGCTCTTTCACTAATATATAACAAATATGACATAATATATAACAAATATAATAAAGAAATCAAGTATATAACAAATTTTACCTCTTTCACTAACATCTCTTTCTTTTCTTGGTTGGAATATGAATTACTTGTGTCTTAGCAATGCGGACGGATGAATGGATCCAAATTCCCTCGTTATGGTCATTTCTGATATATGACTCATCCTCTATAAGATCCTCATCTTGATCATTTGTATTCAACTAATTCCGTCTAATGCATGACTCATTCTCAACATCAATATCACATTGATCTACACCGCTATCATCAACCACTTTGTTAGATAGAAGCACTATAGACCATTTCGTAGTCGTCGGGTCAGTGACATAGAACACTTGTCTAGCTTGAGATGCTAGAATAAAAGGCTCATCTTTGTACCCCACCCTATTAAGATCCACTTGCAAAAATCCAGACTTATCCATTCGTATGCCACTACTATTTACCCAGTTGCAACCAAAGATTGGAATCTGAAACTTCTCGTAATCAAACACCCAAATGTGCTCAATAACTCCAAAATATGACAGATTTGCATATTTGGGGTTTAAGTCCTTCATACTTGATATGTGCATTGCTTCAGCTAGGACGGTGACACCACTATTTTGCATAGTACTTTTATCGTCTTGGTCTTTGGTATAAAATGTGTATCCATTAATTGCGTATGCGCTATGAGAATACACATGCAAACTTGGACCATATGCCAAACATCTCAACCTTTCTGTTACTGAAGCAGGATCTGAAGAGCGCTTCGAATAAATATGATCCTTTAACCATTGTATGAAACTTTGATTGTGCTCTCGTACTATCCAATTTTCATTTCTGTTCAGATTTAACCTTCGGAGTACATCCTTGTGCATCTCAACATATGGCTCAACCTCATTATCATTGTGCAGAACATACAAATGCACTTGATCCCGTTCATCCCTTGATACTGTCACAATTTTATTTCCAATTAATTTTTTACCATCCTTTTTTTCAAAAATATGAGCTTTGGGGAGTCCAATCGACTGAACATTGGACAAATATTCAGTACAAAACTCAACCGCTTCTTCAACAATGTATCGTTCAACAATACACCCCTCTGGTCGACTTCGGCTTTTCACGTACCCTTTTAATATTTTCATATAACGTTCAGCAGGGTACATCCATCTCATATAAGCTGGTCCACACAACTGTGTCTCTTTCACAAGATGAACAACTAGATGTACCATTATGTCAAAAAAAGAGGGAGGAAAATACATTTCAAGCTCACACAAGGTAATAACTATCTCTTTTTGTAGTGTTGGTAAGATATCGGGATCGATTACCTTACTACAAATTGACCTAAAGAAAAAACACAAATTAGTTATGGCGCTTCTTACTTTCACTGGCAAAATAGAACGTATACCTATTGGTAGAAAGTGTTCCATTATAACATGGCAGTCGTGTGTCTTTAAACTCTTCAACGTGAGGTCTTTAATAGACACAAGTCTTCTGACATCTGAAGAGTATCCTTCTGGAACTTTAACTCCACTCAGAAACTTACACAATATTTTCTTCTCCTTTCTAGACAGAGTAAAAGCAGCAGGTGGTAGATATGTTCGTCTTCCTTTCTTCACGGGTGCTAATTCAGGTCTAATCCCCATCGCTTCCAAGTCTTTTCTTGCTTTAAGGCCATCCTTAGTCTTTCCTTTTATATTGAGTAACGTACCAATAACACTTTCAAATACATTTTTCTCAATATGCATAACATCGAGAAAATGTCTCACAAACAAAGACTTCCAATATGGCAATTCAAAAAATATCGACCTCTTTTTCCACCCACCTTTGACAACCTTATGTGCAAAAGGTTTGCCAAACTCAGTACGCATATCTTTCACCTTTTTAAAAACTTGGTCACCTGACAACATAGGTGGAGCTCTACCTTGTTCGATGTCTCCATTGAATTCTTGTCTCCACCCACGGTAGTTATGTTTGGCATTTAAGAATCTACGATGACCGAGAAAGACATTCTTATGACCAAACTCCAATCGCTTCGAAACTGTTTTATCTTCACAAATAGGACACGTTTTTTCACCTTTTATGCTGTACCCTGATAGATTCCCGTAAGCTGGAAAATCATTAATTGTGCCAAACAACATCGCCCTTAAATTGAAACTTTCTTTCCTATATCCATCATAAACCTCCACACCGTTCTCCCACAATATCTTTAAATCTTCGATCAAAGGTGTCAAGTATACGTCTATGTCATTCCCTGGTTGTTTAGGCCCAGAGATTAACATAGATAACATCATGTACTTACGCTTCATGCATAGCGACGGAGGTAGGTTATAAATCATAAGAATCACAGGCCATGTGGTATGTGAGATACTTTGAAGACCATGCGGGTTCATTCCATCAGTAGATAATGACAAGCGAAGGTTTCTTGCTTCTTCTCCAAAGTCAGGATAATCATTATCAATTTTCGACCACTGTGGTGAATCAGCCGGATGTCGCAACTTTCCATCAATAATTCTTTCATCTGCATGCCAAGTCAGGTGGCTTGCATCGGTTTCACTACGAAACAAGCGCCTAAATCTCGGTATTATAGGAAAATACCATAAGACCTTGGCTGGAGACAATTTTTTCTTATATCGAGACAAACCGCATTTAGGGCACTCAGTTAACGATGCATATTCGTTTCGAAACAAAACGCAATCGTTTGGACAAGCATGTATCTTATCATAGCTCATTCCAATAGAACACAACATTTTTTTGGCCTCATAGGTTCGATTGGGAAGAACATTATCCTCCGGTAGCATTTCTCTCAAAAGGGCCAACAACTCTGTGAAACTTTTATCCGACCATCCATTGCCCGCCTTTAAGTTGTACAACTTCAATACCGCAGATAGTCTTGTGAATTTAGTGCAACCTTGATAGAGCGGTTTCTCTGTATCGCTTACCAACCTCTCAAACATTTCGGGACAATCATGAAGATCTTCTACAACTGCTTCTACAATCTCTTCGACTCGATCACAATCGTATGTTTCCGTGTCTTTGTCATCTAAAGCATAGGTCGTATTACTTTTCCCCGTCGGTTCAACATTCTCGTTAATTTTCTCCCCATGATGTATCCAACACTTATAACTTCGATCAATTCCATTCATCAGTAAATGCGATTTCAATCCATCTGCGTCAACCCTACCCACATAACAACAACCCAAGCAAGGACATTTTATTCGATTGAGCTCTTCAGCGTCAGCGTGTTGAACAGCAAACTTAACGAAATCCAATACCCCATTCTCGTACTCTTTGGACAATCGATCGGCATCCATCCATTTTTTATCCATGGTTTTCCTACTTATTAAGGTCAACAAAATAACATTAATTCAACCATATTAATCAAGAAATGAACAAGTTTGATAGTGTTTGATATGTAACTAGTTGAATTTCTTATGTTTTAGTGAAATGTTTATGTTCATTATATTTGTTTATTAACTCAACCATCTCAAATTCTAGAATTTTGAGGCTTCAAAAACAAGCTTTGAATTCTAAAATTCAGAGGACATTTCCATCAATTTTAAGAGTTTTTTAGAAGATTTAAGAGGTGGAAAAAATAAAACTAAACTAAACTATTTCCATCAATTTTAACAAAACTCCATCAATTTTAAGAGTTTTTTAGAGTTTTTTAGAAGATTTCATCAAACATAATCATTCACTACAAAACTTCATTAACAACACTTCAAACATACTCATTCACTACAAAACTTCATTAATAAAACAGAACAACATAACTTCATTAACAAAACTCACCAAACATAATCATTCACTACAACATTGTAAAGCAACAAAACCCTACAACAACAATGTAAAGCAACAAAACCCTATTCTTCACAACAACGACGTACCTTTAACGACGGTAACAACGGCAATGCAAGAACGAAATGTATCAAAGAGCAGAAAGAGAAACGAACGACAACGGCAATGAGCAGAAACGAAAACGACGGCAGTGAGCAGAAACGGACGGACGGCAATGCAACGACGGCAACAACGAACGACGGCACGGTGGAGGACGGTTGACGGTGAAGGTTTTTCATTCGCAAGGGTTTTGAGCTCTGTTCGCATGCAGGGGAGAAGAAAGAGCGGAAATATGAAAATGAATACTGACTATTCATATATTTTAATTTTATTAGACCTTAGACAGCACTTGTCATAAAAGCGCTTTCTAAGGTGGATCTTAGACAGCGCTTTTCAAAGCGCTTTCTAAGGTTGGCCTTAGACAGCGCTTTTGATTTTATTTTTTTTTTATTTTTAAGACCTTAGACAGCGCTTTTAAGGTAAGCGCTGTCTAATATTTTCCTTTAATTTTTTTTTTTAAAATTAATAAGACCTTATAAAGCGCTTTTGACCAAAGCGCTGTCTAAGGTCTTATATTTTTTTGCGCTTTTACTTTTTTAAATGGCTAGTTTCCTTGTTTTTAACTTATAGCAGCGCTTTTGTATTAAAGTGTTGTCTAAGGTGCGATGTTATAACTTACTTTTGTTGTAGTGTCACGATCATGTCTATGTCCATTAATTTCATTTAAATTAAACATAAAACATGAAATCACGAAGAAACCTCAAGAACCCTAATTTCTGCATGAAGGCTAGGATTTTTGATACACGATTCAAACAATGCAATTAATTGAGGGAAAACATTCCATGCATGATTATGAACATATGGCAAAATTATTGTGCGAGGAAATATGCATAGATTGAGAGATGACCAAGTTTATGCTTACCTCTAGGCCGTGACAGCAAGTGCAATGTGATTTTTGATTTGGAGGTGTTACAGATGAGTAGTGATGATCTGAACAGCTTCCTTACACCCTATGGAGTGTGTTTGAATGCTTGGACTTGATTGAAAATGGCTGGAACGATTTGTGGTACCTCAACTGCAACTTGATTGAAAGTTTGAGCAACCAGCTGGTGATTTTGTGATTTTGGTGTTCCAGATGTTATGTGAGTGTTTGGATCACTTCTATATGATGTATGTGAGGTGTGTGAGTGATTGGTTTGATTGGAAAAGCTCTCAAACTCAAAACCCGATAGCTACCTTGCTAAGAAAGGCATTTTTGCCAAGAGAAAGAGATTTTGAGGAAAGCATCTGTTAGATGGCTTTGGTGTACTCAAACTGATCACAATTGAGCTCTATTTATAGTAGAGCAAGTTCGTTTTGCAAGGAATAGTGAATGGCAACTGGTAAGTAGGTTTGGCCAATGTTGGCAAATGAAAATCCAAGTCTCCTCTAGCCATTGACTAGAGGTTAGGGCACAGAGCTTTGGTTCCCTTGGTCTTGGATAAGTTTTGACTGATTTCAGATGAGAATGGCTCAGTCCATGCCACCTTGATGCTTCCATTGAATGCTTCAATCCAAATTTGGAGTCTTGTCCCTATTTTGGCCATTCTAGGTTCAACATGCTATTTCTTGTTCCATGGACTTTGGAGGCTTGGCTCATTGATTGTCCCCTTTAGATTCAATCCTCAGATGTGTCCAAGTGGATAGGAGCATTTGAATTTGGCTAATTTTGGTAAATCGAGCAAAATTGCAAATTCTGCCTTGCCTTTGACAGATATCAGCAAGGCAATTTGCCAATGTCATAACTCATGGTGTAAGTTGAATTTGGTAATGTTCTTGACCATTTTGGAAAGCCCTTTCATGATACAACAACTGTTTGAACATGTTTGGTTTTGATCTCTTTTGATTCCAAGTGAAAAATCCCCCTACATTTGGCAAAAAGTGAAGGCAGATTCTGACTTAGTGAAAATTTCACTAAGTGTTGGAAAAAGTGACATTTTCACTTTTCAGCCATTTTGATCACTCCATAACTCCAAATCCTTAATGAATTGGACTTAGGTCTAGTTGAAGTTTTTGTAGAGGGTAATGAGGGCTACAAATCCATCTTTGGATGAAAAAAAATGGCTTTGTGGTTTAGGAGTTATGATCCTCCAAAGTTGGTACCCTTGTCACTTTATTTTTAACTTAGAAAATTTTCTAAGTTTTTATGGTTACCCCTTTTACAAGTTATCCAACTTTTCTTGATTTTTCTTGATGAATGATGATTCAAATCATACATTAACATCATTTTAGGGTTAAAAATCCATTTTGGCGAAAAATCTCAAAAAGTCAAAGTTGACTTTTGTGCACAGTTGACTTTTTATAAGATGAATTCCAAACTGTGCAATTCTTCAGGAAATCATGTCCTTGACCTAAATCAAACTTGATGGACATGTTCCATGGGTGTCATAGGGTATATTAAATCATGTCTTAGGGTTTGGGAGCATGTCCTGGTCAAAAGTCAAAGTTACAGTTGACTTTCCTCGCGAAACCCTAATTGTGGTGCAGATGAAATTGGGACTTGTTGCTCAAGCTTCTTGGATTAATCCATTATTGTAAATGGATCAATATGGTATATTAAAGACCCTTAAATCATGTCTTGAGGTCTTGGCTCATGATTTGTCCCAAAAGTCAACTTAGGGGTGAATTAGGTCAAGAAACCCTAATTCCTGATTTTTGATGAATTTTGAGGCAAAATTGACTTGATGATTGGGTCCATGAGGTTCCATGGAGTATATTAGGTTATGTTTTGGATCTTTGGCTCATGCCCAGATGAAAATTTCCATCTGGAGGCCCTGGTCGACCAAAACCCTAATTTGGTGACACTGGCGATCTTGAAGCTTGATCCACCTAGAAGGGAGCAACCTTGTGCTTAATCCTTGAAGTGGGGGTCCTTTTGATCCATTATGGATGTTTGAGAGGTTAGACAAGTTGAAGATCATGTCATTCCTTGATTGATCATTTGTCTAAGGCTCTGAGAGGGCTTGAAACCCTAATTTTGATTGTAGTGGATGCTCACCCATCTTTGGGGAGACTGATGAGGTATGATGGTTCCTCCATATTGTGATGATGATTGACACAATGATGGAACATCTTAGTGGTCAAAATTTGGGGTATGGCAAATAGGTTATAGTTGATTAGGTTTGTATGTTGACTGATGGTGTATTGAATATGATACAATTATGTAATATTATGAATATGATACAATTAATATTATTATGATAACTTTATCACAAATGTGAGTTGTATTTTCTGCTGTGATATGGTGAACAATAATACAGGTTTAAAAATGGGATTAATAATAAAAGCACGATAATATTTGTTAATTCTGCACAAAATGTAACAACGGTTATATATCATAACCGTTATAATATCTCGCGCGCTATGTTTATCACAACAGTCTTTTGGAAAACTCGTTGTGGCTTTCTAGTTTATTACAACGGTTACTAGGCCATGATTGTAAGTATCATATTATTCTGGACTGGGCAGACGCTTGGCCCACAGTAGAGCAAGGCCCAATCTAGTCCAGCTCTGGGCAAGGCCCAATAACTGGATTCAGCCAATCTAGTCGTTGGGCACAATCTAGCCATTGGGCAGAACATAGCCGTTGGGCATAATATGACCGTTGGAGACGTCCACCTCATACGCTTGACAGTTCACGCGACCAACTGCCTCCCCAGATCTCACGAAAATAGTTGGACCAGGTCAAAGGGTCACGCGTCTGACCCTCCATGTGGAAGTCCCCCATTGGTCGACCAGATATTTTGGCCACATGGGAGATCTTGGCCCCGCACTGGGGGTTACTTCTATAAATACCTTCTCACTTGAGAGGGTCAGGTTTGATCACTATTCAATACTCTAAATCATACCTAAAAGCCTTGTACTTGCTTTCTCTCTAGCCCAAACTTACTTTGGCATCGGAGTACCTTGCAGGTACACCTTCTCCTCTCCTACATCCATCGTCTCTGCCCTACACAGAAGGCCAAGATGATCCAGTCTGATCACTCTAAATCACTGGCACCGTCTGTGAGAAACATCGCTTCCCCGTCTTTTTGAATCAAGATCCCTCATCTTTTCACCCAAAAGACCAAAGCTTACTCTCCAAATTTTACTTGATCATCATGGCCTCCAGCAGAAATGATGATGCCCATCAAGAACCTGTTGTTGCCGTTACCATGGATAACGTCGACCACTATAACCTCGTAGCTACGGTCTATGAGACCGAGCACAGGGACGAAATGACTACGTCTCCTCACTCCGACGATGTGAAGCCCCACGCACAGGCTATCAGTCACATCTTTAAGCCTATTCCTGTCCCTCAAAACGCTGACCCCGACACAGCTGCCCTCATTGCCTCTCTCAATAGGTCCAACCTCTTAATCTTCCAATAGGGTGAGAAGATCAACATGCTCGAGCACGTCCTCCAGGAGTGACTTCCTTCGCAGAAGCCTAGCAGTCCTTCTCCACGCCCACAATCTCCTCCTCAGAAACGTCGGCGGGACAGATCCAGGAGCATTTCTCCCATCAGGGGATGATCAAGATCGTAAGAACTTGAATCAGAAGTCGCCAGAAGATGAAATCGTTCTCCTCCGCGGAGATCCAGACGTTCTCCTGCCTCGAAGAGGTCCAGGCCCTCAAAAAAACATTATGAGCACTGTCGGTCGCGCATACATTCTCCTCGACGCAGCAACAGTCGCGGGTGTAACCACTCCCATGCCGGACATCCAACGCGAGTAGTGATGACGATGTCCATGAACCCCTATCTCAGGAGATCATGGATACTCGTATTCCTCGCGGGCTAGAAAAGTCCCCTCCTCTGGCAACTTATGATGGAACCATCGACCCAGGCGAGCATATAGAAAATATCGAAGCCATGCTCCACTACCACAACGTGAACGGAGCCATTAAATGCATGTTATTCCCCATCACTCTCAGGAAGGAAGCTGTTGAGGTCCGTACAACGGACCATATGAAGAAATACCTCCTCGAGAAAGGGTTGAGAGCGAAGAGAGAATTTCGCAAAGCAGTGGGCATCGAGACCCTTCATACCTTGGACGAACTCCTCCGTAAGGCTCAAGCTTATATATAGTACGAGGAGAAAGAAGCCACGTACAAGGCCCGGGACTTAAGGGATCAAGAGAGTTCCCGGGCAACAAAAAAAGACGAATCAGAGGCCCCTAAGCGCGACAGGGAGAGACGACGAGACGATCGTCCTCGCGAGGGCAAGGGACTTGCTGGTCGCTTTGAAGAATACACCCTACTGACAACTCCTCGTGAGCGCATTCTCTCTTAATGCATTAACGCGGAGTTCAAGCAAGGGAGTGTCCAGTTCTCCAAGCCAACAGCGTCAAAGGGCAACACGGACAAGAGCAAATACTGTCGCTTCCACCGCAGCCACGACCACGTGACCGAGGACTGCGTTCACTTGAAGGACGTTATTGAAATCCTCATCAAGGAAGGTCACCTGAAGCAGTATACAAAAAAGGGTGAATCTTCTCGACGAGAGACCTCGGAGTCCAAGAAGGAGACAAAGTCTTCACCTCCCAGTCCTCCCCCGCAAGTGGCCATGTCAATCACACGGCCAGAGGACTTAATCATCCCCGACTACCTCGAGGATCCTCCCTAGATATCTGTGCACAGCACATGGAATACCTTCCCCACGGAAATGGTTATTTCATGTGGTGGATACAACGAGCTCACTGTAGGGTCGGTCAAAAGGAAATTCGACCAACTGATTGACTGCAGTCCTGATCGGTTATCTACACTCAAGAAGGTCCGAGGGCGTTCTCATCCTATCACACTTTACCATGAAAAATTACTTGGGGGCTCCCCGAACTCACACATTCCTCTGCTCATCAGGGCAAGACTGGCTAACACTGATGTCCGACGGGTCCTGGTCGACCAGGGCAGTTCGGTAGACATCATGTACACCAGTTTGTTCCGTGTGTTGAAGCTTGACCAGAAGAATCTGTCACCATACATGGGATCCGACCTGCAAGGATTCAACGGAGGTACCGCCAGACCCTGGGGGTACGTGGAGCTTCCAGTTACGTTCGGGGAGGAGGAGGCGTCCAAGTCGATCAAAACTCAATTTCTGGTAATCGAATGTCCATCACTGTACCAATGCATCCTGGGGAGACTAACCCTCGCGGAGCTGATCGCTGTCCCTTCAACCGTTCATCTCAAGATGAAGTGTTATACGGAGAAGGGTCACGTCGCGACTTTGCACGGAGGTATAGAAGCTGCGAGGAGATGCTTTGAAGCAGCTACCCGAGGACAAAGCTCGATCGGTGCAGCGCCTAAGGCCGCCAAACGGGAAAGGGATGAAGATCTTCCCGGTGAAGAAAGTCAGCCTGACAAGAAGCCAACTCTCTCGGTGCACACAATCAACCTCGACAGCCGGATCTCTGAAGAAGGCGAGGAAGATAGCAACGAAGGCACTTCAGCGGTACCAGGGAGCTCCCCTGCATCGACCATCATGCGTCCGATACCAGATGGGGAATTTGAGGTAATCACCTTCGAAGACAACCCAAACAGAGGGGTAAAGATAGGCGCTGGGATGCCTGACGAGGTAAAATAATAGTTGAAGACATGCCTGGAGGACAATGTAAACTTATTTTCTTGGAGCGTCGCGGATATGCCCGACCTTGACCCTGAGACCGCATGCCATCAACTCACCATCGAACCAGCTACTCGGGCGGTAGTGCAGCGCAGGCGCAAGCAATCTGATGAAAAGACGCAGGCTGCCAAAAAACTTGTACAAGACCTCTTAAAGGAGAAATTTATCTCGGAGGCCAGGTATACAACCTAGTTGTCCAATATTGTACTTGTCAAAAAACATAATGGAAAATGGTGCATGTGCATTGATTATACTGATCTCAACTGGGCTTGCCCGAAGAATGCTTATCCTCTGCCCAGCATAGATAGGCTCGTAGACAATTCTGCAGGTTTCAAACTCTTGTCCTTCATGGACGCCTACTTGGGATACAATACAATTCCCATGGCCGAAAAAGGACAAGAAATATACCGCGTTCATGACCTCGTCGGGGAACTATTACTACAATGTAATACCCTTTGGTCTGAAAAACGTTGGGGCCACGTACTAGCGTATGATGAACAAGGTCTTCCGATCAGAAATCAAAGACATGCTCGAAGTATACATGGATGACATGATCGTGTAGTCCCAAGAGGAATCTGATCACACGGTCCACTTGCAAAAGGTCTTTGACCAAGCGAGAAAGTGCAAAATGCGTTTTAACCCAGAAAAATGCACCTTCGGCGTGCGGGCAAGGAAATGTCGTACTGTTGTTGAATTTCCCACACCTAGGTCAAAGAAATCCATACAATCCCTCAACGGGATGCTCGCTTCACTTTCTCGCTTTGTGGGCAAGTCTGTCCAACACGCTCTGTCCTTCTTCAAACTTCTGCAAAAAGAAGCCACATTCGAGTGGACAGAGGAATGCGAGCAAGCTCCGCTCCACCTCAAGCGAGCCTTATCTGAACCCCCCGTCTTGTCTCGACCAGATAACGGGGAGACGTTGTACCTATACCTCTCTGTCACCAGCGAAGCCATTAGCGTCGCCTTCATTCGTGAAACACCCAACGGAAAAAACCCATATATTTCACGAGCAAGGCCTTGCAAGGGCTAGAACTCAGGTACCAGCAGATCGAGAAGGTCGCACTCGCCCTCATCAACGCAGCAAGGAGCCCACACGATAGTGGTACAAACAGACCAACCCATAAGACAGCTGCTTAGCAGGCGAGACATGGCCGGAAGAATGCTCAAATGGTCTTTGGAGCTGTCAGAGTTTGACATCCACTACGAGGGCAGGAAGGTCTCTAAGGCACAAGTTCTGGCCGATTTTGTGGCCGAAATGACGCCAGTGTCCCCGTCTACCGAGTCACACCGATGGACCATCTTCGTTGATGGAGCATCCAGCTCCACGGGCAGTGACGCCGGTATCATCCTCGAGAACGAAGAAGGAATCCTAATTGAGGTATCTCTAGTCTTGTCCTTCCCCACGTCGAACAACCAAGCCGAGTATGAGGCATTCCTCACAGGCTTACGGTTGGCCAAAGACTTGGGTGCCAAGGAAGTGAAGATCTTCACAGATTCCCAGCTCGTAGCATCCCAAGTACAAGGAAGTGAAGATCTTCACTTGGTCGAATACCTGACGCTGGTAAAAGAAAGGATAGCTAAGTTCGACATGTGGGAAGTCCAGCACATCCATCCCGAACAAAACACTCGAGCAGATATCCTATCGAAATTGGCTACACCAGAAAGAAAGGTAGCAATAAATCTGTCATACAAGAGATACTCTTCCGCCCAAGTATCGAAAAGCCATCGGGGTTGCTCGACGTCAATGTCATTGACGACAACAGCTGCTGGATGACTCTGGTGTATAATTACCTCACTACAGGGGAGCTGCCCGAAGACAGCAAGGAGGCCAGCGTGACCAAACAAAGGGCCTGCTCATACGTCCTGGTCGAAGACAAACTCTACCGACGAGGATTTTCCATTCCCCTCCTGAAATGCGTTGAGGAGAACAAGGTCCCCGAAGTTCTCCACAAAATTCACGAAGGTATCAACGCGCAACACTTGGGAGGTAGATCATTGGCACAAAAGGCCCTGCGAGCAGGATACTATTGGCCGACCATGCAGCACAACGCTAAAGAGTATGTTCAAAAATGTGACCGGTGCCAGCCCCACAGAGACATGCACTTGGCACCCCCTAACGAGTTGAAGACTCTGTCCTCACCTTGGCCATTCGCCTGGTGGGGGATGGATATCCTCGGCCCTTTCACAATGGGGTCCTACCAAAAAAAATTTCTGGTTGTGGCCGATTACTTTACAAAGTGGATCGAAGCCGAAGCTCTCGCAAAGATCACAACCTTCAACATACTTCATTTCTACAAAAGAAACGTCCTCACACGATTTGGGGTGCCCCAGGCCCTTGTTACCGACAATGGAACCCAATTCATAGACATGAAGTTCCAAGGCTTCGTTGCTAAACTAGGCACGAAGCAACACTTCACTTCCGTCGAGCATCCCCAGACTAATGGGTAAGCAGAGGCCGCGAACAGGGTGATCCTTCGAGGTCTAAAACGAAGGCTAGGCGAAGCCAAAAAGAGATGGGTCGAGGAGCTACAAAGCGTACTCTGGGCCTATAGAACAACCCCACACTCCACCACCGGGGAGGCTCCCTTCTGACTAGCCTACGGAACCGAGGTAGTGATACCGATGGAGGTCAGGGAACCTTCTAGACGAACGGAAGCTCCTCTCGACGAGGAGATGAACGACGAGGCTCTGAGAGAAGAGCTCGACCTGGTCGAAGAGATCCGATCAGGGGCAACTCTCCGTGAAGCTTTGCTGAAACAAAAAATAACCTTGCGCAACGATGCCAAAGTCGTAAAGCGCGATTTCCCAACTGGTAGCCTGGTCCTACGCAGAAATCAAAAGGATTCGCGCGAAGGCAAACTGGCCGCTAATTGAGAAGGACCATACAGAGTCAAATAAAAAGCAGGCACTAGAGCCTGCTACCTAGAAACGCTAGACGGAGAACTATTTGATCGACCATGGAACGCTGAAAAGCTCAAACAATATTACAGTTAGGACCGGCCACTAGTTCGGACTAACTGCCGACGAGATCACCTCACTACGGGGAGACGGCTCGGCCACATGATCATGCCCCGGTGCAAGCACGATCCTTAACTCTACACCGCCGGCCAGTTTCCACTTATGGGACGAGCAGACTCTGTGCCCAACGGGGATACCTCAATCGAGCTCCACCGTTGTCGCACCAACATGACAGGACACCTAGCTCGCGATGGAAATAGTCCAAGCCCTGTGGAATTAGGACCTCGACCGAGAACTTAGTCCTGCCACCGACGAAAACACTTCGCCCCCCCCCCCCCCCCCTTGACGAGTCCCCCAAACTGTTGAGCGTAACAATAACGAGTCGAGCAAAACGTCCATACTTAGCATTCAAATGTTAAAAGCATACACAAATAAAATGCAACATACATAATGTCAAACACAAGATATTCATATAAATATGGCCACAAGGCCAAAGTTGTTAATATTACAAAACGAGGTTATGCCCGACAAACGGTTACAAACCAAATGGCACACAGGCCTACGAAGTACAAGTATAAACAAATAAACAGCATCACTGGGAACCTCTGGAGGAACCATCTCGCCATCGACGACCACGTTGAGAATGCTCATCCCTTCAATTAGCAACTGGACATCGGAATTGAGAGCTTTCATCTGCTCCACCACAGCGTTGAAACCGAACTCAACTGCCCCCGAGTTATCCTGCTCGAGGATGCGGATCCTCTCGATCAGGTCCCTCCGGGTCTTCGGGGGCCTTCTCATCGTCGGTCTCATCCTGACCAACCACCGACGAGCCCTCAAGATCGGCTACCTTCGCCTTCAGAAGGGTATTCTCTTCGTTCACCCTTGTCACCTCACCCTTCATTTGGGTCACTTCCTTCTGGAGCGCGATCTTGGCCTCCAGGTTGCCCTCAAGCTTTGTCAGCCTGTTATGTATTTCCACGTTCTCCAGCTCCAGGTCAGTGATCTTGGCTTGCGCCCTCTTGAGGTCCGCGAGCGGAACTGTCTCCGCGTCCCCGAGGGCTAGCGCCGCCTCCAGCGCTCTCATAACAGTGGTCGCATCCTGGCAGAGAAGATTCCTCCTCACCTTAGGGTCGACGGACAGAATGGCTGACGCCTCAAGGTTGGGGACCACAACAGAGCCTTCCCCGTCAAATATTCTTCCTTGGAGATAACACGGGGGCAGTACAAATTTTCCCCCAACAAAACCGCTTGAACCACCAGCTGGGGAAGAGCCAACATTGTTCTGCTTCCTTTTGTTTGTTGTGTCTGGAGTAGGATGTAACACCCCCAATCTAATACCCCCAGGCTATTAAAGCGGTAAATAGAAATTTGAAATTTCATTAGAGTATATTTGAAAAGATGGCATAGACAGGGAGCATCACATCAATTTGAAACAAACATAACATACAACACCTGCTCATTTAGATATGCAACAGTGGGGTAGCAATCAACAGAGGAACTCAGTTCCTTACACCCACATTTCAGATTTTAGAATGAAAGCGGAAAATCTAAAACTGAATAACATATATATACATCATGAAAGTTGTCATACTTCGAGTTATACATGTACAAGTCAAAAGATATATATACATAATACACCAATAATCACAACACGGCCATCCTAACTACCCGGTGTCACATATAAGAGCCGACCGACAAAAGAATGAAGACGCAAAGCTTCACAAAAATACCCTCAGCGGCTCTAATCTGCAATGCCTCATAGAGCATTATGAAACAGCAGAAGGGTGAGAAAAACAATCATAATACCGTTGAATAAAATTATATATTAACACAAAATACACAAGTATAAAGTTCTCACCAGAAACGCACCACAATCGAATAAAACATAACACAGTACAACTATCAGGTATTCCTCACCAATACACGTCAATCACACATAATACACCCCTCATCACACAATTATACATATTCCATCACATCATTCACATTCACAATTAACATACACAATTAATCCATGATTATGCAAATACACAGAGACCGACACAACGACTCTATGCACATGCCATGCGGTACCGACATCCAATGTTTCTCATGTCTTATCACCAGTTCACTCAGGAACTATTGGAACCATCGCTCGTTACTGAGGATCCCTCAAGTAACACCCCGTCGGGCCTACGATGTTCACCCGTCGCTTTAGGTCCTCAGGCATCGCCTCATATTTTTGAGGCACACGACGTTATGGATTGCTTTAAGTCCTATCTAAGGCACACAATCGTCTACAACCATCTCTTTAGGTCCTCAGGCATCGCCTCATATTTTCGAGGCACACGATGTTATAGCAGATTCCCTCAGGAACCAAACCGTCACTCAGGACGTTTCCACAATACAGATCATGATGCTTGGCATACAATGACTCATGACATTCACATTGCATACATACACACATTCATAATCATGCATTTATCATCAAATACCACACATAGTATTTTCTTACCCTTAGGCCACAAATCATCATCCACACAGGTATTCTTACCCCAACACAGCACACAATCCATACTACATTCATATTAACAGTACAGCGTACATTACACATCAAATTCACACAATTATAACAGCAAAAGTCGACAAAACGACATTATTCCCGATTTTTCCGACATAATTAAATCGGCTAACAATTCCAAAATTCTCATCATCCTAAAGTACATTTCATAAGCTTTCCAACGATATAAATATCACTCAATTCGGAAATACAGTTCGAAAGATATGAATTTTAAAAAAAAAAAGAAAATTGTTTTCAAAAACAACCAACCGCCCGGCGAAGCATGCTCACCGCCCGACGAAACGCGCTTCGCCTCTGCTTCGCCCGGCGAAACATAGGCGATACCAATCCCCCAAAATAATTCAATGAGGCAGAAGCTTGGCACCTCTGCGCCTCTCAAAACCGCCCGGCAAAAAGGACTCATCGCCCGGCGCTTTGCACCAGAAGCAGAAAAATTCTGCTGCGTGAACACTGTTCCATACCTCCAATTTTTCCCATTTTCTTCCCCAAATCATTTCCAATAGCAAAACAATTACCAGCAATAGTTCATACACATATATAGATCATACCACACAAATTATATAGAATTCCGTCCGTGAAAACATCGATTTCTACCCGATTACGCGATTTCGACCTATATCCGAAAAACTACCGAACGAGACAATACAACATGCAACCACACATACATAATCATACACAATAATAAGATAATCAAGTTTCACACCCTTACCCGATTTAATCGATTCCTAGAACTTGTTCTCTTGATGTGCCAAGCTTTTTCTCCAATTTCTCTCTTCTCCTCTTTTCTTCTCTTTTCTTCTTTTCTTTCTCTCTTCTACTATTTTTCTTTTCTATTTTCTTTTCTATCTCTATTTTTCTTTTCTTTACTAACTTAACAAAATACACCCAAATGCCCAAAATACCCCTACACTCAAATATCTCGCAAACGTTCCCAAAACCCGATAAAATATATTCACGACGAAAAATAACATATTTTCACATAAAAGTCAGAAATAAAATAATATAATAATAAAATAATCCAAACGACTCAATTAAAATAAAGACAAAAACTGGGGCGTTACAACTCTCCCCCACTTAGAAATTTTCGTCCTCGAAAATCTCACCTGAAACAAACAACTCTGGATCCGACTCCCGCATCCGACTCTCCAACTCCCAAGTCAAATTGCCCTCAGCAGCGCCTACCCACGCTACCTTCACCAAAGCAATATCCTTGCCCCTCAACTGCTTCACTTCGCGATCCAAAATCCTAACAGGTAAAGCCTCCACTGTAAGGTTCTCCCTTACCTCAACCTCATCCATCGGAATCACATGTGACGGATCCAGAACATACTTCCGAAGCTGTGAAACATGGAACACATCATGCAAATTCGACAGATTCGGCGGCAACGCCACCCTGTACGCCACAACACCAACTCTCTCAGATATCTGGTAAGGACCAATAAACCGAGAAGTAAGTTTCTTCGATTTCAAAGCACGACCAACACCCGTTACCGGCGTAACCCTCAGAAATACATGATCGCCCTCTTGAAACTCAAGATCCTTCCGTCTCCGATCATGTTAACTCTTTTGTCTACTCTGAGAAGCTTTCATTTTCTCCCGAATAAGCTTCACTTTCTCTATAGTCTGCTGTACCAACTCCTGTCCTACCACCATTCTCTCACCAGATTCGTGCCAACACAACGGCGTTCGACACCTTCGTCCATACAATGCTTCAAACGGCGCCATACCAATACTAGAATGAAAACTGTTATTATACGTGAATTCTATCAACGCAAGATAACTATCCCACGAACCACCTTGTCCCAAAACACAATCCCTCAACAAATCCTCCAACGACTGAATCGTCTTCTCTGTCTGACCATCCGTCTGCGGATGATAAGCCGAACTTAATCTCAATCTAGAACCCAAAGCCTTCTGTAAACTTTCCCAAAATCTCGATGTAAACCTTGGATCTCGATCAGAAACAAAACTCAATGGAACCTCATGCAACTTCACAACCACACTGATATAAATCTCAGCTAACCTCTCCAAAGAAAAATTGATGTCAATCGGAATAAAATGAGCCGATTTAGTCAGCCTATCAACAACCACCCAAATAGCATTATGCCCCCTCTGAGTGTTCGGTAACCCCGTTACAAAGTCCATCGAAATGTTATCCCAGTTCCACTCAGGAATATCCATCGGTTGCAACAAACCACTAGGCCTCAAATGCTCCACCTTTGATTTCTGACAAGTCAAACAAGCATACACAAATTGAGCCACATCTCTTTTCAAACCAGACCACCAGAAAATCCTTTTCAAATCTTGGTACATCTTATTCGCTCCTGGATGTATACTCAAATTACTCCGGTGTCCTTCTTCCAAAATCATCCTTTTTAACTCTAGATCATTCAGAATACAAATCCGTCCACGAAACCTTAAAACACCATTAGAATCCACTTGAAAATCACTATTCGCATCTCTTTCTCCAACCAACATCAAATCCACAAATTTCAAATCCAACTTCTGTTTCTCACTAACCGTCATCAGAAAATCATTAGTAACCTTCAACATCCCAAGCCTTACACTATCCGAAGTCACTTCACATACCAAACTCAAATCTCTAAACGATTCCAAAAGTTCCCATTCCTTAACCATCAGAGCCGACATATGCAACGATTTCCAACTCAATGCATCAGCTACCACATTAGCTTTACCAGGATGGTAATTCAAGCCAAAGTCATAGTCTTTCAAGAATTCCAACCACCTACGTTGCCTCATATTCAATTCCTTCTGATCAAACAAATATTTCAAGCTCTTGTGATCACTAAAAACTTCAAACCTCGCACCAAAAAGATAATGCCTCCAAATCTTCAACACAAAAACCACAGCCGCTAACTCAAGATCATGAGTAGGATAATTCTTCTCATGCACTCTCAGCTGCCTTGAAGCATAAGCCACAACCTTACCTTCTTGCATCAGAACACCACCTAGACCAATCAAAGAAGCATCACAATAAACCACAAATGGTTCATTAGGATTCGGCAAAATCAAAATCGGAGCTGTCGTCAATCTTCTCTTCAGCTCATAAAAACTCTCCTCACACCGAATATCCCAAATGAACGCTTGACCCTTGCAAGTCAACTGGGTCAGCGGTAATGCTAGCTTAAAAAACCCTTCAATGAACCGTCGATAATAACCGGCCAGACCCAAAAAGCTACGAATTTCAGTAACAGATCTCGGAGCCTCCCACTGCAGAACTGCTTCTACCTTAGATGGATCCACAGAAATACCGTTACCTGAAATCACGTGTCCAAGAAAACTCACTTCCGACAACCAAAATTCACACTTGGACAATTTTGCAAAAAGCTTCCTCTCCTTCAAAACCTGCAAAACAATACGCAAATGTCCCGCATGCTCCTCGTGAGACTTAGAATAAATCAATATGTCATCAATAAATACAACAACAAATCAATCCAAATGCTCGTGGAAAATCCGATTCATGTATTCCATAAACACACCAGGCGCATTAGAAACCCCAAACGGAATCACAGAATATTTATAATGACCGTACCGTGTCCTAAAGGCCGTCTTCTGAATATCTTCTTCCTTCACCCTTATCTGATGATATCCGGATCTTAAATCAATCTTACTAAACACACAAGCACCAACCAACTGATCCATCAGATCATCAATTCTTGGAAGCGGATACTTATTCTTAATCGTCACCTTATTCAACTGACGATAATCAATACACAATCGCATACTTCCATCTTTCTTTTACAATCAGCCACAACATGCCCTTCACCTCCACAGTTAGTACACTTATCCAAATTCTTCCTACACTCGGACTGACGATGTCCCAATCCACCACACCTAAAACACCTCGGAGCATTAGACATACCACCTCCACCTGACCTTCGATCAAAAGTACCCCTTTGTTTACCTTTATCCGCCGGTGTTACATACGGACCACTTCGAAACTGCTGCTTCCCCTTCCTGTCACTTACACTTTTGTAGTGAGTAGATCGAGCCTTACTATCTTCATCATAAATCCTACAACATTCCACCAGATCAGCAAACCTCCTTATCCTCTGGTAACCGATCGCCTGTTTTATCTCAGGACGCAACCCACTTTCATACTTCACACACTTAGAGAATTCCGCGGTCGCTTCAGCATAATGAGGATAAAACTGTACCAGCTCAACAAACTTAGCTGTATAATCCACAACAGACATATTACCTTGCTTTAGCTCCAAAAACTCAATTTCTTTCTTTCCTCGGACATCCTCGGGAAAATACTTCCTTAGAAACTCTCGGCTAAACACTTCCTAAGTGATCTCTTCGTCCTCTGTAACTTCCAACACCTGACGAGTACCGACCCACCAGTCATCTGCTTCTTCCTGTAACATGTGAGTTCCCAGTCTCACCGTACTGTCCTCATCACAATCCATAACTCTGAAAATCCTCTCAATCTCTTTCAGCCAAATCTGCGCTCCATCAGGATTATGTCTCCCTTTGAAGACAAGCGGCCTATTCTTCCTAAACTCATCATTCTCCCCAGCATTCGGTGCACCCTGCACAGCACGAGCCATAGCCTGCATAGCAGCAGCTAAAGCAGGATCGTTCCTTCCAGCCATATTCTGTTCATTTCCAATAACAGAAACTATGGTTAAACAAACAGCTCAACCAACCACAGCGACCAACAAGGACTAACACAACAGACACAGACTGGCACAAACTGACACAAACTGGCACAAACTGACACAAACTGGCTCTGATACCACTTAATGTAACACCCCTAATCTAATACCCCCAGGCTATTAAAGCGGTAAATAGAAATTCGAAATTTCATCAGAGTATATTTGAAAACATGGCATAGACAGGGAGCATTACATCAATTTGAAACAAACATAACATACAACACCTGCTCATTTAGATATGCAACAGTGGGGTAGCAATCAACAGAGGAACTCAGTTCCTTACACCCACATTTCAGATTTTAGAATGAAAGCGGAAAATCTAAAACTGAATAACATATATATACATCATGAAAGTTGTCATACTTCGAGTTATACATGTACAAGTCAAAAGATATATATACATAATACACCAATAATCACAACACGGCCATCCTAACTACCCGGTGTCACATATCAGAGCCGACCGACAAAAGAATGAAGACGCAAAGCTTCACAAAAAGACCCCCAGCGGCTCTAATCTGCAATGCCTCATAGAGCATTATGAAACAGCGGAAGGGTGAGAAAAACAATCATAATACCGTTGAATAAAATTATATATTAACACAAAATACACAAGTATAAAGTTCTCACCAGAAACGCACCACAATCGAATAAAACATAACACAATACAACTATCAGGTATTCCTCACCAATACACGTCAATCACACATAATACACCCCTCATCACACAATTATACATATTCCATCACATCATTCACATTCACAATTAACATACACAATTAATCCATGATTATGCAAATACACAAAGACCGACACAACGACTCTATGCACATGCCATGCGGTACCGACTTCCAATGTTTCTCATGTCTCATCACCAGTTCACTCAGGAACTATTGGAACCATCGCTCGTTACTGAGGATCCCTCAAGTAACACCCCGTCGGGCCTACGATGTTCACCCGTCGCTTTAGGTCCTCAGGCATCGCCTCATATTTTCGAGGCACACGACGTTATAGATTGCTTTAAGTCCTATCTAAGGCACACAATCGTCTACAACCATCGCTTTAGGTCCTCAGGCATCGCCTCATATTTTCGAGGCACACGATGTTATAGCAGATTCCCTCAGGAACCAAACCGTCACTCAGGACGTTTCCACAATACAGATCATGATGCTTGGCATACAATGACTCATGACATTCACATTGCATACATACACACATTATAATCATGCATTTATCATCAAATACCACACATAGTATTTTCTTGCCCTTAGGCCACAAATCATCATCCACACAGGTATTCTTACCCCAACACAGCACACAATCCATACTACATTCATATTAACAGTACAGCGTACATTACACATCAAATTCACACAATTATAACAGCAAAAGTCGACAAAACGACACTATTCCCGATTTTTCCGACATAATTAAATCGGTTAACAATTCCAAAATTCTCATCATCCAAAAGTACATTTCATAAGCTTACCAACGATATAAATATCACTCAATTCGGAAATACGGTTCGAAAGATATGAATTTTAAAAAAAAAAAAGAAAATTGTTTTCAAAAACAACCAACCGCCCGGCGAAGCATGCTCACCGCCCGGCGAAACGCGCTTCGCCTCTGCATCGCCCGGCGAAACACAGGCGATACCAATCCCCCAAAATAATTCAAAGAGGCAGAAGCTTGGCACCTCTGCGCCTCTCAAAACCGCCCGGCGAAAAGGACTCATCGCCCGGCGCTCAGGGCCTTTCGCCCGGCGCTTTGCACCAGAAGCAGAAAAATTATGCTGCGTGAACACTGTTCCATACCTCCAATTTTTCCCATTTTCTTCCCCAAATCATTTCCAACAGCAAAACAATTACCAGCAATAGTTCATACACATATATAGATCATACCACACAAATTATATCGAATTCCGTCCGTGAAAACATCGATTTCTACCCGATTACGCGATTTCGACCTATATCCGAAAAACTACCGAACGAGACAATACAACATGCAACCACACATACATAATCATACACAACAATAAGATAATCGAGTTTCACACCCTTACCCGATTTAATCGATTCCTAGAACTTGTTCTCTTGATTTCCCAAGCTTTTTCTCCAATTTCTCTCTTCTCCTCTTTTCTTCTCTTTTCTTCTTTTCTTTCTCTCTTCTACTATTTTTCTTTTCTATCTCAATTTTTATTTTCTTTACTAACTTAACAAAATACACCCAAATGCCCAAAATACCCCTACACTCAAATATCTCGCAAACGTTCCCAAAACCCGATAAAATATATTCACGACGAAAAATAACATATTTTCACATAAAAGTCAGAAATAAAATAATATAATAATAAAATAATCCAAACGACTCAATTAAAATAAAAGACCAAAACTGGGGCGTTACATAGGAGGGTTCAAAGTGTTCCCCGGAAAGGAGGCGCTGCTACCCACAAACTTCTCTAGGGTTGCTTGTTGCTTGGCAGCATCAGCCTTCGGCACTGGTGCCTTCAAACTTTTGTCCGCTGTAGACCTGACCAGACGCTCCCTCGTGTTCGACATCTTCCCAGCAAAAGTAAAATGGGAGGTTAGCACATTGAACAAAAAATTAACAACCACGGGCAAAGAGATAACCTATACCAAGGAGCTCAAACGCAACGTCCTCGGTTTCACATTCGAGGAGGGCTTTGGTATTTATGTAACGAGCCGCCCGAGCAGGCTCTCCATCTTCCCCGCACAATTCGTTTTCGTCCCTGTCCACTATGAAGTCGGGGCTGAAACTCTCTACATAAGCATGCAATTCCCAGAAAGACTCCTTGTCTCCGTCACTGAGCTGCTTGTGCTTGACAAGGAACTGGTCGGTCCTATATCTAAAATGGGCGTACACCCATTCCAACGGGAACTTTGACACCACCTTCACTACCTCCCGACCATCAATTTCCACGGTCTCCATGGTGGATATGGACCTCTTAGCCGCCTCCGAGACAGGCTTCACGACCAGGAACCTATACTTGAAGTTGCAAATAGATTCCAAATACAGCTAGAAGAGCCTGCTCTGTTGTTTAAAGGACATCCAACTTTGCTTCGGGTCTGCTGTGCTCCTTTGAAGTTGAAATATGCAGAAGAAAAGATTTACTGTGGCCCCGACCTACAAATATCGGCATACCAGCTCAAAGGCCCTAATAAAGGCTAGGGCGTTTAGATGTAGTTGGGCAGGGCACAGTTCAAGATGGCAGAAGATGGCCTCTTGGATGTCGGTGAAGGGCAGACGATAACCCGCCTCCACGAAAGCAAATTCGTACATGGGGAATCTCATCCCCGGATACACCAAACATATCCGGTCGGCCCCCGTGGGGCAAATAGCCTTCTAGTCGACGCGCGCACCCTCCGCCCGGTCCTCAAGGTAGGGAAACTCATGAGCCTCCTCTTCAGTAAAAGTCGATCTCGTCGACATTGGCTCTTAGGCGATCCAGTCGATATCTCCCTCAGCCATTCGGACATTTGCATACTCGACAAGTTGCTCATCCTCCCCGTTAGCAGCCCCAACGCCGGGGACGACTCACTCATTTCTGTCAGCCATTTCACCTGAAAAGCAGGGGAAGAAAAAGTGAATTCGACGGCAAAGATCAAATCCACCCTTCCACCACTAATCAAGTGAAAAGGGCGAGGAATAAGTCGAGGACACCCTCGAGCCCTAGTCAACAATGCCGGGACACGGCGACATCTTTTCCCCATAAAATAGGGACGAGTCTCCGCGACTCTACGAAAGGATTCCTCGAGGACGAGTCTCCTCGACGAGATAAAACTTGTCACGCGAAAATCAATTTTCACGTCGAGAAGGCCTAATGCCCGACTACAAACTTAAAGCTAATCCTAACCAGAAATCTATGAAGATCTACGCAGTCCTACGCTATATTCAAAGACATTCATCATATGTTCTTCATGTTCTTCATGTTCTTCATGAATTTTCCAGAAAATTCATGTGTTCATCAAAGAACACATGAACATTCAACCAGAAACGTTCATGAATCACCGGAAAACTCATGCAAATTTCCAGAAAATAAAGAACACCATAGAAATAACAAAGAAAGATGAAGAACTTACTTGGTGCTAGAGGTTGAAGATAAAGATCTCGGCGTGGACTATGAAGATCGACGGCGGCGAAGAAACTCCGGCGAAAGTACGAGTTGCAGAGAAAAAGGATTTGGGGAGAGGAATTTGTGTGAAGTGTGCAAATGAATCCTCACTCCCCCTTTTATAAGCAGTTGCTCGCTTAGGGAAGTGCAGAGGCCATCATAGCCTAGACCCCTAGGCCTGACAGGAATTAAATGCACCACCACGTGTCAGAAGAGAATCTTCGTTTGGCATTCCCAAAGCTAGACGTTGCATTCCCCAAGTCTTCTACAGTTCCCGCGAGCATATCTTCCTCGACAGTACATGTCCTCGTCAGGGCTCGTCGACATAAAAACGCCCTTTTCACGGGCACATTCACTAAACCCGGTCGACATAAAAATGCCATTTTTGCGAGCATGTCCTCGCACACAAAAGGGTGTCGGGCTGATAAGCAACCAGTGTCGACCACGCTAACCATGGAGCAGGCGAATGGCTTGTCCTCGAACATTGTCATTCAAAGGAAACAGTCTACAAGGATATCTCAAGTCATCACTCTTCCTCAGAGCAAACACTTGGGGGGCTCTTGTTCTGGACTGGGCAGGCGTTTGGCCCAAGTAGGGCAAGACCCAATCCAGTCCAGCTCTGGGCAAGGCCCAATAACTGGATTCAGCCAATCTAGCCGTTAGGAACAATCTAGCCGTTGGGCAGAACATAGCCGTTGGGCACAATATGACCGTTGGGGACGTCCACCTCACGTGCTTGACAGTTCCCGCGACCAACTGCCTCCCCGGATCTCACGGAAACAGTTGGACCAGGTCAAATGGTCACGTGCCTGACCCTCCACCTGGCAGTCCCTCATTGGTCGACCATATATTTCAGCCACATGGGAGATCTTGGCCCCGCGCTGGGGGTTACTTCTATAAATACCTTCTCACTTGAGAGGTCAGGTTTGATCAATATTCAATACTCTAAATCATACCTAAAAGCCTTGTACTTGCTTTCTCTCTAGCCCAAACTTACTTTGGCATCAGAGTACCTTGCAGGTACACCCCCTCCTCTCCTACATCCATCATCTCTGCCCTACACGGAAGGCCACGACGATCCAGTCTGATCACTCCAGATCACATATATACAACCACACTCTACATAACAACGCTTGCGCCCGCGTGATTATATATCTTTTCCAACCGTTGTTAAATGGGTTTTCTATAGTAGTGCTTGCTTTTTGTTGTACAGATAGGTTCAGCTTCATCACTAACTTTGAATGATCACTAGAAGCCAATTTACATTCACTAAGTGTAGAGACAATAATGTTACTTCTTATGATGTTGAGACCTTCAGCTTCAAAGTCTACGCCAGACATCTCTTCGAGAGTGTTCTTCAGATTCTGCACCACCAGAAGCTAGCAATTCAGCTTCTCTCAAGTGTGCCTTTGTATATCAGATTCTGGATATATATTTACAAGTATTAGAACCTGCATACATGAAACACACATCAAATATAACCATTTTTCTTTTAATACTTTGTTATCATCAAAACTCAAGGAATATATGTCATGAAAAAATCTTGTTCAAGCATACATATTATTAATTATTCCAAATGTTTATGCAGTGATCATTGGCAACTAATTGCTATATGTCCGAGAAAAAAAACTATAGTTGTATTTTGCTCGTTGCACTCTGTGATGCCTGAAGTTGTGGTTAACGCTTTGAATGGGTAGTTGATATTATTCTTAATACTCAAATTTTAATTTTATATTTGAATAGTTTTGTATCATGTTTAATTTTAAACGATATGTGTAGTGTGATAGAGGGACAAAATGCAATAATTTTTTTTATTTGGAATATTACTTGTGATAAAGTTTTTATTCATGTTTAATTTTAACTGATATAAGTATATTACTTGTGCTCTTTGACTTATATTATTTGTGTGTATTAGTGATATAAATATATTAAAATTATTTTTAGTGGCGAAAACAACGCAACAACTATTCTTGTGGATACTATGTTATGAGATATGTGCTCTATATTGTCTCCGAAGGCATTACAAATGAATGGATGAAGCATTAGGTATACATATACATACATATTTATATTTCTTAAGATAATGTTGTTGTTGTTAGCTTACCATAATTTAAATTATGTTCTAATTATAGGAGTTTAACGGCATAACACCATACTCAAAAGAAGATATAGATGACATCCGATCACGTTGGGCCGGTGACTTCTTATCTTGTTTTGAATCTCGACAAGAATAGTTTTTCTTGGTTGTTATAATCTTAATTTGTATATGTACAGAGGTTGTCATTTTTATGTGCAAATATGCAAATGTGTGTATTCTGTCTTGAAAAGAACAATGTAAATTTGTATATTTGGTTTTGAATACAATGATAATTTGTTATTTTGTGTTTACAAGATTTAAAATGATATGATATATTCCAATTTTGTCACATATTTTGTAGTTCCAGTGAAAATAAGATTTGAAACAAAGTAAAATTGGTATTCTGTGTTTACAAGATTTATAATGATATGATACAAGCCAGTAAAAATGAGATTTAAAACAAATTATACATGACAATAAATAAGATTTAACCCCTCGGTTATTACTAAAAAATCGATGTAAAAATATACCTATTACCTCAGTTTTAAAATAAAACCAAGAGGTATATGGTGCCCGCAATAAAATTTGGAAAATAAAAATATGTTGTTGCTAGGAATCGAACCATTGACGATTTACTTTCTAACCTCGATTTTTTTAAAACCGAGACGAAAATGACAACTTTTCATGTCGTCCTTCGTTATCTCGCTTGAATAACCGAGGTAAAATTCACTTCGCAACCGAGGTAAGATGTGTTACTTGTAGTAGTCTTAAGATTGCTAGGCAAGGTCAGGACATGAGGGTTTGGTGTCATGAACATGTTGTGATTCTTAACCTGCAGAGAGCTTAGTCTTCATTTGGGAAAAGTCATCTAGAAGAAATACAACCCCTACCATCTCTTTTTGGGTATGGCGGATCTTGTAGGGCAATCTGGCCACTGATGAGCAGTTAGCCCGTAGAGATCAACAAATTTGTTTCGATTTGCAGCCTCTGCAGATGCTCTTATATGAGTATCACATACGTTTTCTTTGACTGCTCCTATGCATGAAAAGTTGGGCCTTGTTCACTATTAATATTATACTCCCTCTGTCTCATAAAAAGGGTCTTATTTGGACAATGCACGGTTTTTAAGAAAATGATTAGATGTATTGGTTTTAATGAAAAAACTAATATTATTTACTATAATACCCTTATTAAATGTTGTTAATAGAGTTGTTGAATAAAGTGAAAGGTAGTAAATAAGGGTATAGTAGTGAAAAAATAATAATAAATATTGTATTGATAATATAAATGGACAATTATTTTGAGACAAAAAAAAAGTACAAATGAGACACTTTTTATGAGACGGATGGAGTATCTACTTTGGTTTCTTCTATGATTGACTGTTGGCAGGTTCTTGACTCTTGATCTACTAAGATTTCCAAGGTCCTTGCGACTGTTGGTTTCTCTAATGTGCTCGTGGAGATTTGGAGGGCTAGAAATGACTACTAGTTTGAAGACATGATGCTTAGGTAGGAAAGTACTACTGCCATTATTTTCCCAGAGTTGCCCTTTTGGGGTGATCCTTAAATCCTCATTCTTAGGTTTCGATGATGGATTTTATTCTTTTGAAAGCTTTCAGGCTCAATATTGATCCTCCTGCCCCTAAATTAGTAAAGGAAGTATTGTGGTGCCCCCTCTCCCTAATTGGATCAAAGGCAATTCGGGCGGTGCCTCTTGATAATATGACTTCTTGCAGAGGGATCTTTAGGAATCCCCCAGGGATACATATTGGCAGCTTTTCTTGTTTTCTTGGTCATGGTGACTTTTTTTTTAGAGATTATGAGTGCGATATTTTCCATGGAGCATGTTATTGCTTCTCATTGGCATTGCTTTTGGCTGGAAATGAACTACATGCTCGTTATAAATTTTTCTTTTTGGCATCGGTCGCCCATATTTATATAAAGGGCAATCATTGTATAGATACTTTAGTTATTTTAAGCCTAACTTCTAAGATTTATACAGGATAACATTCATTTTGATGTAAGTAATGCTTATAGAAGGAACTTTCATGATTCGCCTAATTTTAGAGTTTGTTAGCTTTTTAAGGTCTTAGCCTAATCTCCTCATTTTTATACATTCTTCCATTTTATATCTTTTGGGCTGAGCCCGCTTTTGCCAAAAAATTAAAAATTAAAAAATCTTGGATAGCACTATACACTTATTTATACTTTAATACATAAATACATAAATGTAAT
This sequence comes from Lathyrus tuberosus, assembly GCA_022829125.1. Taxonomy (NCBI): domain Eukaryota; kingdom Viridiplantae; phylum Streptophyta; class Magnoliopsida; order Fabales; family Fabaceae; genus Lathyrus; species Lathyrus tuberosus. The sequence continues at coordinate 6,208,467 of JALAZF010000215.1, forward strand.
GTATCTCTGATATATTGGTACACTGTGATTACATTTCTAAAAGGTGGTTCGAATTTAACCATAGCAGGTTTAATAGATTTTGTATAAGCTAGTATGAAATAGACTTGTAGAGTATCTATCCCTTTATAAACAATTTGAATGAAAAAAAAACACACATTACAAGGCCTGTCCTAGCTACTGTCTAGCAACATGCATGAGGACACAGCCTATTATGGCATAGAATTTAATGCAAAACCAGAAAAGTAAAGAGTAATTAATAGGTCCCATTCCAGTTTACATCAAGATTTTAGCTACATCAGTTCTTGAAAACGAAGGATTCCCTTCATTAACTCTGCTTGTCCCCTCTCTACAATCAGTCTCTGTCACTCTTTTCATGTAGACATCATATATGTTACTCTACAATGCTACTATCCATCCCCAATTTTCTATATCCGTATATTTTTACTTATATAAGAGGATAATTTTATTAAATTTTTGGTACAAGAATTACTATTTTCTTTCAAATAGAATCCTAATCAAGGTTTTAAAGTTTGAATAGGTAATCAATCCGACAATAGATCAGTAAATTATTTGCCAGATCAATAGTTTATTGATCAAACCAAAGTCATTAATTAGTTGGATTGCATGATTGTTGACCATGTTATTTAAAAAAAAAAAATAGAAAATATTTAGACATAAATTCATTATATAAATATTATAATTATACAATTTAAATTTATTCATATAAATTTAAAGAAAAACTCCATAATAAAACCTAAGAATTCAAGAAATAAAATAATCAAATTTATATAAGGTGGTAATAACACAAAATTACTACTACTACATAATTATTGTTATTATCGCTCGATTTTTTTTAATAAACAAATATATTCAAAAGGAAATATTAGGGTTATTCCAATCTAAATATTTAGAGTAGAAAAAATAAGCCTCCAACACTAATCAATCAATCAACCTATAACATTCACAAGCCTCCTACAAAAAATCACCACCCGATCTTATTACGATCCAATGGATTCAACTAACAGGGATTTGAATATTATTCGATAAGAAATCACGAGTTATATGATTATTCAAATAATTGTAACTCAAAAAATTTGATTTAAAACATGAACTCACAATATAACTAGCTATATAGTGATTATAGTGATTTGTATTGGCAATATAAAGGGGTCTAGCTAGCTTCATATAGATCTTAATGCGACAGCTTAACAATATAAACTAAAATGATATCATAAACATATAATAAACACAAGTGCATACGGACCAGATTCTCTAGCTATATCCTTCTCCGGCATGCTAATATTTATTTTTAGAATTATTTCTACTTATGTAACATAATTCAGAAAATACAATATTATATATAGCTCATTGATGCAACTAGTAAGCTATGATACCCCAATTTTACCTACTTCCTATTTTTATATATGTATAATTAACCTACCTACCATTCAAATATGGTAGCTGCGGAAATCTGGATTCTAATTTTCATGGAGATGATCATGTTCTACATCCAAAATCATCCTTACATGTATAAAATTTTGCATATGCATATTCATCAAGATGAGGAGACATAAACTAAGAGCTTAATTTGTTCTTTCTTAAGAAATATGTGTATATTATTATATGCATACCTTGCTTATGGGGTTTGATGAGATTGGAAAATTTGGAGATGGAAACAAGATATTGACGCGGCTCAATCAAACTACATGGCTGATATGATGTTTTTTTATAGTCATGTCGTCAAATTGAGGCGCGTCAATATCTTGATTTGCTTTCTGCATCACCCATTTTCAGTCACTAAGTTTCTTCTTTAATCCTATAATTCATGGAAAATCATTCAAGAAATAAAAAACAGGAAAAAATAAAGTTAGAGAGAAGATTAACTCACCAGCATATATAGCTTCTTACCTTAGTTTTTCCTTGCTAAGATCTCTCTCTCTATATACTATGTTTCTTCCTAGTTTTCGAACTTTGTAGCTTATGAAGAAGTATAGAGAAACAATAAACTGGCTAGTATCACTGTGTGTATGTTTGACCAATGACCATTTTCCAAAGAATATGCAACTATTAAATAGATAATTAATTATTCTTTTCTAATTTCAAAAAATACTTTTAAAATGAATAGTCAAGTGTTATTATATATATCGAAACTACCTTGCAAATCACAACAAAATATTGCGTTGAGGGAATTAAGAAAGAAAGGTTGTTATTGGAAATTCATGTATGCATGGATGCCTTCAATGAGGAGAAATATAGGGTCTTTGATAGAGACTGAATGTCCATAGCTATGGCTTACATTATTAGATATATATTAATTAAGTTGTTATGACTTACACCAACCATTATGGACCACTAGATTGCGACGGCAAGACAATGAATGCTTCATTACATTTCAAATGGGTTTGTGTTACTATAAAAGTTATATTTGTAAATTATAATCTACCATATAAGAAAGGTAGATGTTCTGAAAAAGACACAGCTACCCTTCTGCTCCCACAATGCTCCACGTGGTTTCTTCTACAATTTTTCTTCACTTCCTTTTTCAATGCTACTATTGATAGATTTAATATTATTGTTTCAAAAATTTTGAAAGATTTTTAGTTCACAAACGTCTACTCACCACCAAACCACTGCATTCTACATTTCTTTCTTTCTCTCTCTTGATGCTTCTAGATATCTCTTTCTTTTCTTCTTCTTTCTTCTTCCTTTTTTTTTATTGAAATCAAACTTAAAACAAGCATGGTTCAGTATATGATTTTTGATTTTAATCGTTCAGTTTATATGTTTTGACTTTATGGATTTTGATAACTAATCGTGCTTTTTGAAAATTGCATTTTAGACCTTACTTTTTGATGTTTAGGGCTTTGATGTTTATAGGCATTTGCTGTCTTCATACAACTCTACAATCAAAGAACAAGGGTTTGGTTGAACAAGGGTTTGGAAGAAGAACAACGGTTTGGTTGAAGACGAATTTGAGAAAGACGAAGATGATAATCTATGGGTACGATCGGTGTGTTCTATCAAATCTATTCTTTTAGATTTGGATAAGTAAGTTTTTCTATAGCCCAACACAAATTTACTCGGTTTTCATAGCGACCTTTTGTTGATTTTTTTTATTTGTGTGGTGTTAAAATTTTTGTTGAATTTCAGTAGATCTGCAATTTTGTGGGGTGATGGTCGTCGGATCTGAAACACAAACGGCCAACGGCGGCAATTATTCTGAAGCAAGTCTTTGTTTTTTTGGTCTGTTACTTATTTTCATAATTTTTTTTCTATGAGAAGTACTAACTATTGTAAGTTTCTTTGATATTTTTTAATAATAAAAGTTTGAAGCAAGTCTCTATTTGTAGTATGTTTGTGTGTGATGTTTGTTATTTGTTTCTCTTTTGTATGGTTTCTTTAAGTGCTTAAAAGATTTGGGTTGGAGGACTGTTTTGAAAGAATTATAAGCTTTGATACTTTAAATTCCTTTGACGATATCAACCCTCCCGATGACAAAGATGGAAATGAAATTTTTTATTTCTGAGGATACAAATGCGGGCCTGATTCTGATATGGTGCTTCAGCAAGGTTTTTTTTCCTTCTATTAGTTTTGAATTTAATGAGAATTTTAGATTATTTTTCATTACTCTGTCATATTGAGTTATTTGTTTTGGGTGCAGGATTTGAAAGAAAATATGGGAAAAGACAGAAAAACCAAAGTCCTTCCTTCAAAAGTTTGCAAAGTGTATTAGAGTTAATAATCATAGTTTTGCGAAAGGAATTTTGTAGTAAAATCTGAGATTCCTCCTTGCCGATTTTGAAGTATTCATCATTTTTCATTTTATAGGTTCCAGTTTACATAATTTCTTCAAAATTACTAGCGTCGCAATGGTAATTTTGTAGGTTCCATTTTGTAGTATCATATTTATATTTGACTATAGATTGAGCTTTGCAATTGTCACTGCCACCGTTTCTCAACTTTTTCTCTTCCACGGAATGTATGTTTTCTTCTATTATACTTTCCTTCTATTCCACATTCTCCGATTAAGTATTATTGATGCGATTTTTATAATTAAACATCTAACTATATATATTTTGGTGGCTGTGAATTTGAAAGAGAGATTCTTCTGATGTGGATGAAGACAACAGCCGCACTAAAAGAACAAGCCGGAGACGTGCATACAAGAATCATGAAGAAAAACTGCGCACAAGTCCCTGACTGGTGGTTCATGAAAAATTTAGTCCTTATGATTATTTTGGCCTTGGTATGTTGTGAATGCTTTGACAAGCAGCTCCAACTTCCATGGTGGAGATTCTTACTTTCCTTAGTAATTGCATTGGTTTTCACTTTGACAATAGACTGATAATCTTATATTTAGTGAAAACAGAACTAAATCAAATTGCACTTCCAGTGTACCATTAAACTGAATATCTGGAAGCTTATCAATGCTTGATTATTTTGTTATTTTTTGTTACTAGCTCATTGAAATTAACAACAGTATGGTCTTGATGCAGTTTTTGGTTATGACCTTTGTGTGTACTAATTAAAAAGATATTCAATAAAGATGGTTCAAAAAATTATAAAATTAATATTAAAATGATCTTGCATTGATGTTCCGTTAATGTCATTCCTATATTTAAGACATATAAATGTATATTGAAATCTCAAATTTAAAATTTACTTTAATTTGAACTTGAATTTTTTAACTCTTCTTTAATACTTTAATTGTTTGATTTTAAAAAAACCTTAATTGTTATTTTTTGTTAATGCCATTTAAATTGAAATTAAATATTGTAAAATTCCATTTATAATTGTCCTTTTTCTAACCAATCACATAACTCTTTATCAAAAGTTTTATGAGAAATTAAAAACTTGCTGTGAAAGTATCTTTTGTATTTAAGTTTTCAAGGTAAAAAATACACTAAAACATGTGATTTTTTTAGGTGTCAGATGGCTTGAATAGTGTTCATTTTCTTTCACATATAAATATTTTAACAGGGAATAATCCACCTTTTAATTATACATAATTAATATAATATTTTTTTAAGATTTTTAAGCTTAATAATTGAATGAATAGTTACTTTTTTATTATTAATTATCGTTTTTAATTTTATATGTATTATAGTATTAAGTTGTATAACTAAATTGTAAATGTTTTTTTTATTACATTATACAAATTATATAAAATTATACAAAATTATATTTTTATTGCATATTTATAATTAATATTTATATATAGCAAATAAAAAAAATAAATAATTAATAAATATGTTTTTAATTATCATAAAAAAAAGTTATATATGCAATAATTTCTGATTAAAAAAATGGTTATATTTTAAATGGTAATTAAGTTATATTTGTAAGAAGAATAAAAAATTAATTATTTTAAATGCATATTCAAAGAATGAATGATATATAAAAGAATAGTGATAGATTTTCAAAAAATTTATTGATTACAATCACTAAACCACAAATTAATGAAAATTTGTTACAATTTATTAAATGCTTTTATTGTTGATCAAATATGGAATAAAATGTGATTTTTATTATCTATAAGGTCAACTTTGTACTTCAAACTTATATATTACCGTTAAGTTTCACCATTAACTATTTTTAACTTTATACGAAAGTATACCTTTTTATAATTACTTAACTAATTAATAAGTTGTTTTTTGTAATTACTTAACTAATTGGTAAAAATAATTTATTTTTATTTTAAAAATGTGTCTTTTTTTAAATGCATACCACATCAGTACTCGGACGGCATTATGGGTATTCATTAATATGAAACGAAAAAACTTAAATTATTCATTTATGTATTAAAAATTAAAAAATTATCGATCATTTTGTAAAAGTATGTGAACAAATGCGAATAACACATCAGTATCCGTGCGAACGCACGGATATCGAGACCAGAATCTATGCGAACGCACGTGTTATTTCGTTTTTTTTATAATTAAAGAAAGTAAAAGTAAATATATTTAAAATAATGTATGAATCCAAACACGGGCAAAATGTATTTATTTATGTCACTGATATTTGTATAAATACTATGTTTTTTTTTATATTTATAAAACTAAATTATTGCATAATTTTTTTTTATAAATAACATCAAAACAAAATTAACATTCACACATCATAAAAATATACGGTTGATCCAAATATTTGTATATATGAAAAAAAAAATTATTTATGCTCCAAATTTAAATAAAACACATTTTTTTTTTAAATAATTTTTTTTTGGTAAAATAATTTTCTTCTTTTGTTTTTTTATTTTTTTAAAAAAATAAATATGCTTCACCCACCGTGTCCACATGTATTTATTCTATCTTTTTTTAAAAATACAAATTATAGTTTTTATATTTTAAATATTTTTATTATTTCTACTTTCTTTTTCAAATTTTAAATGTAAACAAATGCGCGTTCAAATCCATTTTATAAATATCATTAAATACATTTTATTATCTATTAAATTTTTATAAAAAATATTGATAAATTTAACATTTTATTCTAGAAATGAGTTAAATATCAATATTTGAAATTTCAATTTTATTTTCAAATTTTTTTAATTATTTTCAATTTTATTACTTAATTATGATCTTTATGGGTATCCCACAAAAGATATATTTTTAATAAACCTTACATAATTTAGGAGATTGTAAGAGAAAATATATATCTACGGGCAAAACTGAATTGGTGAAACGGAGAAAATGAAGTCATTGATAATATAGAAAAACATATGTGACAAATATTTTTACACGGGAAAAATTTAAATATTTTAGATTGAACTTTATTTTTATATATGAAAAAAAGTATATGGATGATCCAAATAATTTTATAATTGGGAACAAGTGAAATATTTTATAAAATATTTTATAATATAATTGAGAACAAGTGAAATATTATTTATACAATTAAAATAATATTTTCAAATATTATATTATTGGTTGTTATTTATAAAGTTAAATCATTGCATAAAATTTTTTATAACAAATACCAACCGATGTCTGCGGTATTGATTCTATCTTTTTTTTTTTAATATTAATTATATTTTTTATATTTACTAATTTTTATTAATCCTATTTTAAAAAATGCGTGTAACACACAAATACTCGGACAAACGTATTGATATGAGTATCCCACGAAATAGATATTTCTAATAATACTTAAATAGAATATATTTATTTATGTTAATAATATTTATTTATAAAGTAAAAATAATATTTACAAATACTATGATATTATTTGATAATTATAAAACTAAATTCTTGTATAAATATTTTTATAAAAAATACCAACCGATGCTCGCGAGTATTAATTCTATTTTTTTATAAAATATAAATTATATTTTTTATATTTACTAATTTTTATTAATTCTATTTTTTTTCAAATTTTAAATAAAAACAAATGCGCGTCACCGACGGGTACCCGTGCGAATGCACGGGTATCCCGCTAGTTTGTTTTGATAAATTGGTTTGAATAAAGTTTTGTTTCTACAATATACATCAATATTGGTTTTGTCAATGTAAAGCAAGCAATGGTTTAACGTTAATGAGCTGTTAATTTACATTAATGAAAATTTTATAAACAATAAAATTGATTGCTTCAAGCATGGTAAATATCATAATTGACCTCGTAGATATGATTAATATTTTAAATAGGTATGATTAGTAACAAAAGTTTCTTAATTTAATTTAATATTTTATTTTGCTCATTTAACTAAAAAATATTACATAATGATCTTCTAGAAAAATTTGTTAAACAAAAAAGTCCAAAATTGTATGAACGATCATAATGCTGTTTGGTTGTTTCCTTCCAATCTTGAAAAATATCATGGGATTTGAGGTATGTTATTATTTTCAACTGAGTGTCACGACGCATGAACATACTCTCTCAGATATTGGTCATCTTGAAAAGAAATCAAGTAGAAAACTATGCATGTAAAGTGACATGATCATTTTATTTGATTTAATTAGTATTTTTGAGAATTATTGGAGTGTTGGTTGAATTATTAGAATTTTTAACTAATTTAAAAATAATAGAATTAATAGAAATAATGAGAACATGAGTTTTGAGGTGATAAATAGATATTTAAATAAAATAGGGAAGTGAATAGAATTATTTGTGGATGGAAGAGAAATAGTGAAAAATAATAAAATAAAATAGAAATTATGTTTTATTTAATTGTTTAAATAGAGAAGTTGAGAGAGAATTAGTTAGTACATGAAAAGTTGAGAAAGAGGTAAAGGAAGAGAAATCCTAGGAGAGTTTTTGGAAAGGGAGGAGAGAAACCTCCATTGTTAAACCTTCAAATTTCTTCGAATTCGAGGTAAGAGAGAAATTATTCATATTTGGATGCTTTACGCAAATGGATAGTTAGGGTTCCTTACCCTTCTTCCTTCTCCCTTTGCTTTTTCTCTATGATATTGTTTGAGGACAAAGAAAGTTTGTGCAAAACCTTCTAAGGCGATTATTATGATAATATTTCTCTGTTTGTACTTGATCATTGTTGACCTTGATTTGACAACCCGTGTTGATGCCTTTTGATAAGGCGAGGGTTTATTGATATATATGTTGATTCATTTTTGATAAGGCGGAAGTAATTGATATTATCCATTGATGTCTTTTGATACGTCGAGTTCATAAATCTGTGAGGTTTGTTTATTTCTATTATTCATGGTTAACTTATGTGTACTGAATTGAGAATATATTTTGTTGGCATCGTGCAATAAGGCGAAGGTAGAAATGAGATTTTTGTTGTTGCCTTATGATAAGGCGAGGGTTAGAATGTTTAATTTTCAATGGCTATATTTATTTGTATGTTTTTAGGGCGATGAGAACTCAAATAGGAGAAATAGGAGAAAAATGCAAAAAACAAAAAATTGCAGATAGACCTAGAAATGGATTGATTGTCTTGTTTAATGCGTAACTTGAGTTTCGTAAGTCCATTTGAATTTTCGTCAGTTGCATTAGAAAGCTAACGCAATATTCTTTCTTTTGAAGTGGGGAAATTGTGTCTAGGAGCATACAATATTAGGAGTTATCTTTTGTTTTTATACCAGAGACGTAGTCAAATTTCAACTCTGCATTGGTTATCGTGTTTCACGTGTAACTTGAGTTTCGTAAATCTATTTGAGGCGTGGTTAGTTGCGTTAGAAAGAGGGTTTCATGAAATTTTAAATTGGAGAGTTTCATAATTTTATCATAAGTCTATAATATTTGGTTCTATTTTAAAGTCAGACATTGTGTTTTAGAGTTTATGCAGGAAATATTGTAATATGGCTGAACTGGAACGAATAGAACTGGAGTTTCGTAACTCCGATTGAGATGCAATCAATTTCATTTGAAAAATGGTTTAAACTTTTCAACCGGAGAGTTTCATAATTTTATCACGAGCCTATAATATTTGGTGCTATTCTGAAGCGAGGCAATTTTAGAGTTAAGTACAAAGTTTTGGGAAACCGTTTAGCAATTTAAGGAATTGAATATATTTATAAATAACTTTAGTTTGAGTAGTTTGATATGTTTAGAGTTGAGTTTGAGTTATTTGACATTCTTATAGTTGAGTTTGAAGTATTTTATATTTTTAGAGTTGCGTTTGGAGTATTTGACATTCTTAGAGTTGAGTATGGGGTATTTGATATTTTTAGAGTTGAGCCTGAAATGTTTAGGGTTGAGTTTGGAGTATTTGACATTCTTAGAGTTAAGTTTGAGGTATTTGATATTTTTTGAATCGAGTTGAATAAAAGGGGTTGAGTTCTAAGTTACTTGATATGTTTAGAGTTATGAGAAGTTTTTTAGTTACGTTGATATGTTTGAAATGTTGTGTGTGTCAAGATAGTTGAGTTTTTGAGCTATCTGAAATATTCAGAGTCGAGTTGATGAGTAGTTGAGTTAAGGTTAGAGTACGCCTTGTGACTCATAATCCTTGAATAAAAAGTGGAAGAGTTAGTTATGAACTCTGTTGAGTTATGAGTTGACTTAGTTGGATGCTTAAGGTTGTGTAGTGCTATTTTTACCTTGTTGGTGAATATTCTTGAGTAATTATTTAATTATAATATTTTTAAGTTGTAATTATAAATTCATGATGAATTATGTTCATATACATAGTTTAAAGAGGAGCAACTATGGTGGCCGTATATTGGCGATATTTTGTTGAGGTGTGTAGTTCATAGAGGAACTACTATGGTGGCCTTATACTGGCGATAGTGTGGGTTCAGAGAGGAACCAATGATGTTTTTTGAATTGGTATTGTTTGTTGCATTTCATGCATCATGTATGTCGAAGATAGATGTACGAACTTCGGTCTAGAGACAAGTTTCTAGTTTAGAAGTGGGGACTAGTGACGAGTTTTGGACTCCGGTCCAATAACGAGTTCCAGGTTCAAAAGTCGGGAGCTGGGATAAGTTTTGGTTCATAGAGGAATCAAGTTCAGTGATGAACCATCGATGAATGGATAAATCAGTAACATAACTCTGATATCCAAAACTTGGTACCACATGCAATGGAATAAAGAGGTTGATTGCATTTCATACATAATTGCACTAGTGAATGATGATTGTTGTGGATGATTATATGTGTGATTATTGAGTGAGTTATCCTTGTTTTTTTACACACCATTAACTGAAGGTGTGATAGTAGTGGAATAATATTGAGAAGTAAGTAAAGTAAAAGCACAAGACATATGCAAATCTGATTACAAATAATCAAGACCACAAGCAATAGACTTTCTTTGCTTACACACACAAGTATAAGACTTCCTTGCTCAAACACACAACTTTGAGACTTCCCTGCTTAAGCACACAAACTCAAAACTTTGTTGCTCTAGCATACAAACTAAGACTTCCTTGCTCAAACAGACAAGTCTGAGACTTCCTTGCTTAAGCACAGTAGCTCAAAACTTCAAATGCTTAAGCACTAAAGAAAGATACTTCAAACTCTAAACAAACTGTTAAGAGATTTAGGTAACAATTACACTTGATATTCAATCAGAGGTGTAGATAGAATACAACTTGGAAAGACTCTAAGACCTAAGAACTTCTTAAATATTCACAATGTTAAGAAGTTCTAAGTATAATAAATTTCACAAAGTAGCTTCTCTTTGAATAACAATGTACAGAGTCTCTTGGTGTATTGCAGCGTAGTAGTCTTTTTCTTCAGGTATGCAACTCCTTTTATAGGCCGATAGAAAAGAGACGTTCGAGACTTTCATAAAATAGGTTGGGTTAGGGTTTTACTTGATTAGACACATCAACAAGGCACCTTTCTGCAAAATGAATTATCCGTTGAAGCTCAAACACTAAGGAAGAGATTTTTCCTTAAGTATTCACATGATCAAAAGCTTCTGAGTCTGTCAGAGTTACCTCGGTTGAAGAGCTTCTGATTCAGAGGTTAAATTTCTTCAGACCTGACTCTTTAGAGGATGATCACATCAGAGACTACTTCTTGGCTGCTAAAGCTTTAGAGTTTGGGTCATCAGAGGCTGAATTTCTTTAGAGTTGACTTCTTCAGAGTCTGGATCTTCATCAGAGGCAGAGTCTTTAGAAGTAGTCTTCAGAGCCAGAGTTTGATCTTTATATTCATATTCCCAAGCATCTTTTCATCTGTTCTTAATGGTAATATTCCTTCAAACTCAGAACAGATGTTAGAAAGCCCAATTGTTCTTTAAATACTTTAATATCATTAAAACCCAAAGGATATGCTATTTTTCCAATATTAACATTTATGAATATATTATAATCCTCTGTTTGTTTATGTGTTGTTATTTATCCATGTTGCACAAATACTCAGGTAGAGAAGCCTTAGTTGTTGTTGAGTTGGAGGATGGCTTAGTCGCTTTCTTGGTGGCTTATCGCTTTGATTATTTTAGTTTCGTGTGTCGCTCTGATAGTGTAACACTGGAATTGTTTTCCTTGACTATTTGACTTCTTATAGTTGTTTAATTGAACCTATTTTATTCAAATAAAGTGATTTATAATCTGAGGCAATTAAAGTTGAAGTTAATTGATGTTTTTGAACTCCGCTGCTATATATTAATTTATGAGTAAGATGTTTTATGTTGAAAAAATGTAACACCTTTTTTTAGAAAATTTTTCCGTATTGGGGTACAGGGTGTTACAGCTACTCACTACCACTAAGATATAAAATATCATTGGTAATACTTACTCAATAACAAGAGCAATAAGTTTGGGATGCAGCTGAACATCGCGAATATGGTTTACTTCTAAAATTGTTGAATCCATCAACTGCGTATTAACAATATATCTTCTGACTAAATGACTTACGACATCTTTTCTTTTTCCTAAAGAATCAACACTGGCACCACATTTCTTTTGCTTGTTCAGAACTACAACTTTTCTTTGATATTCAAACTTCATAAGCTCACTTTGTTGTCAACAATAACAACATGTTGCAAATAGCAATCAAAACTATGCAATATGAACGAAAGTATATATGAAAAAATTGGAAGATAACAACTGTCTTGACCTCTTCATAGTGTTTCTTTTCCCAAGATAAGTGTCGCGGCACGAAAAATACCTGAGCGTAAGGAACGTTCGAAATATAAACAAAATAGAGTTGCCACCAAACTTTATTTATTCCCAAAGACGGAAAGGGGAATATTGATAAAACCCAGGAAAAATAAAAAAACAAAACTGGTCATCGCAACCAGATCGGGTTCGAGAGTTGGTTATGCAAGGGGAAGGTATTAGCACCTCTCACATCTATTGTACTCAACGGGACCCATTTAGTTAGTTTAGTGCAAGAGAGTTAGCGTGATATCGTTTGCAATCTTTTACTTATCGAGTGAGAAAAGAGAAAGAAATGATGAAATTTTTTTATTAAAGGGGTGCCTAACAAGATTTCAAAATCCTACTCCTACGTATCTTCAAGTACAATGAAGAACTCAAGACTACGTAGTCCTACTAAGAGAGAACTACTAGATTGGTTGCTTTTAAGGAGTAATTCTTTAGACATATCAAGTGATTAAACCTTTTCTTGTTACTTTCTCTTGGAGACTAAACTCTTTGTTTGTTTCACATCAATATGGATAAAGTATACTCATTTCTAAAAATCTTTTGGAAGTTGCACAAGGGCAAAAAACAAGTTTGATTGGTTAAGTTGCTTTTAGGGAGATATGCATCTAAATAGGGAGCTCTACAGCAATATTCAAATGCCTGGAAGGGAAGAGGCCGAAGCCTAATTACTCTCTTTTAGTCCAAGAGTTACTTTGAAACTATGTGGTGAATAAGGTTAAAATTCATTAATGAAATACGATTATTCACACAGGGAGCACTAAAACAGTATGCAAATAATCGAGAAGGAGAAGGTTGCTACCCAATGAATCCTTTTTCTTCTATAAGAGAACTTATTTAATTCAGTTTATTATTGTATTTTAAACGGGAGACAAATGTTCAAACATGGAGCTCTAGAACAGTATTCAAACATCTGAGAAGGGGAAAACCTAATTATCTTTTATTCTTATTGTGAAAGCTTTAAAAGGAACAACTTGATGTTGGATCAAGTGTTGCAAGTTTTACTTATAAAAAGAGTTTGGATGTGTCGGGGGAGATGCTCAACTTTGTATTCAATTTGGATTTAATTTGGGAAAAAGACTCACGTTGGATCGAGTGTTTGTTTTTATTCTTTTTTGAAAGTTGTTGATCTTAATCTTTGGATTAACAAATCAACTAAGATAATAAAACATTAAAGGAACGCGGTAAACTTATTACATATTTATGGGAATGGGGGTACAATTTGTCAAATGGGGATATACAATACGGTAATTAACAATGCAAGCTTAATAAACAAATGTAAACAACAAATGTAAACAATAATGAAATCAATGTAAAAATACATTAGAGAAAGACAAGAGATTGGAAATAAATCAGTGTTTTAAACTATTAAAATTTAGTGTCATATTAAGCAATCGTAAAGCGATTCATGTAGGAATCATTCTATGTGAGGTTGGTCAACAAAACTCTATGTGTTTAAGCAGTTTCTGAAGTTAAATTGAATTTTAATTCCAAAATGGCAACACATTTGTGAAAAACCAATGATTTCAAAAGACATTTTTTAAAGGTAAAAATAAAATGACAAACAAACTAATAAATTTAGCGCTATGTTAAGCAATCATAGAGCGATTCATGTAGGAATCACTATATCTTAGATCGGTCAACAAAACTCTATGCATTTAAGCAGTTTCTTAAGTTAAATTGAATTTTAATTCTGAAACTGCAACGCATCTGTCAAAAATCGACGGGCTTGAAAGATCAAATTTTATTCTTAACAATTAAAAATAAAAATTTTAATCAATAAATAAATATAACAATAATAGTGAGCAAATAATAATAATTTTAATAATATTAATGATGATAAATAATAAAAATAAATAATCACAATAATAATAATTATCAATAAAAACAAAAATAAATATATATTGACAATAATAAACCAATAATAAAAAAACAAATAATAATCAATAATAAAATCAACAATAATAATAATAATTAGTAAACAATAATAATCAATAATAACAATATTTAACCATGATAATAAAAGATTAATAATAATGATGATGACGAGTGACGACGACGACAACAACAACAACAACAATAATAATAATAATAATAATAATAATAATGATCAATAATAATAATTAACAATAATAATTAATAAAAAAAGGATAATACTAATAATAATAACAACAACAACAATAATAATAATAATAATAATAATAATAATAATAATAATAATAATAATAACAAAAACAACAACAACAATAATAACACTACTACTACTACTACTACTAATAATAATAATAATAATAATAATAATAATCAAATAATAATAATAATAATGACAAAATAATAATCAAATAATAATAATAATAATAATAAAATAAATAAATAAATAAAAGGAAGAAAATAAATAAATAAAGGGTAGGGCATACACCACATGAAAAGATAAAGAATGACTCTCAAAATTTTAAAAAGGTCTCCACCCATACTTTGACAAGTGACAAGAGGAGTGAATGAAAAAGTAAAAAAAATCACATTTCCTCTTCTTCCTCCACTCTCACAAAAATAGTAGTAAGAAAAGAATAAAACAAATTTTCTTGTTCAATCAAACTCTCTATTTCTCATGTAACCAACAACAACAACAATTACAAGCAAAAAAAAAAACTTCTCCCAAATAACATGACAATGAATCAACAAACTTAAAACACCATTTAAAAAAAACAGGAGGAAATGAGAGAAAAACAAACTCTTAAAGTGAAGAGATTATTTTGTTGTTGTTGAAAATGATATTTGATGTTGTTGTTATGGTTGTGTAGTGTTCATGATGAAAAGGTGTGTGGTAGAAGGGTTGTTGTGAGGTTGATGGAAGTGCTGATGATGGTGGTGAAGTTGGAAAAAGAAAATGGTGGTGAAGTTGTGTTGTAGTTTGGAGTTGGATAAGTGAGAATGAAGTTGTGTGTTGGTTAGAATGAAGAGTTTATGTGATGGAGATGAAGTTGTTGTAGTTGTTTTGAAAAAAGGTGGATAAAGAGTTTATGTGAGAGAGATGAAGTTGTTGTAGTTATTTTGAAAAATGGTGGAGTTGAAAGATTTATATTGTATATGTTGGTTTGTTGTGTTCATGATGAAGAGGTGTGTGGTAGAGGTGTTGTTGTGAGGTTGATGGAAGCGAGAAAAAGTGTTGTTATGTGTTGAGTTGATGAAGAGTGAAGTGAAAAAAATGGTGTTATATGTTGAGTTGATGAAGAGTAAAGAAAAACAAGAGTTTTGGTATGTTGTTGTTGTTGTGTAGAATAGTGAAGTGAGAAAAAATGACATGATAAAGAGAGAATTGTTGGAGAGTGAAGTGATATCTTTATGAGAAATATTATAAGATATTGGTTTAAATAGTCTTTAGTCCATATAAGTTAGCGAGTTTGAGTTTAGTCCCTGTAAGTTAGCGAGTTTGAGTTTGATCCCTGTAATTTATTTTTTTAGGTCTGAGTCCATATATCTTACTTTTTGCGTGTGGTTTAGTCCTACGGATTTTCCTTCAGATTTTCCTGCGGATTTTGCCTTTAGGAACTAAAATACATGCAAAAACTGAGATATAAGGACTCAGGCCAAAAAAATAAATTATAGGGACTAAACTCAAAAACTCGCTAACTTACAGGGACCAAAAGTGCATTAAACCTAAGATATTTTTTTGTAGAGTTTATAAGATATTTGCGAGAGTGAGAGATATGTTGTGGGGTGATATTTTTGTGTTAAGTGTTGAAGTGTGAAGATAAGTAGTAGGAAAAAAGAAAAGAAAAAAGGAGAAGGATGAAGGAAAGAGAAGGAATAATTCTCTGTGTGTGTGTGTGTGTGAGTGTGTGTGTGTGTGTGTCACACACACAGAGAGGAAATAAAAGAAAGAAAAAAGATAAAGAAAAAAAAGGCCAAGTGACATCCTCCTATTGGTCAAATTTTTTTTAATTAATTTTAAATAAAAACAAAAGGTTTATGTTGATTGGTTGGTAAAAAACAAATAATCTTTTTAATTTTACTAATTAAATTAAAACACACAAACATGAATTAAAATCAAATAGAAAACATAGATAATTCTAAATAAGTCTCCTGATTATTTTGACAAAAGACCAAAAATAATCGGATAAAAAATGAATAAAAATAAGGCGCAAAAATGTCTGAAAAATAAACTGAACGCATCAAAATGATCAGCGCGAAATAAACTTCTCCGAAACATACAGGTTTTGATCAAATTTTTAAATAAAAATCAATTGGTTAAAAGGCTCGGACTGGTAAAAATGCAACCTAAAAAGTAGCCGAAATATTAAAACGAGCATGTCAGATTAAACTGTGCAGACTGTAGATTAAGAATACTGGCGTCTGCAAGCTCGATTTTGAAAAATTTTCCCGCTAATTCGACGTACATTTGAGAAACGATTCGACCGGTTTGTCTGTAGATCTGAAAAATATTTCTGGTTGATATTTTAAGGGTTACACAGAACAAACTGCATGTTGTGATATGTAGAAAATGTAAATGTCTTCTAAATGCATTGAATTACTGATAAAATATTTATGAATAGGCAATCAGATGCAAATAAATTGCCCTTGAGCCATTTACTTCTGATTCTCCATTATAATTAAACCCTACAGAGATTTAGATGATGACAATACTCTTGATTGTCACCCTCTGGACCTCTAAAACATGATGAAAATGGAATGAACGATATACTGAGATTGAGAAATCAAACCTTTTGACTTCTTAAACAATAGAAGACTTAATGAATGTCATTAAGAAAAGATAAAGTGCCAAAACTTCTTACTTTTTGTCTGAACCCTGATGAATTCTTTTTGACTGAAAGAAATGTATGACAAAAAATGAACAGTTGCACTATGCAGATGCAAGTGAAAAACATCAGGGTAAAATTTAGGGTGTGACAATAAAAACTTGTCTAAAATAATTGCATGTGTCTCATATAGAAAAATAATATCAAAAACTCATACTGTCATCATAGACAAGCTAAATCTAGATGGTGAGAATATTGTATACATACCAAAGGTGGGAATGTTTTTTTAGCTGCTCTACGAGGGACAGAAAATTCACCATTGAGATAAACAAGTTAAAACAGATCTCGAATCATACTTCTTCTTCTTCGTATGTTTCTCTGAAGCAACATATTTCTTGTTCTTCATCTATTTCTCTGGAGCAACATCTTCCTTGTTCTTCATGTGCTTCGCAACCATGAAAACTTGCAAAATCAAAACGAGAAGGTAAGAGGTTAAGAAAATGTTGATTGAATAAGAGAGTCAATGGTTAAAAAACGCTTGAGATTTAATATTTACATTAAAGGAGAAGAGAGAAAGAAAGAAGGAGATGAAGGATTGTGGTGGTGGTGGAAGAAAGAGGAGAGAGAAAGAGGGGTGGCGGCTAACCTATGGTTCCATCTGAGGTGTTTCTAAATATCAAATGGTTTAAGCTAAAAAAATATTCAATAAGAAAACTAAAAATAATTTAAGTAATAAACAAATAATAAGTTAAGTAATAAAACTTAAAAATCTAGGTCAGAAAATAAAATTGCTTCAACACTGCCACGAAGTCAATTTTAACGTTTCCTTAAAAAAAATTAACGGAATGGACCTTTTTGTGTAATAAAACATTTTTTAAGGGACTACTATGTAACTATTTTTAGTTAAGGGAGCAAAGAGACACAATAACTTAAGTTTAGGGTCCAAAATATGCAGTATAATATTTATTCACATTAGAATTCTAGATGGAGATACTCTTAGAAAGGACGAGTGGAGATCTCTATTGATAGAATGATTTCATACAAAGTAGATCGTCACGCCATATTTTGGGCGAGATCACCTAATAAGGAAGTTGATTTGGCCTTAAATCATATAGTCATTTGTGATAAGACTATCATTGTTGAGATTTAAACAAAAAAACAAGAGAGTAAAATGCCATAATGGTGTAACGACTATAGCGTTCAGGGCCACAATGATGTAACAATCATAATGATCGGGTTATAAAAGCAAGATACAAGGGTGAAACTATAAGTACAAATCAAAGGAGGGCAAAAATGATCTTCACATATTTTACAAAGAGTGAGGTCACCAACATTGTACTTTTTCAAGTACACTTGTAAAATAAATCATAAACCTTAATGCAAGTATTTAAGATTCATGGATGTTCAAAAAGACTAAGGGACGAATAACAATTAAAGATGACAATTTAGATAAAAAATATTTCACTTCTCAAATACTTAAACAAGTAAGGTTTGAGCCAAATCACTACTACGGAAAGGGGTTTTTACCTCAACTAAAAAAGGGAGTTTACCTCCGTTTGGTGGGCGAGGTAATGAAAAATGTTATAAAAATTATGCTACTGTACCCCTCGGCTCATTGGTTGAGGTAAAAAACTTGAAAATGTGTTACTTTTCACTTCAGTTAGATTAGTTAATTGAGATTAAATACCCCAATTTCCCCCCTCAGATGGTAATAATACTTGAGGTGATATGGGTTATGGGAAGGCTTTTACCTCAATTGAGAGTTCTGGTTGAGGGGAAATCCCTTGTTTATTTAAAACATAAATTTTATTAATTTATATCATATATCATATATCTTTATTACAAGTGAAACTTCCAAAGTGACAAAAAAATGCATTGTGATAAACAACCATAGACGAAAGTTTGATATAGGACGACGAAACTCGCTGAGATGGATCCCTCTTGCCCTTCATTTATTTAATTCTACAACTAGTGCTAATACTAATGTAGAAAGAACTGTCATGTCATTTGCTTCCTCTCATTCACACTAGTTAGAACCTGATGCCGCAATACAATAAAAACACAAACAAATTAAGGTGTTTTTTAATCTTTGAAAGAAAAATAAAAATCAAAGATGATTACATTTAAATTAGGTTGATCTAAAGGGAGGCCACTAAAGAATTTTCTTTATATTTTCACCATAATACAACAAGCATGCATTAGAGAAAATAATTTTAATAATTACAAGAGAAGAGATTACATTAACAACCTTGACACATTTTTTTACTCTTGCAATCCATCCTAGAGAATAGTGTTGTACTTCATGCAACTGCTTTCATTATCACTATTTTCATCAGGTTAAGTTTTCATTTAAAAACTTTATATCCAAGATGGATCGTTGTAGTATCCACGTTCTAATTGGCTGGTCAAGGTTTAACGCAGATTGCTAATGTTTCATGTAGATTGATGAGTTGGCAATGTCTTGACCGTTTTTATTTTGTAAATGGACATAAAAGATTTGTTACTTAACTTTTCATCAAATTGGACAAAAATAAAAGGCATAAAAAAGGCGTTAATTTTTCCCTCGATTGTCATCTCAATAGAAGTAATATGTCATAAAAGAAAATAAATAAAAAATGTGCTTAAATATAGTTGTTGAGATTCGAAGGGGATTGAGCAAAAAATTTCCCCTTGGTTGCCAATTCAATCGAGGTAATAGGTGATAAATAAAATAAAAGACGCTAAAATGCAGTTGTTGGGATTTGAATGAGGTTGATCAAAACTTTTCCCATTAATTGTCAGCTAAATTGAGGTAATAGGTCATAATAATAATAAATAAATAAATAAAAAGAGCTAAAATGTTGATGTTGGAATTCAGATGGGTTGATCAAAAAATTTCCCCTCATTTTCCAGCTCAACCGAGGGAATACATCATTTCTCGTTTATCAAATTTTACAAAAAGCCACCACATTTTACTTTCATCTCAATTAAATATTTAACCGAGGTAAAAACTTGTTAGGGAATCTATATTTTGTTGTAGTAAATGATCATTTTATATCATTTTTGTCTGAATATGAGTGTATCCATGTGCATTAAAATTTTTAGAACTTTATTTAATGATTTCTTTGGAATAAAAACCTTCTAAAATTGGGGTGGTGGTCTTAAAAGCATATATAATGAAAGAGATTGTGAAAAATAAAAATTGAAAAATAGATACTCATAAGGTAGATGAAATTTCAAACATTATGCTCCTGTTGACCATAGTAGCTAGCATAGAAAACCACGCCATATCCAATCTTCTAGTAGCCGATGGAAGTTCCTATAACGTCATTTACATAAATACACTCATGCAACTAGGCTTCCGTTAGCAAGATCTAGATTCATGAGATAACGGAAACCTCTCATGCGTTCAACGGATCCACAACTCACCCATGTGGAGCAGCGAACCTGTTGTTATCTCTTAGAAAAGGAGAATATGAAAGAAAGGTGACTCGTCATTTCTTGGTAATTCCATGTAAAAGTGCTTTCAGCGGCATTCAAGAGATATACTTCCTAATGTCATTAGACACAATGGCCATCTCAAAATGATGTATCACATCAATGTCGGGAAGTCAATTGTACTTGATTCCGACTTGATGACAGCAAGGCTTATCCGCGATACCATATTAAGAATCCTTCTCACCACCACAATGGTGTCAGCAGAACCTTTAGGAAGAGTTAATATGGTTAACCTGGATATACGTGAAGATAAGATAAAGACGATTTAATATGGAGACTGAAATCGTTCAACATGAAGGAAATCATGCTTGGTCAGTAAAGATATGAGCTAGAGTCCCACCTGAGGTGAATAACAGACTAATCGAATGTCTTAGGTCTAATTCATATCATTTTGCCACTACTCCTCATGAGATGCCTGAAAAAGACCAGATCGTGGCCTGTCATTAATTGAACTTTGATCCTCACGCCCAATATATGTATCAACGAAGAAGAAGGAAATCCACGGAAAAAGCCAAAGCTACGACGGTAGCACCCCAAAATTTGCCTTACCATTTTCTAACTTTTTTCTGGCTTTCGCTTCGCATTCATCTGTATATCCATTAGGTCATAACTCATAATCATACATTTGCATGGGCTCCTAAGACATGGGATCGAAGAGTCTTCATGCTATTGGTATCTTCCTATTCAGAGGTTCATCAAAATCCAAGGTTGTTATATTCGGAGGTTCACTAGGTTTCAGGGTGTATATAAGCAAGGGTCATGGTTTCTCCTTCTTGGTGGAGTTGGTGGACAGTCGTCAATTAAAGATCAGGAGATTAGGGTTTTGTGTTGAGGAAATCAATGGTTATCAGGACAAATCAGTTGTGAATGGATTTGAAGAGCATTGGGTCACAATCTAATGAGCTTACTGATTGATATTTTGGAATTCATTGAGGAAAGAAGTTTGGTGTGATTGGAAATTTGATTGGAATTGGACATGGCATGATTAGTCGCGCGGGCTATTTGGAATTTGAAATACAAAGTCATCATAAACCATTATCCCTTATTGTTAACCATCCTTTTTCAAGTCATTAGCCATTAATCCATATTTTCTCCATTTTAACCCATTTTCAAATTCCCATCTTTTCTAAATCCAAATCCAAGTTTCATATCCATTTTTCAACCTACATTTCATAAATATCCATTTCATTTTTTACCATTTTAGTCCATTCTTTCTAAGCCATATCCATCTAATATCCATTTTCATTAATTCCCAATTTAATATTCATATCCATTCAAAGGTCATATCTAAACTCATATTTTTCATTTAAATCCATTTATCCACTTTTTGTTTTAAGTTCATTTCAATATCCATTTGAAAGTCCAATTAGCCATTTCAAGGCCCCGCATCCTTACATATCAGAAAAAGCAGAATAATAGAAGAACAACAAAAATCGCAAGTGCAATACTTGATGATTTGCAAACCGAATTTGATACAAAATTCCTCATCAGAAAATTTATTTTAGCAGTAGGAAAATCATTGAGGAAAAGAAGACTTCATTACAGTTCATATCTCATATCAGTCTAGAAACAAAAAGAAAGGAATTCACAGCAGTGGTCAATTTACAGTTTTTAACAAAAAAAGAAAAGAGAATTCATAACAGAAAAATTAGACCAGAGAATTTCTAACAAACTAACAGAATTCCATAGCAAAAAACCAATTCTACCCTCCATGAACCCTCTATAAAACCTCAACTGCAATAGAATGATGAGGGGAGCTTCATTTCCATATTGATTTTCACAACTTTCTCAACAAAATTTCACTGCAACAAACTCGTAACAAACTCTCCTCTCTCTCAGATTGAATCTCCAATTCTTCAATCTTTCTTGAATCTCTCTTCCATTATTCAAGAGCTTCACACAAACTGCATCATCTGTCAAATTCTTCAACTCTGCATCAAACTTTTCCTCATCGTGCTTCAATCTACAAAACCTGCAACAACCGAGAATTTAGAGGATTCGCAACGTCATCAAATCATCGAAACTCTCTACGAATTCAACAACATCAACAACAATTTTTTTCAGATTCTTAGAAATTACAGAAGAAGCGTAAGAAGAGGTGAATCAGAGGGAAGAGAATTCAACATCAACAGTAGGTTCACAGAAAAAGCAAGTTCAACGCAAGAGAAGAATTGGCAAACACAAATTGGCTGCGAAGGTAGAAGAAGAAAGAAGGTTCAGAATTCGTACCTGAAGTATAATCTCTGGTTTTCTTCTATTGTCGTCTTCGAAGCGCCATCAGAGCGACTCCAATAGGTACGTAGCTCTGTTTTACTGTTCTGTTGTGTGATGTAGCTTTTATCCGTTGATTCGTGATGGCCTGAGCTTTCTATCGCTTTGAGTTGTTGAGACATTGGAGGTTCGCACTCCGCCGCCGCAAAAAACAAGCCATGGCGCGGTGGAGGTTGCTATGTTTTTGTTTGCAAGCTTTAACGAGAAACGGACGGTGTGAACGGAGACAAGTGAGGATGTTGTACAGCGATAACGAAGACGGAGGGAGTTGTCATTTTTTAGAGTTCATCGCGGCGTGTTGTGGTGGTGACGTCGCAAGGTGAGGGAGATTGTCACCGGTGCTGTGAAGAGCGAGATGAAGACGAGCGAGCGGAGAAAGGAGGCTTGTATGTTCGGCGCAGCAGAAATCTTTTTGTGTCCGACGAGTTTTTATGAAGGTGATGCTGATGTTGAAAGACGAAGTGTGGAGAGGAGGTTACGGCGATCGGGATTATGAGACAGAGAGAAATAGAGGTAAGGTTCTCGCATGCTATCGCCGGCGCCGTTTGAGGAGGAGGAAGAACGGTGATGATGGTGTAGTGGCGGCAATGTGTGAGAAGGATGGAGTGAGTTTGTTTGCTTCAGAGCTTAGGGTTTTTAAGAAAAAGGAAAACAAACCTAGTTGCTTCAGGTATTGGACCGGGTTTAAGTCCAATTATTTTTCTTGTCCATACCCTCCGTTTCACTCTCACACCCCCCTGATTTGGCACTAAAACCTTTGGGTATGTTTCCTTAAGCCCATGTGCCGGATTCCTAATCACCACCCCTGAATTCTACTGCACCCCCTGGTCTTCCTCTTTTGAGAAGTATTGGGCCTGAAGACAAAGCCCATACGCCTGGTTTCAATCCACACTCCCAAATCTGCTAATTGCACCCTTATTTTAAGTGTTTAGTTTAGATTTTTGATTGTTGGGTTTATTAATTGTTTTAGTTAATAAATTTAGGATAACCATTTTAGAATTTAGATTTTAATTAGAGAATTAGAATTTAATTTTGGTTTTTGATTTTAATTCTTAATCATAATTTTGGTTAACTCACTTTTAATGTTTAGTTTTAACTTTAGAATTTGATTAGTTAGAATTAGATTTTTATTAGAATTTAATTGGAATTAATTTTTGGTTTAATTTTAGAATTAGTTTTCAATCTTAGATTAACCTTTTCTTGTTAGAATTTAATCTTGATTTTTACTTAGCATTTTAATTCTAACTTGGATTATCTTGATTAATTCCTGATTAAATACTTACCTGTCTCTTATCTCTTTTACTTATCTTTCTCTTTTGTGAATAGCATGACATAAAGCTTGATTGTGTAGAACTCTCTCACATCCCTTAGGGATCCTAGCTCATCCTTAATTTTTGATTAAGGTGAGGTAGGATAAGCATTAGGTAGTGTTATCCCTCTTTCTTCCATAGACTTAGGTAGTCTTTCCCATTTAACTCAACTATAGGGCCACCTTTGCATGACAACATTAGGATAGAATTCCCCTTAGTGTTTTCCAACCCTTTGAGTCTCTCTTTCCCATCTCAAAACAAAAATCAAAACATGTAATAAAGGCAGCAAGTATTGTACGCCATGAGCCTTAAGTACATGGGAAATGGAAGGAGAAGGGTTTCCCTTCGCCTTTCTAGAGTGTTTAGCATATGTCCTGTTAGGACGGCCATGCGAGGCATTCGTTCCTATGTCATAGACTTTAATTCAATACGTGTTACAAACACAAAAATAATCAAACACTTCTTCTAAAAGACAAAAACAAACAATTCCCTTCTCCTCTCCTTCACTCCACTCATAAAGGATGCGTCACTTCCGTTTTACCGCAAACAGGTAAATGCCTAAGACTCCGTACAACGAGCTGCGACACCTAACTGCTAGAACGCGAACCTTGGCGTCTTCCGTTAAAAGACACAAACAAAGAGAAGTCATCCCTAGTGAGGGGAACTACGTCGCTCTGATACTCGCGTGCGAGCAGGATACGTAGGCAGGAGATCGTGTGAGATCTCTCCAAGCACCGTCCTTCTCTTTTCCCCCCAAACCGTAGTCCGAACTACATTGACTCTGACTTTTCCATTGCGCAAGGGAATACGTAGGCCTAGGACTCCGAGGACGTCCTATCGAGTCACTTTTTTTCCTCTTTTTCCGTCTCTCCTTTCTCTTCCGTTCCTGTTCCTTTTCCTTTCCAGTAGCAGCGGAGCTCCAAATGACGACACCCTTTGATCGATAGCAACAAGCGTGGATCCCATCGAGTACGATGGACGCGAGGGGGTGCTAATACCTTCCCCTCGCGTAACCGACTCCCTTACCCGTTTCTCTTGGTCGCGAGACTATGCTCTTTCCCTTCCCTCAGATTTACGCAGTGTTTCCTTTCCCTCTCTTGGGATAAATACACATTGCTGGCGACTCTGTTTCAGTGCGACTTTTGCGTTTGTACTTGGATGAAATCCTGGGAGCGACAACTGGCGACTCTGCTGGGGACAGGTTGACCTCTTGCTGGTCCATCCCTTTTGCGAGTCAATCCTAGTGCTTGGTTGTTTATTTTCATTGGGTGTTTATTGTGGTGCTTTATTTTGTTGTATATTACTGTATTACTGTTTTACTATTTTACTATTTTTACCACATTTATGGCATTGCATTTCATTATTATGCTGGACTGTGCTGTGCTGTACTGGATTTTCTGTTTACTAGGTTGGGATTTCTGAGAGATAAGCCCACTACCCAGGCTTGAGCATACCCATAGGTATTAGAGTGGATAATCGTGACGCTTGCGTGGTGGTGACCACGTAGGGTTGTTCACGAGACCCACAGCCAGACGAGGTTCTATCGGGAGCTATCTGCTACTGTATGTTGATACAGGCCAGTGGATATTCTCTTGAGGAACTGTCGACTCTGGTGACCATTCCCGAGGACTCAGTTAAGGCACTCCTTTAGGGAGCGATAATGGCAGACCATAAATGGTAAACCCATTACGTATCCTGCCGAGGACCCGAAACTGGGAACTTGCTATAGGATAACCTTTTTTAAGGGAATCAGTTGAGGCCTCCTCGATTGATGATGATGCCAAACCAGAAATGGTGAACGTATCATCATTTCTCGACCTGAGAGTCCGTGATATTGAGGATCCTCAGTTTTCTAGTACCCACATGTGAGAATGGGCGGGTGTTTACAGGTTTGTAGGTATCCATAACCTTCATCCTACCCGGTATTCTGGTTTTCCTATTAGTGTGGACTCATCAGCCTGGTATTGTGGTATTATGATTATTCGGATAGTCTGGTATTCTGATTATTCCGACACTCTGATTATCCTGGTATTCTGATTATGCCGATATTCTGGCATTCTGGTATTCTGATTATTCGGATATTCTGGTATTCCGGTATTCCCTTCAAAACAGACCTATGAGCTTATTCAGACATCAGCATAGCACAGTGATTATTCAGACTATATGGAAGCTTTGATCCCATGTCTTATTGCATTCACATTATTGCATTGCATTTGCATCTTCCATCATTTTGCATATCTTTCTTCAGGCCAGAACAGTGAGCTCATCCATCCTTTGTCCTCGACTTGTAGTGGGTTTCCCGATTTTCGTATTGGACTTGAATTAGTATTTTAGGAGAATCATGAACTCAGGAGAGCAAAATCAGTTTGTGACTAGGGCCGATGTCGATTTGATGAAGCATCGGTTGGATTAGCTTATGGAGGCTGTAGCCACCATGACAAGGGGAGAGGCCAATATTCAGAGAAATGAGAATGTCATTCCACCTCCGGTGAATAATGTTGCCCAAGCTCAGCCGGTACAGATTCCTGTTGAGGATCCTATTATGCAAGAACATCCCATTGTCCGAGGCGGACATTTATCTTCTCTTGATGCTGCAGATTACCAGAGTTTTGCATTCTCCGTGCCAGATGTCCAGGGGGTAGTTCCAAAGATGAAGCCTAAGGACCCACGGGCTGTTCAGTTTGACGAAAGATATCATGTGTTGGAAGAAAAGCTTAAAGCCCTGGAGAGGCATGATACTCTTGATTTGAATGCTTCGAGCATGTGTTTGGTACCGGGCCTGGTAATGCCTCCAAAGTTTAAGATGCCAAAATTCGAAAAGTACAAAGGGGATAGCTGTCCGAAGCTACATTTGGTGATGTTTTGCCGAAAAATGACTTCACACACCCACAATGACAAGCTCATGATCCACTGTTTCCAAGACAGTCTGAGTGGGGCATCACTGAGTTGGTATATGCAGTTGTAGAGTGGTAGCATCCAATCATGGTCAGATCTAGCCAACGCCTTTTTGAAGCAATACAACTATAATCTTGACTTGGCTCATAGCCGAATGCATTTACAAGACTTGTCTCAGGCAGATAACGATTCATTCCGAGAGTATGCTCAGAGATGGAGAGAGTTAGCTGCTTGTGTTCAACCGCCACTTTCGAATAGAGAATTGGTTGATTTGTTCATGGATACCTTGCAAGGTCCGTACCTGGAAAAGATGATTGTCAATGGGGCAGCCAAATTTTCTGACCTGGTGATGGTGGGAGAACGTATCGAGAACCTGCTCAAGTGTGGAAAGCTCCAAGGCGTCTCGAACTTCCAAGCTAATGAAAGTGAATCAGTTGTCAGTTCTCAGGAAGAATTCGAGGAAGAAAATAGTTCCATCCAAGAATCTTCACCACCTCGTTCTCAGTGTTCAGACATATCAACTGTTCAAAGTCAGCAATCTTCTGAGTCTCCGTATCAAGGACAATATCCTTCTGTAAATCAGAGACTTCCTCATAATCAACGGTTATATCACCGTTAGTCGCGTCAGCATGCCCGACAAAGACCAAGGAAGCCAGAGAGGCATTTCGCTCAGTTGCCAATGTCGTACAGTCAAATACTGCCAGATTTGATCGAAGGTGGATTAATAGTTCCAAAGGATTTGAAGCCAGTGTCTTTTCCGTATCCACCAGGTTTTGATGTCAACGCCCGTTGTGACTACCATGCTGGGCACAGGGGCATTCAACTGAAGACTGTAAGGTGCTCAGGAGCAAAATTCAGACACTTCTTGACTCCAATATGTTCTCGTTCACGCCTCAGGGTATTTGAATAAACAATCCTCTTTCATCCAGTCAAATGGGCTCATCAATCCAGGTTATGGAAGAAGTCACTGAGAGCAGTGGTGCAAATGATTATCAGACTGACTTCGACGAGCAATACTAAAGATGGCTAGCCCATTAACAAATCAAGCTTGGAAAGTCCAGTTCCTGGAAGCTGGCGACCATTTAGATTATGTCATTTCTTTGCATTTGTAGTTTCTTTTCTGTTAAAATGTACAAACTCATTTGTAAAACTTGTTGTTTTTGATTGATAATGATAATGAAAGGAATATGTATGTTTTGATTAAATCCAGTCGTGTTCACTCATACTTTTTATCGATATCATATGCTTGTTTAAGCAGGATCCTAGGGAGGATGACGAAATTGAAAGACGCAAAACATCCGATTGTATGCTTTTGAAATAAAACCCTGCTGATGATATACATGCATTGTTTCAAATTCCTAAACACTAGAGACATAAGGAAGATAATCCCTTGCAAACCCTGTTGAGCCTAGAAGTAGGAGTTTCTTTCTGAAAATGAAAAAAAATCCTCAATCTTAACCTGGGGCAGGGTAGGTGTCAGCTAATTTGACCGTGCGTTCAAATTTCAAAAGGAGGGTTCCGTTCGAGGATCAATTACATCTACGGTTATCCCTCACCAACCGAAGAGTGAGACGGTCGCAACCCTTTACAAGTCAAGACAAACCTGTGTCACACGATTGTTCAAAAAAAAAAGAGAATCAAAAGAAAAAAAAAAGGAAATCCCGCTAAGTTGAAACTTGAAAACAAGTGACTTAGGCAAAAGTTAGGGCATCCCGCTAGACTTCAAAATCGAAAATTCAAAAGGAATCAGTCCAGGCAAAAATCAGGAATATAAAAAATAAAATAATGAAAGGCGAAAAGGATTATAAAAGAAAAATCCTCGAGCAAAGAACAAGTCGTGTGACCACAGACACCAAAGACAAAAGGGGTGACTATCACTCCGAAAACCGTGTGGGTTCCTTCCATCCTCTTACCATTCATTGACCTTTTGAAAGGAGAGTGCTTGTGTCAAGTTAGCTGAACTTAGGACTGGAGAACATCAAGGAGAATGGGTGGGTTAAAATAAAACTTTGAGCCTTTTATCCTTTCTTTCTTAAATCGTGAACCAGGCCACGTTACAACCTTCGAAAGACCTAATTGAAGCAGGGTTGTTTCGAAATCATACTTCGGTTAAAATCGTGTCAGTTCTGACTCCCAAAAGGACTTTCTTACCATTCATGTTGGTATCGATGTGACATTCTAATAAGTGATTCGTTCACTACACGTCATAACATTTTTCCAGTGAACAAACTTGGAATTCAAAATTGTCATACGCATTGCATTAAAATTATCTTTTCAAAACGAATTGCTTTACTTGCGAGTCAGTACTTGACATCAGGAAAGTTTCTACAATGGAAAGATTGATTAATCTAAGGTGCAAAGTGCCCGAGTACTCCGTTGAGCCAGGGGCAGGGCATATCAAATGGGTAATACATTCCAAGATTCAGCCAATCTGGAGCAATCAAGTCGAGATTCAACAAATCTCTCGAAGGTCAGTTAAAGGTATTCCTTCACAGATCAATCAGTCAGGGGCAAAATCACTTCAAGGCTGGGGGAAGCCACCCCAAAAGCACAAAAGGTTATTCTCTCCAGAGGACGGTTAATCAAAAGCCATGGGCAATATATGTCGGATCTTCACGAGACATCCTAAAGACATGTTCATTTACAGGTTATGCTGCATCGGGGCACCTCTTTTGGCCATATCACATCTGCAGGGTTCACGTTGATAGTTAACACGTGACGTCCCCAGTAGAGTTTCTCGCCTCGGCAGAGATGGCTGAAGTTTTATCATTCAGCAGAGCATTATGAAGATTGTGAATCATTCTCCCTAGCAAGAATTCAGGGGTTCGCTCTCCCCTAGCCAGCTTGGCGAAGTTTATTGCTCTTCAGCAAGAGTTCATATTCCTGTACAGTGTTTTGGGTTTATGCTTCACCAGTTTGTGGTAAAGTTGTTTCCATCTCCCCAATGGAGTAAGGGTAGAAGGTAGATTCCCAACAGAGGACCAAGTCTGATCTTGTTCCCTAGCAGAGCTGATATCATCAACCATTGTCCCCAAGCATATTTTTGGGTGGTGGTTAGCTTTTCCCAGCAAGTCAAAGGTCGGTCGTCATTGGCACTTTTCTTCAGCAGATTCCTGGGATGTTTCTCCAGCAGACGTTTATTGTTCATACTTTCCTGCAGAATAGAGGTTTAGTCGAGATCTCGAGCAATTATGACCCTGAAGACGGTTTAGTTTATTATCCCCAGCAGAGTTAGTCTCGTCTCTTCTGCATTTATTTTGCTGGAGTGGTCCTGTTGCATATCATGAACATCATTGCATAATCATTACCATGCATAACATTAGCATAGCATTGCATGAAGCCTTGTAAAACCGAACAGAAAATCCATAGCCCAACCTTGCCCGACACCTTCAACAGCCCACTTTGCTGATATCTTTCAAAAACCTGAAGCCCAATCCCTATTGGCGCTTCCTGCAAAATCCAATCCCCATTGGTACCCAGAAAGATTTCTCCTTTGAAAAAACAGTCACCATCAGGTTTTACCTGTCATAGCCAGCAAAGTCCAATCGTACTTGGCACACTCTTCTTTTCCCGGTAGCCCGAGCATACGTCGGCTTTTGGCATATAGCAATCATAGCATCCTCAAAACGCGTAGCATTTCCATTTCGTGTGGAGCATTACGCCATAGAAAGAAAATTCAAACATGTGCATGCGAAGCATAGGCCAAATTTGGTACCTTGCTCAGAAGCCCAAATCAACTTTCAGTCAAGATGGTGACATATCCCCAGCAGATATTATAATCAATCCCTCTTCCTACTTCTTTTGGTTCGCAGATCATACGTCGATCTTACCCTCGATCAGCCCATGTCCATCAACCCTTTGATGACAACATTCCAAAAACAAGTTTCCTTACCATCATTTCTATGACGATGTGTTATCTTTATTCAGGTTTCCTTTCCGTCATTTCTATGACGATGTGTTATCTTCGTTCAGGCTCCTCTTTCCGTCAACCCTTTGACGACGTGCTTCTTTCAGTCAAGTTTTCTTTCTGTCATCCCCATGACAATGTGTCCCTACGGTGGAATTTTCTTCCTGACATCCCTATGACAGTGTGTTATCTTTAGTCAGGTTTTCTTTCTGTCATCCCCATGACAATGTGTCCCTTTGGTCGGGTGTTCGGACTGTCTTTCCGTCAATTCTTTGACAATGTGGTCTGTTAGGTATCGTTTCTTCCCGTCAGCCCTTTGACGAGGTGTTTCTTGGGTTTCATCTTCTTTCTGTCATCACTATGACAATGTGTTTCCTTCGGTCAGGTTTTCTTCCCGTCAACCCTTTGACGATGTGTTCCCTCGGTCGGGGCTTCTTTCTGTCATCCCTATGACAATGTGCTCCTTAAGTCAGGTCTTCTTTCGGTCAAACCCCTTTGACGATGTGTTACCTTCGGTCAGGTCTTCTTTCTGTCAAACCTCTTTGACAACGTATTGCCTTCGGTCAAGTCTTTCCGTCAAACCCCTTTGACGATGTGCTTTCTTCGGTCGAGTCTTCTTTCTGTTATCCCTATGACAATGTGTTTCCTTCAGTTAGGTCTTCTTTTCGTCGAACCCCTTTGACGATGTGCTTTCTTTGGTCGATTCTTCTTTTTGTCATCCCTATGACAATGTGTTCCCTCGGTCGGGTTTTCTTTCCGCCAAACCCCTTTGACGATGTGTTTCTTTTGGTCGAGTTGTATTGCCGTCAAACCCCTTTGACGATTTGGTTCTCTGGGTATGTTGTCTTTCCGTCAAATTCCTTTGACGAAGTGTGAATGGGCTCACATTTACATTTTATCTCCTCGCAGTTAGCAAATTTTGCAGTTCTTTTGTATTCAATCACCTTTAACCTTGAATGTCTGAAAGTCGTTTCTATCATTCTTTCAGGTCCAAGTTAATTGAATAGGGGCAACTGTAGCACCCCAAAATTTGCCTTACCATTTTCTAACTTTTTTCTGGCTTTCGCTTCTTATTCATCTGCATATACATTAGGTCATAACTCATAATCATACATTTGCATGGGCTCCTAAGACATGGGATCGAAGAGTCTTCATGCTATTGGTATCTTCCTATTCAGAGGTTCATCAAGATCCAAGGTTGTTGTATCCGGAGGTTCACTAGGTTTTAGGGAGTATATAAGCAAGGGTCATGGTTTCTCCTTCTTTGTGGAGTTGGTGGACAGTCATCAATTAAAGATCAGGAGATTAGGGTTTTGTGTTGAGGAAATCAATGGTTATCAGGACAAAGCAGTTGTGAATGGATTTGAAGAGCATTGGGTCACAATCTAATGAGCTTACTGATTGATATTTTGGAATTCATTGAGGAAAGAAGTTTGGTGTGATTGGAAATTTGATTGGAATTGGACATGGCATGATTAGTCGCGCGGGCTATTTGGAATTTGAAATACAAAGTCATCATAAACCATTATCCCTTATTGTTAACCATCCTTTTTCAAGTCATTAGCCATTAATCCATGTTTTCTCCATTTTAACCCATTTTCAAATTCCCATCTTTTCTAAATCCAAATCCAAGTTTCATATCCATTTTTCAACCTACATTTCATAAATATCCATTTCATTTTTTACCATTTTAGTCCATTCTTTCTAAGCCATATCCATCTAATATCCATTTTCATTAATTCCAAATTTAATATCCATATCCATTCAAAGGTCATATCTAAACTCATATTTTCATTTAAATCCATTTATCCACTTTTTGTTTTAAGTTCATTTCAATATCCATTTGAAAGTCCAATTAGCCATTTCAAGGCCCCGCATCCTTACATATCAGAAAAAGCAGAATAATAGAAGAACAACAAAAATCGCAAGTGCAAAACTTGATGATTTGCAAACCGAATTTGATACAAAATTCCTCATCAGAAAATTTATTTTAGCAGTAGGAAAATAATTGAGGAAAAGAAGACTTCATTACAGTTCATATCTCATATCAGTCTAGAAACAAAAAGAAAGGAATTCACAGCAGTGGTCAATTTACAGTTTTTAACAAAAAAAGAAAAGAGAATTCATAACAGAAAAATTACACCAAGAATTTCTAACAAACTAACATAATTCCATAGGAAAAAACCAATTCTACCCTCCTTGAACCCTCTATAAAACCTCAGCTGCAATAGAATGATGAGGGGAGCTTCATTTCCATATTGATTTTCACAACTTTCTCAACAGAATTTCACTGCAACAAACTCTCCTATCTCTTAGATTAAATCTCAAATTCTTCAATCTTTCTTGAATCTCTCTTCCATTATTCAAGAGCTTCACGCAAACTGCATCATCTGTCAAATTCTTCAACTCTGCATCAAACTTTTCCTCATCGTGCTTCAATCTACAAAACCTGCAACAACTGAGAATTTAGAGGATTCGCAGCGTCTTCAAATCATCGAAACTCTCTACGAATTCAATAACATCAACAACAATTTTTTTCAGATTCGTAGAAATTGCAGATGAAGCATAATAAGAGGTGAATCAGAGGGAAGAGAATTCAACATCAACAGTAGGTTCACAGAAAAAGCAAGTTCAGCGCAAGAGAAGAATTGGCAAACACAAATCGGCTGCGAAGGTAGAAGGTTCAGAATTCGTACCTGAAGTATAATCTCTGGTTTTCTTCCGTTGTCGTCTTCGAAGCGCCATCGGAACGACTCCGATAGGTACGTAGCTCTCTTTTACTGCTCTGTTGTGTGATGTAGCTTTTATCCGTCGATTCGTGATAGCCTGAGCTTTCTATCGCTTTGAGTTGTTGAGACGTTGGAGGTTCACACTCCGCCGCCGCCGGAAATGAGCCATGGTGCGGCGGAGGTTGTTAGGTTTTCGTTTGCAAGCTTTAATGAGAAACGGACGGTGTGAATGGAGACAAGTGAGGATGTTGTCCGGAGATAACGAAGACGGAGGGAGTTGGCATTTTTTAGAGTTCATCGCGGCATATCGTGGTGGTGACGTCGCAAGGTGAGGGAGATTGTCACCGGTGCTGTGAAGAGCGAGATAAAGACGAGCGAACGGAGAAAGGAGGCTTGTGTGTTCGGCGCGGCGGAAATCTTTTCGTGTCCGGTGAGTTTTTATGAAGGTGATGCTGATGTTGAAAGACGAAGTGTGGATAGGAGATTACAGCGATCGGGATTATAAGACGAAGAGAAATAGAGGTAAGGTTCTTGCATGCTACCGGCGGCGCCGTTTGAGGAGGAGGAAGAACGGTGATGATGGTGTAGCGGCGGCAATGTGTGAGAAGGATGGAGTCAGTTTGTTTGCTTCAAAGCTTAGGGTTTTTAAGAAAAAGGAAAACAACCCTAGTTGCTTCAGGTATTGGACCGGGTTTAAGCCCAATTATTTTTCTTGTCCATACCCTCCGTTTCACTCTCGCACCCCCCTGATTTGGCACTGAAACCTTTGGGTCTGTTTCCTTAAGCCCATGCGTCGGATTCCTAATCACAGCCCCAGAATTCTACTGCACCCCCTGGTATTCCTCTTTTGAGAAGTATTGGGCCTGAAGACAAAGCCTATACGCCTGGTTTCAATCCACACTCCCAAATCTGCTGATTGCACCCTTATTTTAAGTTTTTAGTTTAGATTTTTGATTGTTGGGTTTATTAATTGTTTTAGTTAATAAACTTAGGATAACCATTTTAGAATTTAGATTTTAATTAGAGAATTAGAATTTAATTTTGGTTTTTGATTTTAATTCTTAATCATAATTTTGGTTAACTCACTTTTAATGTTTAGTTTTAACTTTAGAATTTGATTAGTTAGAATTAGATTTTTATTAGAATTTAATTGGAATTAATTTTAGGTTTAATTTTAGAATTAGTTTTCAATCATAGATTAACCTTTTCTTGTTAGAATTTAATCTTGATTTTTACTTAGCATTTTAATTCTAACTTGGATTATCTTGATTAATTCCTGATTAAATACTTACCTGTCTCTTATCTCTTTTACTTATCTTTCTCTTTTGTGAATAGCATGACATAATGCTTGATTGTGTAGAACTCTCTCACATCCCTTAGGGATCCTAGCTCATCCTTAATTTTTGATTAAGGTGAGGTAGGATAAGCATTAGGTAGTGTTATCCCTCTTTCTTCCTTAGACTTAGGTAGTCTTTCCCCTTTAACTCAACTATAGGGCCACCTTTGCATGACAACATTAGGATAGAATTCCCCTTAGTGTTTTCCAACCCTTTGAGTCTCTCTTTCTCATCTCAAAATAAAAATCAAAACATGTAATAAAGGCAATAAGTATTGTACGCCATGAGCCTTAAGTACATGGGAAATGGAAGGAGAAGGGTTTCCCTTCGCCTTTCTAGAGTGTTTAGCATACGTCCTGTTAGGACGGCCATGCGAGGCATTCGTTCCTATGTCATAGAATTTAATGCAATACATGTTACAAACACAAAAATAATCAAACACTTCTTCTAAAAGACAAAAACAAACAATTCCCTTCTCCTCTCCTTCACTCCACTCATAAAGGATGCGTCACTTCCGTTCTACCGCAAACAGATAAATGCCTAAGACTCGGTACAACGAGCTGCGACACCTAACTGCTGGAACGCGAACCTTGGCGTCTTCCGTTAAAAGACACAAACAAAGCGAAGTCATCCCTAATGAGGGGAACTACGTCGCTCTGATTCTCGCGTGCGAGCGGGATACGTAGGCAGGAGATCGTGCGAGATCTCTCCGAGCACCATCCTTCTCTTTTCCCTCCGAACTGTAGTCCGAACTACGTTAACTCTAACTTTTCCATTGCGCAAGGGAATATGTAGGCCTAGGACTCCGAGGACGTCCTACCGAGTCACTTCTTTTCCTCTTCTTCCGTCTCTCCTTTCTTTTCTGTTCCTGTTCCTTTTCCTTTCCAGCAGCAGCGGAGCTCCAGATGACGACACCCTTTGATCGATAGCAACAAGCGTGGATCCCATCGAGTACGATGGACGCGAGGGGGTGCTAATACGTTCCCCTCACATAACCGACTCCCTTACCCGTTTCTCTTGGTCGCGAGACCATGCTCTTTCCCTTCCCTCAGGTTTACGCAGTGTTTCCTTTCCCTCTCTTGGGATAAATACACATTGCTGGCGACTCTGTTTCAACGTCACTTTCGCGTTTGTACTTGGATGAAAATCTCGGGAGTGACAACAACCAGTAGGGTATAAGACCTATTCGACGCCAGCTTTATTTCTTAAGTAAAATATATGGAGTGGCGTTTTAATGTTGTCTTTTATATGGAGAATGTGTATCGATTACACATACATCGATCATGTATACCTGAAGCATTTGTATCCATTGCCAAATATAGAAAAGTTGGTAGACAGTTTGGCCAAATACACATTATTGTCATTTATGGATGTTTTTCTGGCTACAGCTAAATACCCATGTTAAGCCTGATAAAAGGAAGACAAGATTCATGACCGAGAAAGCCTATTACCAATACAATATGATGTCCTTTGGGTTGAAGAACACTTGTGCAACTTAACAAAGAATAATGAACAAGGTCTTCCAAGAGGATATATTTGCGAGACGTCGGAGGTGTATATGGACGACATGATCGTGATGTTGAGCCAAGAAGATTCACATGACCAACATCTTAGTCGGGTATTCAAGAGGGTCCAACGGTACATCATAAGGCTCAATATAGAGAAATGTACCTTCGGGGTCATAGCCGACATATTTCAGGGGGTTTACTATATAGAAAGAGGGATAAAGGCCAACCTCAAAAAAATTGAAGCAGTCATCCGAATGAATGCGCTAACCTCAAAGACATAAGTCATGAAGTTAAACGAGATGTTTACCGTTTTGAACATATTTATCTCAAAATCCTCCTAACACATGATGCTACTGTACATGTTTTTAAGGAAAGGACCACAATTCGAATGGACTTCATAATGTGAAAGGGTATTTATGTTGTTAAAAACAATGTTCTCTACACCTTCAGTGCTTACTTGTCTGCTCTTCGATGAAGTATTCTATCTTCACCTAGTTGTATCCAAAGAAGTCATTATCGTTGTTCTGACCAGGGAGCCATATTCCAACTAGAATGGGATATACTTCATTTCAAAGGTCTAGCTGGATCAGAACACTCTATAAAAAGATTGAAAATGAAGATTTAGCATTGGTGATTGTATTTAGGAGTCTTCAAAGGTATTTACTCACATATTCTATAGTAGTTCAGACTAAATTGCCTTTGAAATAGGTACTTTACCGACCAGACTTGGTCACACAACTGACTTAATGGTCCGTTGAATTGTCTGAGTTCGAGGTGTCTTCCAAAGCATAGAAAACATTAAAATCCTAGTTGTTCTAAAACTTACTAGAAAAGGTGACTCCTAGCCCACCCGAGCCAACTCACCCTTGGACGGTATTCATAGATGGGTCATCTAATAGTCTAGGAAACAGTGCTAGCTTAATTTTGGAAAATGAAGTTGGCCTCATGGTTGAATTTTCCTTATACTTTGAATTCTCTACCACCAACAATCAAGATGAGTATGAAGCAGTAATCATAGTGCTCACATTGGTGGCAGAGATGGGGGCAGATAACATTAAATAGAGGACATATTCTCCACTAATTTTTTCTCATGTCAAAGAGGAAGCACATGCCAAGGATCCATTGTTGCAACAATATTTGAGGCTAACCAAAGAAAAGTTAGCAAAATTCAAGACGTCCAAGGTTGTGAATGTCATGTGGGAAGAAAATACTCGGGCGGGCATACTCTCTAAACTCATGAGTACGAGAGTTTTCGGGGTCAACCCCTCTTTCATCTAAGATACTTTGAAGAATTTGAGCATCAAAACCTAGATATAC
Organism: Lathyrus tuberosus; assembly: GCA_022829125.1. NCBI lineage: Eukaryota > Viridiplantae > Streptophyta > Magnoliopsida > Fabales > Fabaceae > Lathyrus > Lathyrus tuberosus. Next base: position 6,246,490 of record JALAZF010000215.1, read on the forward strand.
GCAGTGATTGTCATAGGTGGTATCAGTCAATACTCTTGGGTATCTCCCATTATAACGTACATAGAGCAAGGAGTGCTTCCTTCTGATCTACTTAAAACTGCTTTAGTGAAAAGAATAGCAAGTTTTAACATTGTGATTGAGGGAACTATGTACATAAGAGCCCTATCTACCCCTTTATTGAAATACTTGGAAGAGGAAGAGACCGCTTAAGCTCTCTTAGAAGTGCATGAGGGGGTAGCTGGTAAAACCTGAGTGCCTGAGAATTAGCCAAAGAGGTTTTTAAGGAAAGGGTATTATTGGTCTTCCATGGTCCAAGACGCTAAACAATATGTGAAGAAATACTACCAAATCCAGGGGCACTGAGAAATTTATAATGTCTCATTGATATAGTTGCACATGTTGACATTTCCCCAGACCTTTTCTTAGTGGAGTATGGAAATCCTCAGTCCATTTTCTCTATCTTTAGGTTAAATTAAATATTTAATAGTGGCAGTTGATTATTTTACCAAGTGGGTCAAAGTTGTGGCTTTGATGAATATCACGGTGACAAATATCTTAATATATTTCAAAAGGAATATTTTGGTCAGATTTGGATTCCACAAGCCATTGTGACAAATAGTGGAGCACATTTCATGGATTGGAAGTTAAAGAACTTGTTACAACAATTGAAAGTTAAACAAAACTTTGCCTCGGTAGAGCATACCCAGACAAACAGACAAGCAAAAGAAGCTATCAGAGTATTGTTAAGGGGACTAAAGAGAAGGCTCGAATTTTCCAAAGGAAATTGGGTGGATAATTTTTTGCATGTTTTATGGGCATATAGAGTAACCCCCATTCAAAGACCGACAAAACTCCTTTTATCTAACTTATGGTACTACAATCTTCATTCTAGTAGTGGTCGAAGAACTAAGTCGGAGGATGGCATACCCCTTACTAGAGGAAGACAACATCCATTCACTTAGGGAGGAAATTGACTTCTTAAAGGAAAAGATAGAATCCACCACCTTCACCAGAGTCATTATCAAACAAGATACGACAACTCAATACAATCGACACATCCAACCTACGGAATTCCAAGCTAGAGACCTAGTACTATAGCAGGCCGATATTGGAGGTAAAAATGCTCGGGGTGGAAAACTTGCAGCAAACTAGAAAGGGTCGTATATGGTATAAGACAACACCGAAAATGGGGTTAATTAGGGTTATTCATGGTACAGTTTAATGAGAAAACCGAACCAAACCGAAAAAAACCATAGTAAAAGTTCACTCAAACTGAACTAAACCATTATAATTTAGTGAGAACTGAACCAAGCCAAAATCTTTAGTTTGGTATACCTTTTAGAAATTTTGAACCGTACCAAACCATTAGAAGACAATTTTTCCCAGACCGAACCATTTATTAAAGAACCGAACTATCAAACTATTTTTCAATTTTTTTTTTTAAATAATTAATTTTTTTTAGTATTTTTAGTTTTGGTTCGGTTTGATTTCAGTTTCGGTTTGGTTCAATTTTAGTTTTAGTTTGGTTCTAGAACTATTTTGTCCAATATGGTTTGGTTACTAACCAAATATAACGGTTCAGTAATTTTATATTCAGTTCAGTTCAGTTCGACAGTTCAATTCATGCATTTTTTGAAAAGCCCTTGGGTTGATATCCTAGAAACATTAGTTGTAGAGCATATACCAAGAACTTGAGATATTGCCAATTTAAAACTATATTTATATTAAATCCCCACCAAATATCACAAAGGGTGAAAGATCAAAATATTATCCATGTAATCCTTTGAATATATATATATATATATATATATATATATATATGATAATCTTTTCTCTTCATAATGTTAGATCTTTTGCATATGATTCCCTTCGTTTTTAGGAAAACATAGAACTAGAAAAATGTGTGTTATGTCGCGGCTGGTGTACCCTTTCTTACGAGCTAGCCAATATAATAACATAGATTGTGGAGTCCATGAGACATCCACCTTGAATCAGGATTAAACTCGAGGGCAGGGATGAGGTCCCACCCTTGATGGGGACAGTCCTTTGTGATGCAAAAATTACTCCAAATCCCCTCGAACGGGGCAGGTAAAAGGCGAAGTCTACCTCGCTAAGTAACTCTTGCTCCAATCAAAAGGGACGGGTAATGTAACACTCTGAATTCAATTAACTTATTTAATTGAATTTTGTAGCTTTATTTGATTATTTAAATGATTTAATATGATTTTAATAATTTATTTATTGAATATATGTGGTATGTGGCATTAGTGGGTATGTTGGTGGGAGTTTGGAAGAGTGGTAGAAATTAATTAGATTCTTGAAAGCAATATCTCCAAGGCCCTTTCATGAAAGATCTAGGAAATCTTTCTTTAACTGGGTTAATCCTTCCTAAAAGGCTTTCGCTTCACACGAAGCCTAAAAATAAAGTTTCCAAAGAAGGCTTCGCTTCCGAGAAGCTTTTTTTCCTCTTCAAAGGCGGCCGACATATGAAATACCCTATCAAACAATTCCCTAGGGGTTTCGTGTAGGCCTACCTCCTCTTTGAAGGAAGAAAGTTGATCGGACTCCAAGTGAAGCTCAAATAACCTTTTTTAGAGTTGAAACACTTATGATTTGGCAAGGTCATGTCGCTCCTTCAAAGATTTTGTATCTTAAAGAAGGGTATCAGGTACCAAGAGTTCCATGTGACCAGTTGCAACTAAAGTCATAATGGAAGCTACACACATCATTTGAAAGGTTGACTTTACTAGTAACCCTGACCTACCTATCTCAAAAATATTAAAGAAGAAATCCAGTCATCAAAAGATATAAATGCTCTTATTTCTTGAGCAGTGTGGAGCATCCGACATTCGAATATATTAGGAAGTTAAGTAGGATGCGCCCCGTCACAATATTCCAGAGAAATAGTGGTAGGAGCTTGTCTGGATGACTTCAACCTCTTCGACAAAATTTCTTCCCGAACAGGATTCTTGTTGCGGTTTCTGTTGGTCCCGACCAAATCAGATATATAGTCATTATTTTTTTTACTTCACCACTTAGAAGACGTTTGAATTGGTTCAGGCGATGCTTGTTCCTCCTCAACCGATGAGACTCTAACCTCCTCTGTCGGAAGAGTTGGTACCTTCACCAATGGATCAGATGGGGAAGTTGAAGACTCCCTAGCTCCCCCGCCCATCATATTATTTGAAAAGCCAAAAATGGATATTAGTTGTTAAATGATAAAAAATGATTTAACACCAATCAAACATGCTAGAATTGGGTCCATTACCAAAAAGTATCCTTCTATCTTCAGTAGAACCTGCATCCATAACGTCCCGAGTACTAATCAATACTTTAGAAATTAGAGTAAATCAGCTTTCATATCTCTCTCCTCGAACGTGAGGGAGTAGTGAGGGAACAACGTAATAACTCACAGTCTCTATAACATGATCTGGTGATCAGCACCTTTGAGAAATGTCAATATAAGCGATTGGCCCTGGGGCGGGATCTAAGACATTGCAGAATTCTGAATGAGCCACCGGTGAAATTGGAGTCACTAGGACATAACTTGATATAAAATGATTCCAACTCCAAATATAAACAAGGGAAACTTTATTATTACTACTCTGCTGAAAGGAAACTAACCCCTGGTCACATCCCTTTTTCGTCGAGGTACGCTTGACAACGAAGAGATGAAAGAAAAGGATTTTGAGGCAGAACCCATTTGACCCTTATATTCCTACCAATATTGAAACACTTTTATGAAATCACAAGACATTGGGTTGAGTTAAGTGGGGGTCTGTTGTACCCTAAATTTAGCCTTTTTTTTTTTAATATTATTTTATCTTTAGCATTTCAAAATCAAAATTGAGTAGGCTCAGTTGGAAATTAAGTGAGGAGGTTAAGCATTAGGTCGTGAGTTCGAACCCCATTGTTTCCCTTTTAATTTTTGAATATTTTTTTACTTCAGTTTTAGTAATAAAATTGAAAAATATAAAAAAAATTAGAATCTCTCCTGATTTGTCAGTTCTGTTTTCTAATTGGTCCATTTTGTCATACTCACTTTTGATTGGTCACAGTTAGTTAGCTTACTTATCAAGAAAATTTTTTTGGAAGTTATTATTGCTCTCAATATGGCCAAAAAATAAAAATCAAATAATAATTAATTTAAGTTTCTAATTGTGTTGATTAAAATGTGATTTCTTTCTTTATCTGTAGATCTGGAAAACAGCAGAACTTAATTCTTTTTTAAAAATCGGTTTTGTTGGTTGGTCGCATATGTTAATATATCGTCCCAACTTAATATACATTTGACAACTACAATATATAAAATAAAATGATATATATATATATATATATATATATATATATATATATATATAATAAACCTCTGTCAAAATACAGTGCATACATCTAATATAAATAGAATACATCAAACAAAAAACTATTGCATATGGCGAAGGATCTCTTCTGGCTCCTCTGCTCCTCTGCCCCTACCCGCCATCCTGGATCGATGTATGCGGTACTGAAGTTCCCCCCGAGCAATCGCAATAATCATGTCCACGGCAAATCTGGCACCAGAGCCCTCAGGGAGGTGACCGGCCTCAATGGCCTGCTGTGTTATCTGCTCTATCTGACGACAATGTGGTAGGACATCTTGAGTATGGTCCAGCTGAGACTGTCGCTCCTCTAATATCTCCTGATGAGCAGGGCTGGGTGACGATCCCTCAGCAGTGGGCACCATGCATGGGTGTGAGACGGTGTAGAACCACACGATGTACCCGGCAGCAACACTCCAGTCTCTCTCTGCTCTGGTCGCCCGAGCCTCTTCCGGTACCAAGTGGGACTGGTAGTCAGCATATAGCTCATCTATCTTCCTGCGGGTCAAGCCTAGAGCAGCAGACTCATGAGGCATCTTGGGGATCGTCTGCGTGTAACCGAACTGACGCAAGACGCGCTCTGGCAGGTATCGGGCAGTAACGGTCGAACTGCATGTCAACCATCTTGAGAACAAACAAACCTCATCGAACGGGCGTGTCTCACGGTGATCGGCATAGGGGCTATACAAAACGTCCTCAGCAACCATCCGATCAAGATACACTCTGAAGGGGTCCGGCACCTGGTTCCCTCTGAGCAGGACAAATGCAGCAGCACGTGGCATATCCTCAGTGTACTCGGCGACACTTCCCCAACCAGTAATGTTAGGAAAGTGCTATAAAATCCACGCCTGAAATGGAAAACATAACATGGGTGTCAAACATTATAATGAATATAGAAAGAAAAGAAATGAAAAAATCACTTAGAATATTAGATTGTTACCATGTATACCGTACAGCTGCCTGCCACAGTCTTGGCTGCCCAGCGGCAACCATCAGAGAGCCTGCAATAGGTGTATGCCAGCGCAGCCGCCCCCAGTTGTACCCGTGGATCTCTGTCTGATCCGAAAGGTACCTGAGGTAGATGATATCAACATAATAGGTGCTGGTGTCCACAAACACCTGCGTGCCGAGTAAAAACAAGTAGTAGCATCTCAGGGCACGCTGCCTATGGAGCTCCACCTCAGCTGCATCCTCTTCTGCCTGTCGTGCCTCGTCAAGCTCCTCACCAAATCTGTGTATCAAAAAAGAGAACCGGACGTTTGCGCCCCTCAACTGGGTCACCTCCACAATTGCCTCCTCTGCGCTAGCCCCAAGCTCTGTAATCAGCAACTCCATGTCGTCCGCCTTCGACATCCTACCGTGACGGAGAAGGGTACCCGTGATCGGTAGATGTAAAAGGCACGAGATGTCGTCGAGTGTGATCGTGATCTTGCTGTACGGTAGATGGAATGAGGATGTCTCAGGGTGCCATCTCTCAACAAAGGCCATCAGCATACCGTACTGGATCTGGGAATACCCAATCCTAGACAGGCCTCCAAGACCAGAGGCAGGAAGTGCAGACGTGAACCACTCAGCCTCTGGGGATCCTTCGCCTGAAAATTTCCAAATAAAACAATGTTACAAATAAACATATTTTCAACGTAAACAATTCTATAAATAAACCGAAAAAGGTTACCTGTCCTAGCCAGACATATTTGGTAGTATGCTCAGAGTACCCCATGAGTAGGAACATATCAGACGGTCCCCCGGGGTAATCGCCCAACTCATCGAAATCGTCATCGGCGTCAACACCATCATGTGTTGGGTGATCACCCTCTGGAACAGGAACAGGAACAGGAACAGGGGAACGAGGAGGAGCAGTTGATGGAGCTGGAGTCTCCCGACGACGTCTGCATGCGGGCTGGGACCCTGATGAACTACCAGTAGAAACGCGACGCCTACGAGATGTAGAATCGGCGGCTGAAGGGGGAGTGGCTTATACCTGAGATGTGGAAGTGGCCTGAACCTGTGATGTGGATGGCTGTGGTGTAGGATTTTCCTCAGCTGTAGGGTCTGTCCCAACTCCCTCTGCGCCGGAAGTCTCAGCTGTAAACTGCATCCGCTCACGTCGGGCAGATGCGTGATGAGTTGTCCATCCATGTATGATATGATCGTCTCTGTCATCCATCTAATATGCAAAGCATAATAAATAAATTAGATTTTTTTTAAATAATTAAACAAAAACAAACAAACAAACAAAGTATAAAAAAAAATAGTCTTCTGGATGTGCACATCCGGAAGGACACGGAATTTTTAACGTTGGGTATTTCCAGATGTGCACATCCGGAAACACTCAGAATACTAAACGTTAAAATCTTTCCGGATCTGCACATCCGGTACGTTTTTTTGAAGTTTAAAAATGGCAGTCATGGCCACTGTAACATTCAAAAGGGCATTTTAATGACCTGATCGTCTGTTTGAAGCAGTAAAAAAGACCTACATTGTCTCTAACCTATGTTATTCATACAACCTAACAATTTCTACACCTAAATATCTACTCTAAATCGATTACTCGAAAATTACTCCGAAACTCTAAAATTTGAAAACTTACCGATTAAAATGAGATACGGAGGATTTGGAGTCTCTTGATCGTTGTAGATGTTCTTTGTGCGGAACTCGAGAGGAAAAATCGAGATTTGAGGTGATTGAAAATTTGAGAGTTTGAGAGAGTTTGAGGGAGTTTGGAAATGAAAAAGTGAAGAATGAGGGGGAGGAAGAAGGTCTGGCGCGAATTAATAAGAAATCCTTCTGGAAGTGCACATCAGAATTGTTTTCGGATATGCATATCCGGAACACTTCAGCGTTTTTTAAAAATTTGATGCGTCCGGATGTGCACATCCGGAATCAGGAGACAAAAAAATAATTTCACATGGTGCCTAAGAAACTTGAATGGTGTATTAGAAAATGCTCATTTTCCTTTTCTTTTCTTTATTCTAGTATGGGTTTACAACTATTATTACATTATATTATTTTATTTAGGCCACATGTCAATGTTTAATTGGAACTGACTTTTTAAATTTTAATCGTACTATGAGAAACATATTATGCACTGTGTTGTTTCACTCGCTTCACGTTTCACATCCTGCCACTATCCATTTTTTTTCTTTCTATTTTTCTTATTTACTAATTACTCCCTCCGTCTCATAAAAAGTGTCTCATTTGCACTTTTTTTTTGTCTCAAAATAATTGTCCATTTACATTACCAATGTAACATTTATTATTATTTTTCCACTACTTATCCCTATTCATTAGTTTTCACTTTATTCAACTACTTTATTAACTACATTTAATAGGGGTATTCTAGTAAATGCCATTAGTTTTTTCACTAAAACCAACACATCCAATCATTTTCTTAAGAACTGCGCATTATTCAACTAGGACATTTTTTATGAGACGGAGGGAGTATATTACTAATAATATACATATGGGTCCGCACGGATAAATTTGTTTAATTTGATATATAATATACTTAAATTTATATGTAAAAATAAGTTAGTTAATTATAAAATAATTAATCTATATCTATACTCTATACTAATATAAAGGCAAAATATAGATTTGGTGTAGCTTTTTCTCTACCCATTTTGTCCTTATTTTAAAATTTGTAACTTCTATGATAACTTCCATTGAACTATAACTATCATCTTTCACACAACTTATTAATAACTTTCTACATTTAAATATTTAATTGCCCTTATTTTAAAATTTGTAACTTCCCTGATAACTTCCATGATAACTTCCATTGAACTATAACTATCATCTTTCACATAACTTATTAATAACTTTCTACATTTAAATATTTAAATTAACATTAAATAAAAATTATTTTTTATATTTTTATGTGTGTATTAAAAAAGCGGACAGACGGGCACGCGTGTGCCCGTCTGGACGCTAGTAATTATATAAGTACAATTGTATAAAATAACTATATTATAAAAAAAATGAGACATGTGAGTTGAAGGGAAAAAAAGTAAAACAAAAATTTTATATTTTTCAAATAGATATAATTGTTGATTAAAATAAAATAGATATTGTATTGATATTTTTTCGTAAGATAGAAAGTTAGTTATATGTTTAAATATTAAAAATATTTTTTTTTAATTTTATATAATTAAAAAATAGATTGATTAATAATTTTAGTGATAATAAATAAATATAACTTATTAAATATATTGTATTCAAACTCACATTTCTATAAGTATATAAATTAGCGATATATAAATAAAAATAGTCTTTACAATAAAATATTATTAAAATATATAAAGAATAATTTGAGTTTTTTTTAAATATTAGTAATCTTTGATTTTTTTTTTAACTCACAATCCAGCTTTGAATTTATATTTTTTTATTGATCAAACTTATATATATTATTTTTATTGTATGCTAAAATATTTGATTATTACAGTTGTATTGTTTTAATGTTTTAACTTTTTTTTTTAGAAAGAGGGATGAAGCCCAAACGAAAAAGAAACTACACAAACACTAGCTTAGGGGTGGACACACCTGCCAAATCCCTTTCTAGTTGGGAAACAACAAAGGAAGGACAACGTTGAAAGATAAATAATTCTTGAGAAAGGGAAAGGCCTTTTCTGGCAAGAGCATCAGCACATAAGTTTGCTTCTCTGAAAATATGAGTAATTGTGATCTCCTGAAAATGATCAAGATAATATCTTATCTTGGAAATAAGCTTCATGCCCCAAGTCTTGCTCGTATTATTATTAGCAATATCATGCACCACTTGCCGCGCATCCAAGTTGACATTAATACGCGTGAATCTCATCTCAATAGCAAGCTTCAATCCTTCATAAACCCCCCAGAGTTCAGCAGTATAACTATCACAAACTTCAATGTGTTTAGAAAAACCATTGAGTCATTCCCCCTCACTACCTCGGATGACACCTCCACAACTAGCATTACAAAACTTATCTCTTGCACCATCGGTGTTTAACTTCACGATTCCCATTGAAGGAGCCTCCCACTTTGAAAGCTCCTGAGGTTTGACTAAATTTTGGTTAAAACTTAATGAAGAATGATGCAGACAAAGATGTCGAATACAATGTTCCAACATCTAGATTCGACAAATATAGCAGGTTTTAAATCTGGTGCAAGATTCAAGGAGCGACCACACTAGTGGATCAAGGAATCAGCCAACAGAAGATTTGAAGCTCAAAGCAGAAGATTATAAAAGAAGATCAAGACCTAGGACTGAATAACTGAACCTATTTTAACACTTTTGTAAAGTAGAAAATATGGTTTAGGGTTTTGAGAGTCGTAGGCTTTCTTGTAAGTCTCCCTCTGTATCAATTTGATACATTGTGGCACACATAGATACTTGTACATATTCAGAAACTCGTAGGTAATGAATCATGTATTGTTCTTGGATGAATCTTTTAAGCAAATCCAAGTTATCTTGTTAGTCAAGAATGCTTGACTGAACTTTGTATTAAAAGGGGTGTCTTTCAAGTAGGATGATACAGTTATTGTGACTATAACTGTTAGATAATCACGGGTTGTAATTTAGGGAGTGAGATGGGTTTTTCTTATCAATTAGATGTGACTTTTAATGATAAAGTCTCCATTGGGTAGTGATAGGTAAACCAGAGGTTGTTTACTGTAAACCAACGGTTGTTTACATAAAACTATATTACTGATAGTGGATTTTTCTTCCTGGCTTGGTATGCCCCCAGATGTAGGTGATTTGCACCGAACTGGGTTATCATATTCTGTGTTGTTTATCATTCTACAATTTACAGTTCAGTTTTGATTAACATGTTGTAACAGATGTCGTAACATCTATCTTGCTATTGTTACTAATATTCTGAATATCAGTTTGTGTGTTCTGCTCTTGTTTTAAAGTTGTGCAGAGAACAATGTCTTGACATGTCTTAGGACATCTGCTATCTGCTATGCCAGAATTTCATTTGGTATCAGAGCAGGCATCCTGCCTGTTTCTGGATGAGATATTGGGAGATACTTTCTGGCGCTTTAAACAAGGAGGAGTTTTGGAGATCAGATCATTAACTCATACATACTCAAGGGTATTAATGGATGGAATAGATGTTCTGGATCCAAGGTAACAACTACTGTTGGTTGGTCATGTTTTCTGAGGAGTTGTTGTAACAACTGCAGGAGAAGTGGCTAGTTCTCTTGTTGGGGTGTCTTATAAGATGTTCTGACATCTTATTAGGGCATGTTGAAGATGTTATTTGGTGGTTCCGCTGCATATGTTTCTGATGGAAGAACTCTGGTATTTATGGGATTCTGGAGTTGTAACAAAAGAAAGATGGTGGAAGATCTTGATTGTTGGCTTCTTTTCTTAAAGATATCAGCATCTGTGAAAGCTCTAGTCGTTCCAAAGTCGGGAGCAATGGAATGGAGAAAGTTGTTGGTTGATTTCTGTCATGTTGACTTTATACTTAGAGGTTTGGTTCCAACTTGTATCTTGAAGTCAGTTTGAAGTGAAGGTGAGTTGAGATCGTGTTTATCAAATTCATGATCTATGAATTTGGTAAATGTTCTTTTCGACAAAGTTACCAAAGATACTTGAATTTTTCACTCAAGTCCACTCATAAAGGCATCTCTGGTCGTGTTTGAGAGCTCTTTCAGAAGGATTTTTTGTTCTCATGTTGAAGATGGATTTCTGAAGATCTCTGGTGCTGATGGATGTTATTCAACTTGGAGATAGTGGGAGGTGATTTATTTTCACCATTCATGATTTACAAGGATTCTATCAGCACCAAAGCTGCCTTGATCCAGAAACTCTGATAATTCAACTATTCAACATGGACTCTGATACGCTATCCTTCATATTTATGAGTATCACAAAGTAACAACCATTGTCATACAATATTTGTATTTTTGGAAAGAGCATTAAATGGCTTTTTATCAACCTCCAAAAATAGTTCTCACGTCTCCAACGGATCAAAATAATTTCATCTATTTAAAGGAGCCCTTGCACAGATGACGAAGACACTTGCGCGCATACACTTTACAATTCATCAAGTTTTCATCAGTTTTCAAATTCGATCAAAATATTGTGTAAACATCACAGTTGTGATATAGCTTATTAGAAACACCTTATACACACTTGTTCATTTACATTTGTAATTCCTTGAGATAACCGAGCTATGGTTAAAACTCAAGAAGACATTGACAGTTGTCTCTGTGATTGTGTAACCCTTATTGTTTAGTGGATTAAGTCCTCAAGAGAGAGAGGCGAAATCACCTTGGCGGGTGGACTGGAGTAGTTTGAGTTCAAACGAACCAGGATAACCAACGTGTCCTTTTGCTTTAATTTTTAGAAAACCCCAATTAAAACCCCATTTTCTTGTGTTTTTCGTTTCTTCAATTGGCATCAGAGCGCCTGGTTCTGGGTGCTAACACTTAACCGTGTCAGAAAAAGATCCTTCAAGAAAAACACTATGGCGGAACCCATTCAGAACAACAATGACAAAATCAGTCGATTTTGATTACTGGAAAGACTTAATCGAAAGTTTCTTTCTGTCTCATGACGGCGAACTCTGGGATATGGTAACTGATGGTTACACTCATCCTGTTGGAAAAGACGGTCAGAAGATTGAAAGGAAAAATATGACGGATCAACAAAAGAAAGATTTCAGAAATCATCACAAGGCCAGAACGATTCTCCTAAGTGCGATCTCTCACACAGAATATGAGAAGATCACAAACAGAGAATCAGCCAAACACATATTTGATTCTCTGAGAATGACGCATGAAGGCAACACTTAAGTCAAAGAGACTAAAGCTCTGGCACTCATCCAGAAGTACGAAGCCTTCAAAATGAAAGAAGATGAAACAATTGAGAAAATGTTCTCAAGGTTTCAAATTCTGGTTGCTGGATTAAAAGTTCTGAATAAAGGGTACTCAACAGCAGATCATGTCAAGAAGATCATCAGAAGCTTACCAAAGGTGTGGAGACCCATGGTCACAGCACTAAAGCTCTCCAAGAACCTCAACGAAATATCTCTTGAAGAACTGATCAGCTCTCTAAGAAGTCACGAGATAGAACTAGAAGAAGATGAACCTGTTAGGTGCGGATTTGGCCTAAAATTGGCATATCTTTCTTTGCACTTTTTCATCTCTTTTCTCATGTTTTCATGGTTTTTATCCATGATTGTTGTTGTTCTTCTACACATTGAGAATATACCTTTGGTGCTTGTAATGTGTGTGTTTTGTGCAGGAAATGCACTAAATGATCAAAGTTTGAAGACACAAAGAAATGGTGCAAGCTGCTAAAGTATTGAAGTTGCAACAGCAGGATTCGCCTCGCGAGTGCTGGCGAGCTCCTAGCGAAGGTTCGCCTAGCGAACGTTGGCGAGTGTCCCAGCGAAGGGGTGGCAGAAAGTTTCAGTAGGAAAAGTCCCTAAATTCGCTGGGCGAAGGTTTTGGCGAATGCTCGCTTCGCGAGTGTTTTGTTCGCTTCGCGAATGCACGTGAATTTCTGGGGCGGTTTGACTGTTTGAGGCACCTGATGTGCCTATTTTTTAACCATTCGCCTAGCGAATGAATTGGTTCGCCTAGCGAACCTTCAAATTTCTGAATTGTATAAATACAATTTTTACACTTTTTAGGTTATGTTTTTATGTTGTTCTGATATTGTTGTAATTTTTGGGGATCAGAACTTGATATCTCTTTTATTTCCAAGGGAGAAAAGGTAGGATCTTTGATTTCTTGTTGGAGAGGGATGTAATCTTTTGATACCTATTGTATTTCCTCTAATGTATGTATGTGATTTGAATTCTGATTTTCTATTGTTGTTGTCTTTGGTTGATTATTTGTGGTCTTGACAAAACCTTTACAAATCTTTGATCTTAGATTTTCATCTATCAATGAGCAAGATTTTGACATGGTTTTGTGAGTTGATATTCATTTTATCTTTTGTTGTATTGTGTTGATTAAGTAGCATGGGTAGCATGAGTAGGATCGATACGGTATCGCGAGGATGCGTGATAATAGTGATGAAGAAGGATATTCGCATTCATTGGACAAATTAGTTGAATACATGTAAAAAGGGTAAAGCGTGTGTACGTATTTTGATCTTGCTTAAATATGAAGAAATCATTTATTTGATATGGATGTTATAGTAATATCTGTTAGGACTGAACTCTAGAGATAGATTTAGGATTAACACTTGCATGAGTATCTGCTCTTAAAGCTCTGTGTTGGTTTTGTTGCGTGAGACATCACTGATGAGACAATACAGTTGGCCTCTCGACGTTGCGTTAGACATAACCTCCGTTGTGAGTGATACGCGAGGATATTTGGCGAATGATTGATTTGTGTTTACTTGATTAGAAGAATGCATGTGTTATCAATTGATGAGATCCAATTCTAACAAGGCCCCGTTTATAATTCTGTCTTTACTTTATATTTTCCGCATTTGCTTTTGGTTCGTCTTTAAACCAAAACTTTTGATCCACGAGTTTAGAAATATAGAAACCGTTGAATGACATTCTTTCCCTCGCACTGATCCATGTGGAGAACGACAAAACTGGGATCCTCGCGATACCGCATCCTCGCGATACCGTATCGATCCTACTCATGCTACCCATGCTACTTAATCAACACAATACAACAAAAGATAAAATGAATATCAACTCACAAAACCATGTCAAAAGCTTGCTCATTGATAGATGAAAATCTAAGATCAAAGATTTGTAAAGGTTTTGTCAAGACCACAAATAATCAACCAAAGACAACAACAATAGAAAATCAGAATTCAAATCACTTACATACATTAGAGGAAATACAATAGGTATCAAAAGATTACATCCCTCTCCAACAAGAAATCAAAGATCCTACCTTTTCTCCCTTGGAAATAAAAGAGATATCAAGTTCTGATCCCCAAAAATTACAACAATATCAGAACAACATAAAAACATAACCTAAAAAGTATAAAAATTGTATTTATACAATTCAGAAATTTGAAGGTTCGCTAGGCAAACCAATTCATTCACTAGGCGAATGGTTAAAAAATAGGCACATCAGGTGCCTCAAACAGTCAAGCCGCCCCAGAAATTCACGTGCATTCGCGAAGCGAACAAAACACTCGCGGAGCGAGCGTTCGCCAAAACCTTCGCCCAGCGAATTTAGGGACTTTTCCTACTGAAACTTTCTGCCACCCCTTCGCTGGGACACTCGCCAACATTCGCTAGGCGAACCTTCGCTAGGAGCTCGCCAGCACTCGCGAGGCGAATCCTACTGCTGATTAGAAGAATGCATGTGTTATCAATTGATGAGATCCAATTCTAACAAGGCCCCGTTTATAATTCTGTCTTTACTTTATATTTTCCGCATTTGCTTTTGGTTCGTCTTTAAACCAGAACTTTTGATCCACGAGTTTAGAAATATAGAAACCGTTGAATGGCATTCTTTCCCTCACACTGATCCCTGTGGAGAACGACAAAACTGGGTTACTTATATATTTTTGCTTGCCGCTATCACTAGCTTCAACAGAACCCCAGAAGAAAGGTAAGTCTGTTGCTCTTAAATCTAAATATAAATATGAAACTAAAGCTTTTCAGGCAGAAGAAGAAAGCTCTGGTGGCTCCTCAGAAGAAGATGAACTATCACTCCTTTCCAGAACAGTCCAACAACTTTGGAAAAATAGACAAAGGAAATTCAGAAACTCTAGAAGATTAAGCAGTTATTCTGAACCATCTTCTGGACACAAAAAGTCAAGAAACAAAGAGGTGGTGTGTTACGAATGCAAGGAACCTGGACACTACAAAAGTGATTGTCCTAAGCTGTAGAAAGAAAAGCCAAAGAAGAAGTTTAACAAGGAAAGAAAGAAAAGTCTTATGGCTACCTGGGATGACTCGGAATCTTCTGAAGCAGAATCCGAATCAGAAAATGAACACGCCAACATTGCCCTAATGGCCAATATATCAGATGACTCCAACTCATCAGAATCAGATTCTGACTCAGAAACTAAAGAGGTATTCTCTAAATTTTCTAGATCTCAATTAGAAGATAGTCTATCTTAAATTCTTGAAAATTATCAGAAACTTCAGCTCAAATATAAGAATATGAAACATGGTCTGGTATCTGAGTCTGAAGAGAACAGAAATTGAAAGCAGAAAATTCTGAGTTAAAAGAAACCATTTCAAAACTCAACTCCTTTGAATCTCAAAAATCTCAGAAAAAATCTGACTCGGTAGTTCCCACTAGTTCTGATAACATTTTAAAACCTTACGACTATGATTTTCAAAAATTTCTAGCTAAAAACATAGACAGAAGCAAAATGGCTTCAATGATCTATGGAGTTAGTAGAAATGGGAGAAAAGGCATAGGATATGTTAATCCTAGAGGAGAAGCTCCATATAAACCTAAACTAAGTGATGATATGATCATAAAATACGCACCTTTAAACTCACTTCACATATGGACACAAACATGATATAAAATATACTAGTGAATCTTACTCTTCAAATTCTATTGAGAAACCAAAACTCAATCAGAATTTTGTAAACACTAACAAACAAGGACCCAAAGAAATATGGGTACCTAAGGATAAAATCCTATACGTTGCAGATGTCTTTAACAGCAAGATTGAAACACCAATCATGGTACCTGGACTCTGGATGCTCACGACACATGACGGGAAGAAAGCATATGTTCCAAAGTCTGGAACTTAAAGCTGGAGGGTATGTAGGTTTCGGAGGCAATCAGAAAGGGAAAATCATTGGCTCGGGAACCATAGGTAACGGTACTCTACCTTCTATATCTAATGTTTTATTAGTAGAAGGATTAATGCATAACTTGTTATCCATAAGTCAATTAAGTGATAACGGTTATGATATAATCTTCAATCAAAAGTCCTGCAAGGCAGTTAGTCAGAAAGATGGAACAATCCTCTTTAATGGAAAGAGAAAGAACAACATTTATAAAATAAAGCTTTCTGAACTAAAAACTCATAATGTAAAATGCCTTTTGTCTGCTGACGACGAGCAATGGGTCTGGCATAGAAGATTGGGGCATGTTAGTATGAGAAGAATATCTCAGATTAACAAACTCAATCTGGTCAGAGGACTTCCTAACTTGAAGTTCAGCTCAGATGTTCTGTGTGAAGCATGTCAAAAAGGCAAGTTTTCTAAACCCTCTTTTAAACCAAAAAATGTTGTTTCTACCTCCAGACCATTAGAACTTCTACATATAGATCTGTTTGAACCAGTAAAAACTGCATCCATCAGTGGTAAGAAGTATGGATTAGTGATCGTACATGACTATAGCAGATGGACATGGGGTAAGTTCTTAAAACACAAGGACGAGTCACTCTCTGTATTCTCTACTTTCTGTAACCAAGTTCAAAATGAAAAAGAGTTTAGAATTGTAAAAGTCAGAAGTGATCATGGTGGGGAATTTGAAAACAAAAAATGGAAATATTTTTTAATGAAAATGGCATTTCTCATGATTTCTCTTGTCCTAGAACTCCACAACAAAATGGAATTGTAGAATGCAAGAATAGAACTCTACAAGAAATGGCCAGAACCATGATAAATGAGACTAACATGGCTAAACACTTTTGGGCAGAAGCAGTTAATACAGCGTGTTACATTCAGAATAGAATCTTTATAAGACCTATTCTGGAAAGGACTCCATATGAATTGTGGAAGAACTGAAAGCCCAATATTTCATACTTTCATCCATTTGGGTGTACGTGCTTTATTTTAAATACTAATGATCCTCTGAACAAGTTTGATTCTAAGGCACAAAAATGCTTCATGTTAGGATACTCTGAACGTTCGAAAGGATACAGAGTATATAACACAGAAACCCGAAATGTAGTAGAATCTATTTGTGTCAGATTTGATGATAAGCTTGGCTCTCAAAAGTCAAAGCATGATGAATCTCTTGCAGAAATAGAAGTTCAAATTACAGGCACTGAAACCAGATCTTCCGAAAGACCATTGCAAAATATAGAAAAAGACAATACAATTGTCACAGCAACATCTGAAGAACCCATCCAGAAAAGACAATCCAGAAGTGAACTAGCACATCCTGAAGACAAAATTTTGGGAAAGAAAGATGATCCAATCAGAACAAGATCCTCCTTCAATACTGAAGAATCTCTCATGGGATTAGTATCTCTGATTGAACCCACTTCTATTGACGGAGCAGTCTCAGACAACGATTGGATACTCGCAATGCAGGAAGAATTGAATCAATTCACCAGAAACGACGTATGGGATCTAGTTCCTAAACCCAATGGCTTCAACATCATTGGAACCAAATGGGTCTTCAGAAACAAGCTGAATGAACAAGGAGAAGTTTTCAGAAACAAAGCACGACTGGTTGCACAAGATTATAGTCAGCAAGAAGGGATAGACTATACAGAAACCTTTGCTCCAGTCACAAGGTTAGAATCTATCAGACTTTTAATTTCTTTTGCTATAAATAATGACATCACTCTTTATCAGATGGATGTCAAAAGTGCATTTTTAAATGGTTACATTGATGAAGAAGTTTATGTACATCAACCCCCTGGTTTTGAAAACACAAAACATCCAGAATATGTTTATAAACTCAAGAAATCGTTATATGGTCTAAAGCAAGCTCCCAGAGCTTGGTATGAGAGACTAAGTAACTTTCTCTTGGAAAATGATTTTATCAGAGGGAAGGTGGACACAACTCTATTCTGTAAGACATTTAAAAATCACATTCTGATCTGTTAAATTTGCGTAGATGATATAATTTTTGGATCCACTAAAAGTTCCTTGGGCAAAGAATTTGCTAAGACTATGCAGGCAGAATTTGAAATGAGCTTAATGGGAGAACTCAAGTTTTTCTTGGGAATTCAAATCAATCAAACTCCAGAAGGAACTTACATACATCAAAGCAAGTATGTCAGAGATCTCTGAAGAAATTTGACATGTCAGAAAGTAAGCCTTCCAAAACTCCTATGCATCCCACATGCATTCTGGAAAAGGATGAGGTAAGTAAGAAAGTATAACAGAAGCTCTATAGAGGTATGATTGGTTCTCTCCTTTACTTAACTGCTTCAAGACCTGATATTCTCTATAGTGTCTGTCTTTGTGCTAGATTCCAATCAGATCCTAGAGAATCTCACTTAACTGCAGTTAAGCGAATTTTCAAATATCTGAAAGGTACTACTAATCTTGGTCTTTGCTATAGAAAGTCCAGAGAATACAAATTGGTAGGATACTGCGACGCTGACTTTGCTGGAGATAGAACAGAAAGAAAAAGTACCTCTGGAAGCTGTCAGTTTCTGGGAGACAACTTAATCTCTTGGTCCAGCAAAAGACAATCCACCATTGCACTATCAACTGCTGAAGCTGAATATATAGCTGCAGCTGGATGCAGTACTCAGATGCTCTAGATGAAGAATCAGCTTGAAGATTTTCACATTTACGAGAGTAACATCCCTATCCTCTGTGACAATACTTCTGCCATCTGTCTTTCTAAAAATCCTATTTTGCATTCTAGGGCTAAACATATAGAAATTAAACACCACTTCATTAGGGACTATACTCAGAAGGGAATTCTTTGTTTAAAATTTATAGACACAGACCATCAATGGGCTGATGTTTTCACCAAACCCCTTGCTAAAGATAGATTTAATTTCATTCTGAAAAATCTCTGTATGGAATTATGTCCAGAATGAAAATGTAATTTTTGTATTTTTAACTCAGAATTTTTTTTGAACATCTGACCAATAATTCTTCAGAAGTGAGAAGAAAGATTGTCTCAGAATCTATTCAGAAGATTTGAACTTTTCATTTCAAGAATAGATCACTAACTTCACCCTAGCAAACACCTGTCAACCTACGCTCCAGATATTTCTATGAAGTTGAACACGTGTCAAACTCAGGAAAACTGAAACGTCTGTGTTGACATATCGAGACGCCAAGTCACATCGGTAACTGTTCCCAAAATTTTTCACGCTATCTCCCTTGTCAGAAATCATTACAGCTATTAATCATTATGTTCATTGTCTTTAATTGCTATTTATTTTCTTGATCTCTCTTATATATATGTCACTTCTAACACCCTCACACGCTCACTATCACTCACTTAGCTCTCTATTGTTTTCTCCTTCTTATTTTTAATTCTTATTTTATTTTCTACAATTCTTATTCCTCTGTGTGTTCTCCAAAACCCTAAGTCTATGAACAATGGCCTCCTGCTCTCAATAAGCGATGTCTCAAGAATCTGCTGACCAAATCATTGAAGAAAGGTACGTTGAGCCTTCAAGAACTCTTCTCACTCCCATTGTCTCTCTTGAAGTTCTCTGTGAACTCATCGTGGATTTTGAAAGCATGAAAGAAAATGGGTATGACCTTACTCCTGAGGTTGAGTTTCAAGGATGGACCAAATACTTTAATCGCTTAATGGGTCCAGTTTTTCCCAAACTCGTTAAGGAATTCTGGATTTTTGCATCTGTCTCAAATCATCAAGTAACTTCGTATGTAATGGGAAAGAAGATTGTCATCACTGAAGATTTTATTGGTAAACTGATTGATCATGATGGATCAGGAATTAGATGCAGTGAGATGGAAAAGAGCTCTGACCTAAAAACTATCTCAAGGGAAATCTTCACCTCCGGACAACACTCCAACAAAATCAAAGACCTAAAGGATCGTCACAGAATTTGGGCCAGAATCATTCTAGGTTGCATTTATCGCAGGAAACCTACAAGTTCTTCGGACTACATCAACAACGATCAACAGTACCTTCTGTACCTCATCTCCACCTTTACTAAAGTAAATCTTCCTCACAGTCTATTCAATCATCTGAAGAACAGTGTCAAGGAAACAAGAGAAGACGAAAGAACCAAGAGAGATTGGATCCCTCTAGGAAGACTAATCTCAGATATTCTAATAGAGAATAAGCTGATAGAACACCTGACTGAAGCTCAGAAAATCTTTGATCTAGAAACTATTGCTGGAAGACCTCTCAATGCAAAGAACCTCAAGAAGATGAAAATCATTGAGACCATCAAGAAGGATCTAACCCAACTCACTAAGGAAGTCATCACCACCAGGAAAATACCTCTGAAAGATTTTCCTCTCTTCTCAGCAGATACTCATCCAGAAATTGTTCTCAGATATTTGGATGCGTGTAAATTTGATGGAACCATTCCAGAGGTTTCTTTGCAAGATCTCAGGCAAGCACTTCCAGAAGTTGCCACCAGAATATCAAGAAAAAGGAAAGCCTCTGAAGGAACTCCTCAGAAAACCCCCAAAGCTGCTAAAAAGAAAGGTAACTCGTCTTTCATTTCTGTCGTCGAATCCATATTGGTATCCACATCTAAAACCTCATCTTTTCCCAAACCTTCTGAAAATCCATCACCATCACCACAAACCCTTAACGATTTTGACATCGACATTGACCCCACTCCTTCTTATTTTATTGAACCACAACCAGAACTTGCACAAGTTCTGTCTGACATTGATCTTGAACCTCTCTTCACAGCTCCCCAACCAGAAAATCAAATTCAAAATTCTGAACTTTTCCCAAACACCTCTATTCCTGGTATCAACTGTCCTCTCAACGTCCTTCAATCCTCACATAATTTCACCAGTCCCCCACAAGATATCATCACTCCAGAAAATACATCACCTACCTCTCCCATTCTCATTTCTGACTCTCCTTCAACAAATCTCTCAGAAGATCCCCTCAGAACTATAATTGACTTTGAAGCTCTAGACAAACTTACCTCAACCTCTCACAAAATAGCTATTCCCAAACCAAAACCAAAAACATCCAAATCAGATGTTGGTAACTCTTTATTGGCATTCGAGGTAGAAATGCAGGAATGGATTAACTTTCTGAAGCAGGGTTGTATGGAGAATCTGAATCCAGCTGCTTCTGACTATCTCTGGATGAAATTCAGAAAGTGGTTTAATACTGAATCTCAGAAGATGAAGGAACTCAGCTATGACATAGCTCAACAGAACTTCTGTGACCATATGAAGATCTTCAATGAGCAGGTTCTAAGATTCTGGGAAAAGAAACACATTCTTCATCTAGGCTGGAAAACACCTATGGTTGTAGAACCTCAGGAAGAAATCTTTGAACATCAAACTCTGGTAATTGTTGAAGTCGAAGAAAAATCACCTGAAGCCTCTCCAAAGAAAGATTCTGCTAAAAGCTCTGAGGATTTGGTACCTTCTGTAGAGTCAACTTCATCCGCTCTAGTGCTGAAAACTCTGGATGAGTTGAAGAAAGAGAATGAGGCAGTAAGAAAAAGATTGGACAAACAGGATGAAACAAACGCATAAATTAAAGGGATGCTTGGCAAACAAGAAGAATCCGCTAATCAGATCAAAGGCCTTCTGGAAGCATTGTTCACAAGACTTCCACCTGCTCCTCAACCTTAGATTCTTTTATGTCTCTATTATCTTGCTTATTTTGTGCTATTATCTTGCTCATGTTGTTTACTTGTGTTCTCTGCTTCTTATCCATGTATTTTTTTGCTTTTTGATTAATGACAAAAAGGGGGAGAACATAGAATATTTTGAAATATAACAGTGCACCGGGACTATGTCTCGAACATTTTAACCTCCTTGTTTCCACATATTGTTAAGTAAGCAGGAAAATGACAATCAGAACTTCTTGTCAAAAAGCTTCAATCAAACATCTTCAAGGAAATCTTCAACTCAGGGGGAGTCCACTATACTCCATTTTTTTTATCAAAATATAAGTTTTTGTCATCATCAAAAAGGGGGAGATTGTTAGAACAAGAATTGATTCTACATTCCTAATAGTTTTGATGATAACAAATACTACATTATTTAGAACTTGATGCTCACTAATTTTAGTTATTATGATATGTAGGGAAGTTCTGAAGTAAAGAAGTTCTGATATAGAAGTATCACAAGATCTAATCAAGCGAAGTTCTAAATAAGCAAAGTTCTAATCAAGCGAAGTTCTAATTACGCAAAGTTCTAATCAAGAGAAGTTCTGATAAAGAATGTGTCACGCTTTCAGTACCAAAGCTGCCTTGATCTAGAAACTCTGATAATTCAACTATTCAACATGGACTCTGATACGCTATCCTTCATATTTATGAGTATCACAAAGTAACAGCCATTATCAGACAATATCTGTATTTTTGGAAAGAGCATTAAATGGCTTTTTATCAACCTCCAAAAATAGTTCTCACGTCTCCAACGGATCAAAATAATTTCATCTATTTAAAGGAGCCCTTGCACAGATGACGAAGACACTTGCGCGCATACACTTTACAATTCATCAAGTTTTCATCAGTTTTCAAATTCGATCAAAATATTGTGTAAACATCATAGTTGTGATATAGCTTATTAGAAGCACCTTATACACACTTGTTCATTTACATTTGTAATTCCTTGAGATAACCGAGTTGTGGTTAAAACTCAAGAAGACATTGACAGTTGTCTCTGTGATTGTGTAACCCTTATTGTTTAGTGGATTAAGTCCTCAAGAGAGAGAGGCGAAATCACCTTGGCGGGTGGACTGGAGTAGTTTGAGTTCAAACGAACCAGGATAACCAACGTGTCCTTTTGCTTTAATTTTTAGAAAACCCCAATTCAAACCCCCTTTCTTGTGTTTTTCATTTCTTCATTATTATCTGGTAGATCGTATATCCTACAGGATGTATGGTATTGAGGATAAGGATTTAAGATCAATTTATATTTATGGAATTTACAAATATTTAATTGATTATCCTTGTATGTTGGAGTACAAGATCACTGGTGACAAGTTAGTACACCAGGAAGTTCAACATCTTTTATTGCATCTGCTCAAGGATCTGTTCTTTGGAGAATAGGTACAATCAAGATAAGGAAATGGTGTTCTACCAGATGCTGAAACATCTTGACAGTGGAGTATGTGCAGAAGCATGTTGGTTCAAGGAGTGAATCTCTGGAGCAAATGAGTTGTAACTGATGATCTTGGTACCATACACGTGTGTGTGGTAGGACCAGTCTTTATTACAAGGCATATATTCAGACTAGGAAGGTTCATGGCAAGAAGCTTGACTAGAATGTGGTGTTGTTGGAAGTGAAGATGAAGAAAATTCTTTTGATTCAGTTTATTTCTGACCTAGGAGTATTTGAGTGCAGCAGGTGTGTTCCAGTTTTTACTAGAAGCATCTAATCTTTATCTGGAAATTTTCCTGGCAAGAGACTTATCTAGAATATGGTGTTGGCGATAGCATTGCTTGGGTCAGTTTATTTCTGATCTAGGTGCGTAGAAGCATGTGATTGTGCTCATCTTGGAGGTCAAGGATAAGTTCCAGTTATCTCTGACTTTCTGAAGAAGTTTATACTCAAGGAAAGCGGGATTCCTTTTGTAAAGATCTTGTGTTACTGATCTCTTCTGAAGAATCAGACCTTGGCATGCCTGGTCTCTCTGAAGATGAGATGTGTAACACCCCATTTTTAATTATTTAATCGTCGTGTTATTTTTCGTTGTCTGGCCTTGTTAGGGGGGGTGTGTGCATGGTTGGGCTCGTAGGCATGTGGTCCTCAGTGAGAGGGTAGATTAGAGGTGTCGAGAGTAATTTTGGAGTATGAGTAGTAATAGTATTATTATTATTATTATTATTAATATTATCACTGGTATTATTATGTGAATAAAATTACTAGCAATATTATTATTTTTGTTAAACTAAAAATCTGATTTAGTTAAGTGGATAGTGGACTAGTGGAGAAAAGAAGGGTAGGTTAGTGATTAAACAGAAATTAGTAAGGGTTAGTGGGGAGGTTAATCAAAACAAAATAGTTTTCACGTAAGAACGAGAAAGAGCTAGGGAAGGAAGAATAAGGGTGCTAGGGCAAGGTTTCTTCACCAATTCTCGCAGAATTTTATC
This sequence comes from Lathyrus tuberosus, assembly GCA_022829125.1. Lineage (NCBI taxonomy): Eukaryota > Viridiplantae > Streptophyta > Magnoliopsida > Fabales > Fabaceae > Lathyrus > Lathyrus tuberosus. The sequence continues at coordinate 6,270,721 of JALAZF010000215.1, forward strand.
AGTAATTCAGGTAAGGGGGGAGAATGAATTCTCTAATGGGTGACAATGACATGAGAGGGTAGTGAGGAGTCCTTATCCTCGTAGGAATTTTGTATGTATGTTCTGTATGTGCATTTTGAATTTTGTTGTGAATGTGTTATTGTTGACTTGGTTTGAATTGGGTGATAATTCTATAAAAATTGTGTTGTACTGTCATGGATTGTGAATAGGAAAACATATTGTTGTTGTTATGGTGATAGGAACATTGGTGTACAGGGTTGATTTCGGGGTAAACTGAAAACATAAAATTACGGTGTTAGGAATACTTGATAATGTAGTAATTACAATGCTGGAATATAATGTGAGATGATAGTCTTAAAATCAATACAGAGTAATTTTTAGGACTGAATGTAGAATGTAGGCGTGAGGCAGTGGAGACAAGAGCAGAATTCTGAATTCTGCTTAGAACACATATGACTATCGTGAGACTAGGGAGACGGCCGGCATGGGTGTGACGACCGTAATGGGTGCGTGACGACCGTCACGGGATTAATTGTGTGTGACGAGGGTCATGGGAGTGTGACGACCGTCACACTGTGCAGTCTGGAATTTTCTTTACTTTCTTTCTGTGCTGTGTTTGCAGTGCATCCCTTTTCTGTTGCTTAGCTTAAGGGGGGATTAGTACATATGTCAGCAATTAATGTCCACACGTAGAATGAGTAATAAAAATGGAATTTAGGAAAATAATCGGGTACTTAGTTGATTAATACAGTTTGGATTATTTCTTTGGTGTGTTAATGAATTGAATGCAAGAATATTGGTGCTGGTGCATATTATGGCGACTATGCACTTCAGGTGTGATCAGGAGGATCGTGTGCATATGCGTTGCTATTACACATGTGTCTATATGCATAATTGTGTCATGCATTTCATGGTGTTGGTGGGATGAATCATTGCTCAGGAGGAGTGTATATGATTCATCCGTACTCCGATATGGAGAATGGTGGGGATAGATCATTGCCAAGTAGGGGTGTATGTGATCTATCCAGGTTCGATTGAATGAACCGTGATGTTGGTACCACATGCATTGTGTCTAATGTTGAGTCGCGTTGCATCATTATTGATATGTGTTGTTTGTATGGTGATGATTTGTGGACCAGTGGGTCGTAATTCGTATGATTGTGTGTGAATACTTACTCTTATCATGTATTGTTCACTTCAAAGTATTGAATGTATTTCTCACCCCTTTGTTGTTGTGGTGTCTGTGCTTCTTCGGAAGTACAGATAATCCAGGTACTTAGGTTGCTGGAGTGCGTGTTGCTTGTTCGAGTCGTAGGAGTCGCTCTGATACGTAAGACGGGAATTGTGGGGATTTCAATAATTTGTTATTTGTCATTTTTTGTTACGTATCTTGTTTTTGATTAATTTATCCTGAACCACGATTTTATGTGGAGTTTCTTGAAGTTGTTGGCATGTGGCTGTGAAATGGATAACTAAATTATTTCCGCTGTTTATTTCATTTAATAAAAGGAGTTTTGATGTTGGTTTTATGAATGTGGTATCCTACTTTATTTTTGGTGCAAAAACTCTGATTATTTCATAGAATTTTGTGTATTTTTCATAAATGGGAAAGTGGGGTGTTACAATTGGTATCAGAGCAGGTCGGTTCGTCCGGCCAGGTGTAGTAGTAGAGTATGTCCTTAGAATAGGAGTCGATTGCGTGTTCTGACCATATGTTAATTGTTGATCAGTATGGCATGAAAGAATGATGCTGCTGTAGCTGCTGCGATGTAAGCTATGGCACAAGCGGTAGAGAACACCAATCAGGCTGGAGGTGCTCAGTTTCTTGACTTAGCACAGCTCCAGAGCAACAAGCCTCCTACTTATGAGGGAGGTATCTTGGATCCAGAGGCTGCACAAAAGTGGCTGAAGGCTGTGGAGAAGATCTTCAGGACCATGGAGTACAGCGATGCTCAGAAGGTACAGTTTGGTACTCATATGCTGGAAGGGGAAGCTGAGGCCTGGTGGGACAATAGTCGTCAGAGATTGGAAGGTGCGGGTACTGAGATTACTTGGGCAGTGTTTCAAGCTGAGTTTTTGGAAAAGTATTTTTCAGAAGACATTCGTAGTGCAAAAGAGGTTGAATTTTTGGAGCTAAGGCAGGGTGATAAGACAGTTGCTGAATATGCTGCTCGGTTTGAAGAGTTGGTTCAGTATTGTGCTCATTATAATACTAAGGAAGCCATGACCTCGAAGTGCTTGAAGTTTGAGAATGGGCTGCGTCCCGAGATCAAACTGGGCATTGCTTGTCAGAAGATAAGAAATTATCCAGAGCTGGTAAGCAGAAGCAGAATTTATGACAATGATAACAGAGCCAGAATTGCTCATTACAAGGTTGTGAATGAGAAGAAGGGTAAGCAGAGATTTTGAGGTACTCCTTACAGTGCTCCAGCTGATAAGGGGAAACAGAAAACTGATGTGGGGAAGAAACCAAAGGAGAAAGGAGTAAGTTCTGATACTCTCAAGTGCTTCCGATGCGGTGGCGCGGGTCACCGTGCTAACAACTGCCCGAATGAGGTGAAGAAGTGTTTCAAGTGTGGTAAACCGGGTCATGTTATAGCAGATTGCAGAGCCATTATACCTACTTGTTATAATTGTGGAGAGAAGGGTCACATCAGCACTCACTGTGAGAAGCCGAAGAAGTCTCAGGCGTCTCAGACTGGTGGGAAGGTGTTTTCCTTGGTGGGAGCTCAATCCTCCGATGAAGAGAGTTCCGTCAAAGGTACTTGCTTTATTAATGATATTCCTTTGATCGCTATCATTGACACGGGTGCAACACACTCATTTATTTCTGTTGACTGTGTGAAGAGATTAGGGATTGTGCCATCCACTCTAGAGCAGAGGATGACGATTGAAACTCCATCTATTGGTTCCGTGGTTACTTGTTTGGTGTGTTTGAAGTGTCCGCTGACCATGTTTGGTAGAGATTTCAGAGTGGACTTAATTTGTTTGCCACTCGGTAATCTCGATGTTATTTTGGGGATGAACTGGTTGGAGTTCAACCGAGTTTATATTTATTGCTTCAGGAAGACGTTACTGTTTCTTACTCCGGAAGAGGAAGCATTAGCGGATTCGCTATCTAGCAGGGAGTTGAGGGCATTTTTGGAGGATGAGGCGAAGCTGTTTGCAGTGTTTGCCTCGTTGTCTGTTGAAAGTAAGACTTCAGTTAATGAATTACCAGTAGTGAATGAGTTTCCTGAAGTGTTTCCAGACGACATCACAGAATTGCCTCCGACAAGGGAAGTTGAATTCACTAATGATCTTGTACCAGGTACCAGACCTATCTCTATGGCACCATACAAGATGTCTGCATCAGAGTTGGCAGAGTTGAAATCTCAGGTCGGAGAATTACTCGATAAGCAGTTTATTAGACCAAGTGTGTCGCCGTGGGGAGCTCCAGTGTTATTGGTGAAAAAGAAGGATGATAGTATGCGTCTGTGCATTCATTACTGTCAGTTGAATAAAGTGACCATTAAGAATAAGTATCCACTTTCGAGGATTGATGACTTAATGGATCAGCTGGTAGAAGCTCGTGTTTTCAGCAAGATTGATTTGAGGTCGGGCTACCATCAGATTAGAGTAAAGGAAGGTGATATTCAGAAGACTGCTTTCAGAACTCGCTACGGACATTACGAATATGCAGTGATGCCTTTCAGAGTGTCTAATGCGCCGGGTGTGTTTATGGAGTATATGAATCGTATCTTCCACTCTTATCTGGATCAATTTATTGTGGTATTTATCGATGATATACTGATTTATTCTAAGTCTGACGAAGATCGTGCAGGGCACTTGAGAATTGCATTACAGGTGTTGAAAGATAATAAATTGTTTGCAAAGTTCTCGAAGTGTGAATTCTGGTTGAAGACTGTGAGTTTCTTGGGACATGTTATTTCTGGTGATGGTATAGCGGTGGATCCATCTAAGGTAAGTGCAATACTCCAATGGGAAGCTCTGAAGACTGCGACGGAGATTAGAAGCTTTTTGGGTTTGGCAGGTTACTATAGAAGATTCATCGAAGGGTTTTCTAAATTGGTCTTGCCATTGACTCAGCTAACCAGGAAGAATCAAGCTTTTGTTTGGGATGCTGCCTGTGAGGAAAGTTTTGAGGAACTGAAGAAGAAATTGACTACAACACCAGTGTTAATTTTACCAAGTCCAAATGATTCTTTCGTAGTGTATTGTGATGCGTCTAAGATGGGTTTAGGCGGTGTGTTAATGCAAGATGGCAAGGTAGTGGCTTATGCTTCGCTGCAATTGAGGGTGCATGAGAGGAATTATCCTACTCATGATCTTGAATTAGCTGCAGTGGTATTCGTGTTAAAAATCTGGAGGCATTACTTGTATGGATCAAGATTTGAAGTATTCAGTGATCACAAGAGTCTGGAGTATCTATTCGATCAGAAAGAGTTGAATATGAGGCAGAGAAGATGGTTAGAGTTCTTGAAACACTATGACTTTAATTTGAGTTACCATCCGGGAAAAGCTAATGTTGTGGCAGATGCTCTGAGTCGAAAGACAATCCATATGTCTGCGTTAATGGTGAAGGAAATGGAATTAATTGAACAGTTCAAAGATTTGAGTATGGTATGTGAAACTACACCGAAAAGTATTAGATTGGGTATGTTGAAAGTGAATAATGAATTTTTAGATGTAATTAAGGAAAACCAGAAACTTGATGTGAAGCTGGTGGACTTGATGCCTACAGGAGGAGATGATCCTGATAGTGACTTTAAAGTGGATAATGTTGGTGTGTTGAGATTCCGGGGCAGAATTTGTGTGCCGGATAATTGAAAAATGCAATCCTAGAGGAAAGTCATCAAAGTAGCTTGATTATTCATCCGGGAGCCACAAAAATGTACCATGATTTGAAGAAGTTGTTTTGGTGGTCCGGTATGAAGAAGGGCATAGCTCAGTTTGTCTATGCTTGCTTGACATGTCAGAAGTCGAAAGTGGAGCACCATAAGCCTTCGGGATTAATGCAACCGTTAGAAATTTCGGAATGGAAATGGGACAGTATTGCTATGGATTTTGTTACTGGTTTGCCAAATACGGCAAGAGGCTTTGATGCTATTTGGGTAGTGGTGGATCGACTTATGAAATCCGCTCATTTTATACCAATTAACATCAGTTTCCCGTTGTCAAAGCTGGCAGAGATTTATATCAGAATAATTGTGAAGTTACTTGGTGTTCCGTCGAGCTTGGTGTTCCGTCGAGCATAGTGTCGGATAGAGATCCGAGGTTTACTTCAGAATTTTGGAAGAGCCTGCAGGAAGCCTTGGGTTCTAAATTGAAGTTGAGCTCGGCTTATCATCCACAGACCGATGGTCAGTCAGAGAGGACTATTCAGTCGTTGGAGGATTTGCTGAGAGCCTGTGTATTGGAAAAAGGTGGTGCGTGGGATACTCATTTGCCATTGATTGAGTTCACGTATAATAACAGTCACCATTCTAGCATTAGGATGGCACCTTTCGAAGCTTTGTATGGTAGGAGGTGTAGGACACCTCTGTGTTAGTATGAAACAGGTGAGAATGTGGTACTTGGACCAGAAATTGTGCAACAGACTACTGAGACAATTCAGATGATCTGCGAGAAGATGAAAATGTCTCAGAGTAGACAGAAAAGTTATCATGATAATCGGAAGAAAGACTTGGAATTCAATGAAGGGGATCACGTGTTCCTGAGAGTTAACCCAGTGACCGGTGTTGGGCGTGCATTGAAATCAAAGAAGCTGGATCCTAAGTTTATTGGGTCGTATCAGATTTTGCAAAGGGTGGGCGCAGTTGCATATAGGGTGGCGTTGCCGCCTGAACTTTCGAACTTGCATGACGTGTTTCATGTGTCGCAACTTCGGAAGTATGTATCTGATCCATCTCATGTTATCCAGAGGGATGAGGTGCAGATTAGAGATAATCTCACGGTGGAGGCGATGCCAATAAGGATCGAGGATCGCAAGATGAAGCAACTCAAAGGAAAGGAGATTCCTTTGGTGAAAGTAGCTTGGCGAGGAGCTGCTGGGGGAAGTGTTACCTGGGAGCTGGAGAGCAGGATGCGAGAGTCGTATCCGGAGCTATTTCCATCAGGTACATTTTCGAGGACGAAAATAATTTAAGTGGGGGAGAGTTGTTGATGACACTGAATTTCACCGTATTTTTGACTCCGATTTCGCATGCATTCTTAGTCTTTTAATGTCATTTTATTATGTTATTATTATGTTTTTCTTTGTTTTCAGGTTTTTAGTCTAATCAGAGCCCCGAGCGAGAAAAGGAGCGAAAAGGAAGTCGAAATGAGCTAAAATAGAGAAAATCAGCATTTTACACTTATGGCATCCACTATGGCGGCCGCCACAGGGTCTTCCATGATGTGGCCATGTCTCAAACTCCTCCCAACTGTTTTTCCCCACGATCTCCAACTGCCCAAGCAAGTTTACACTCATGGCGGGCGCCATGGTGTTGTGGCGGGCGCCACAAGAACAAAGCGAGTTCCCTCCCAAATTCAAATGCTAGGGGCATCCTTGTCTTTTCCACATGTTTCCTTGCCTATAAATAGGACTTTAGATTTTCGTTTTTCTTCATCCAAGTTTAGTTGTTCATAAGCATATATCAGTGTAATAGTGGTAATCGCTTCACATCGAGGTGTTACTACATTCGAGAGATCGAGTCTGTAAGAGCCTGTGAGACTAAGTCTTGGAGCACTCTGGAAGGAAGTTAATCCTGCCGCCATTTTACTTTCAGTTCGCATTGTATTCAACCACTCCGATTGGAGCAGGTTTTTATTACTTTACCTTTTATCAACTTTATTTCTTGCACTGTCTTTTAATTTCATTTACTTTCCGCACTCGCTTTAATTTCATTTACTTTCCGCACTCGCACTTAAATACCTTTTTTATGAAAAATCTAAAAATGAACTTTTACTTTACCATGTCTGGCTAATTTTATAAAGGTTAGAATGTGAAGATCATAACCGAACCGATAATCTGTACAATTGTTAGTGGAAACACTTAAGGGCTATTTTAACTTTCAATATAAGTTTTCCTGTTCTTAAATTCCGTTGGGTAAGATCGAAAGCCGTCCAACGCCTATCTAAACTTAATTGTTTTTAAACTATTTCAAAAACAGCGAAAGCGCTTTGTTTAGTTTATTAGGAGTTTTTAATTTAAAAAGAAAAGAGATTTTAAAACCATTTTCGGACGCGTTAAGAAGTTTAAAGTCTGGTTCGTAAGGACCTCTTTTTTTTAGAAAATCCAGGTTAAAATACTTTTCAACTTGGTCAAGATACTATATTTCTTAAAAATAGGTTTACTACTCTAACGCAATGCGCGCCTTTTTATCCGTGACAATAAGAGGGTTTGATTAGGGGGTACAACTCGGTTCTGAATACGCGAAAGCGACAGTTCCTGTCAAATTAGTTCTTTTCAAAGTAGAAAACATTGCCCGTAAGTAGTTCTATTAGCAAGTACTTGGATTATCAATTGGTTGTGTGAATTGCATTCGAACCTGTCTTTATCAATTAATTTTAATTACTTTATTTACTACCGTGCACTCTTCAAAACTACTATTTTCAATCACCTTAGATACACACCTTAACAATAGATAGCGATAGATTGACACTTGGTCTCTGTGGATACGATAATCTTTTATATTACTCTGACGCGTTCGTACACTTGCGAAAAAAACACGCATCAAGTTTTTGGCGCCGTTGCCGGGGACCAATTTCGTCAAATTTCGTACCCTGTTGTTATACCGTTTAGACTAAGGAAGTTACCCGCCGGTCAATGCGAAAAACTCGTAGTACCGGAAGTTTAGTAGACCCTCTAGCTGAACCAGAACGTTACGCTCGCGCACGTTTATATTTCCGTAAACTTAGGAAAGCTATGGCCGAAGATCAAAATCAAAGACCTCTTAAGGATTTCGCCCAACCATCCAACGAGGAACCTAGTTCTAGTATAGTAAATCCAGCCATACCAGCTAACAATTTTGAACTTAAACCATCCCTGCTGCAGTTAGTACAGCAGAGACAATTCGCAGGTCTTGCTACAGAGAACCCAAACCAACATTTGAAAAACTTTCTCCAACTAGCAGACACCTTTAAAACCAATGGAGCCCCTCCTGAGGCGATTCGCTTAAGATTATTTCCTTTTTCCCTCAGAGATAAGGCCCTATCTTGGTTAGATTCCCTTCCACCAAATTCCATAACAAGTTGGGAAGACCTTAGAAAAGTATTCCTTGCCAGATATTTTCCCCCGAGTAAGACCGCTGTTCTTCGAAACCAAATAACTAGATTTACCCAAAACCAAGGAGAATCGTTGTTCGAAGCCTAGGAGAGATATAAAGAGATGTTAAGAGCATGCCCACATCATGGTTTAGAAAATTGGTTAATCATTCAAACCTTCTATAATGGACTTCATTATAACACTAAGATGACCATCGACGCCGCCGCCGGTGGCGCACTGATGAACAAACCTTACTCTGAAGCTAGTGCCCTTATCGAAGATATGGCCCAAAACCATCAATCGTGGGGAGTAGAACGAGCGACAGTGGAAAAGAAGGAAGCCCAAGGAGGAATACATGAGTTAAGCTCTATAGACATGATGCAAGCTAAAATGGACGCATTAGCCCTAAAAGTTGAGCATATGTGTACAACCCCGAATACTGCAGCCGCAGTTTCGTCAGATTGTGAGATATGTGGGACGAAAGGACACCAATCCGCAGAATGCAGTCTGTTAAACGAGACCAGCTCTGAACAAGTGAACTACACCCAAGGAAACCCATTTTCAAATACCTATAACCCTGGATGGAGGAATCACCCAAACTTTTCCTATAAGAATAATAACCCTATCCAAAATACTGCCCCTCCGAGACAATCAAGTTATCAAGCCCCAAGATCAAATCAACCTATGCAACCTGTACCACCAAAACCGAGCCTTGAGAAAATCGTGGATAATTTTGCCGCTGCTCAAATCCAACAAAACAAGGAGTTCATGAACCAAAACGTTCATGTTAACGAACTAATTACCCAGTTAGGAACCAAGGTTGACCAAATAATCACTCACAATAAGATGCTTGAAACCCAAATCTCGCAGGTAGCTTTAAACCAAGCCCCTCAGACCACACCTGGAGGACAATTCCCTGGACAACCTCAACAAAACCCGAAAGGACAAGCAAATGCCATTACCCTACGAAGTGGGACCGCTTATGATGAACCTTGCAACCCGAGGTTGAGTGATCCCAAAACTTCTAAGGAAGATGACAACATCCCAGATAAAAAGAAGAAACCAGAGGAATCTGTAAACCAGGAAAGTCAAGAAAAAGGAGAAGAACCCAAAAACAAAACCTATATACCACCCCCGCCATACAAACCACCAATACCATATCCGTAAAGACTTAAACAAACCCAGATCAATAATCAGTATCAGAAATTCATTAAAGTTATAGAAAAACTTCACATAGAAATCCCGTTCACAGAAGCCATTACCCAAATACCATCCTACGCAAAGTTTCTCAAAGACATCCTTACCAATAAACGTAGACTTGATGATCCGAAACCCTTGGAATGTAATTCTATTGCCGAAAATAAATTAGCAAAAAAGGATAAAGATCCTGGAAACTTTTCCATTCCTTGTACTTTGGGGAGTCATGTCATCGAAAAAGCTTTTCTAGACTTAGGAGCTAGTGTGAGCTTAATGCCCTTAGCGGTTTGCGAAAGGTTAAATTTAGGAGAGTTGCAACCTACCAAGATGTCACTTCAATTAGCCGATAGATCTGTTAAATATCCGATAGGCATACTTGAAGACGTCCCTGTTAGGATAGGTCAGCTGTTTATCCCTACTGATTTTGTTGTCATGGACATTAAAGAAGATGATGACATACCAATTCTTCTAGGTAGACCATTCTTATCGACTGCTGGAGCCATAATAGATGTCAAAAAGGGGAAGCTAACCTTTGAGGTAGGGAACGAGAAGATAGAATTTATACTTTCAAAATTTCTTATGGCACCTGTGATAGGAGATGCGTGTTATGCGATAGATATCATTGATGAATGTGTTAGGGAGTTAGAGCAAGAAGAAGTCATTGAAACAATTAAGCTGCCATCAACTCTTATTTTGGAAGATTACAATTATAAGAAACCCTACATCGATGATAACCTTTACGAATGTTTATCCCTTACCCCAGATCCTATGCCTTGCCCTATTAAACCAGCCTTGGAACTTAAGGAACTACCTAAGAACCTGAGATATGAGTTTCTTGATGAAGAAATGAATCGTCCGGTTATAGTTAGTGCTGCCTTGAGACAAAAAGAAACAGATCAACTCTTGGACGTTTTACGAAGATATCCCTCAGCCTTAGGATATAATATCTCTGATCTGAAATGTATAAGTCCATCCGTATGCATGCATCGGATTTCGCTCGAAGTAGATTCAAAACCTTCCAGAGAGCACCAGAGAAGGATAAACCCTATACTGAGTGATGTTGTCAAAAAGGAAGTTCTGAAGTTGCTTGAAGCAGGTATAATATATCAGATCTCGGACAGTAAGTGGGTGAGCCCTGTGCATGTGGTACCCAAGAAGGGAGGCATCACAGTTGTGCAAAATGAGAAAGGTGAACAAATAGCAAAGCGGATAGAAGGAGGTTGGCGTATCTGCATAGACTATAGAAAGTTAAATAAAGCAACTAGGAAGGATCATTTCCCTTTACCGTTCATAGACCAGATGTTAGAACGTCTTGCCAGACACTCTTACTTCTGCTATCTAGACGGGTATTCGGGATTCTTTCAAATACCTATACATCCAGAAGATCAAGAAAAAACTACCTTTACATGCCCTTTTGGAACTTTTGCCTACAGACGAATGCCTTTTGGACTCTGTAATGCCCCTGCTACTTTCCAACGTTGCATGATGTCAATCTTTGCAGATTATCTAGATGGAATCATGGAAGTATTTATGGATGATTTCTCGTTTTGCGGTTTTGATTTCCAAAATTGTCTTATCAACCTTGAGAAAATCCTGGAAAGATGTGTGGAGGTGAACCTTGTGCTGAATTGGGAAAAATGCCATTTCATGGTGACTGAAGGAATTGTTTTAGGACATATAATCTCCGAAAGAGGTATAGAGGTAGATAAAGCAAAAATAGAAGTTATAGAGAACCTAAAACCCCCCAAGACTATCAGGGAAGTTAGAAGTTTCCTTGGACACGCTGGATTCTACCGCCGTTTCATCAAGGACTTCTCCAAAATAACAAAACCTTTAACTGGCCTGTTAATGAAAGATGCTGAATTCATCTTTGATGAAAAATGCAATGAAGCATTCAACCTTTTGAAGCAAGCATTGATTTCAGCACCCATTATGAAACCCCCTGATTGGTCTGAACCGTTTGAGATAATGTGTGACGCCAGTGATTACGCTGTAGGAGCCGTTCTAGGTCAGAGAAAAGATAAAAGATTACATGTAATATATTATGCCAGTAGAACCCTAGACGCCGCCCAGCTCAATTACGCAACAACCGAGAAAGAACTCCTAGCTGTAGTTTTCGCTATAGACAAATTTAGATCATATCTAGTAGGAGCCAAAATTATAGTTTACACCGATCATGCTGCCATCCGTTACCTACTAAGTAAAAAAGATGCTAAACCCAGGTTACTTCGATGGATTTTGTTGCTACAAGAGTTCGACTTAGATATCCGAGATAAAAAAAGGCACAGAAAATGTAGTAGCCGATCACCTATCTAGGCTAGAATACCTGAATCCTGAATTAGTACCCATAAATGATGATTTTGCCTATGATAGATTGATAGCCCAGTTGGAAACCATTGAAGATAAAGAACCAGACCCTCATGAGCACTTCCAAAAAACCTTAGCTGTAAGTAACGTGCCCTGGTACGCTGATTTTGTTAATTACCTAGCCGCTGATATCATACCCCCTGATCTCGATTACCACAAGAAGAAGAAGTTCTTAAGTGATGTTAGAAATTTCTATTGGGATGAGCCACTTCTTTTCAAGAGAGGTAAAGATGGCATTTTCCGCCGTTGCGTTCCAGAAGACGAGGTAGAAAATATAATTCAGCATTGTCACTCTGCACCTTATGGTGGACATGCAAGCACCTCTAAGACCTACGCCAAGATTCTTCAAGCTGGCCTATTCTGGCCTACCATGTGGCGTGATGTCCATGCTTACATTGTCAAATGTGATAGATGCCAACGCACAGGAAATATATCAAGACGCGACGAAATACCTTTAAGAAACATCCAAGAAGTAGAACTCTTCGACGTATGGGGTATAGATTTCATGGGACCATTCCCACCATCTTTAGGAAACAAGTATATCTTAGTTGCAGTAGACTACGTGTCTAAATGGATTGAAGCGATAGCTGCACCCACAAACGACACTAGAGTAGTGATTAAATTATTTAAAAATTATATATTCCCCAGATTTGGAACACCCCGTTTAGTTATAAGTGATGGAGGATCTCACTTCATATCAAGAATATTTGATAAGCTTTTAAGCAAGTATGGAGTTAAGCATAGAGTAGCAACACCATATCACCCACAGACTAGTGGCCAAGTGGAAGTATCTAATAGGGAGATTAAACAAATTTTAGAAAAAACTGTCTCTGTATCCAGAAAAGATTGGTCGCAAAAGCTTCAAGAGGCTTTATGGGCCTACAGAACCGCTTTCAAAACCCCTATAGGAACAACCCCCTACCAACTAGTCTATGGAAAATCTTGTCATTTACCTTTTGAGTTAGAGCATAAGGCCTATTGGGCCATTAAAACTTTGAATTTGGATTACCTAACTGCTGGTGAGAAACGTATCCTTGACATCCACAAATTGGAAGAACTCAGACAGCAAGCCTACGAGAATGCCATAATATACAAAGAAAGAACAAAAGCTTGGCACGACAAAAGAATCGTAAGAAAAGACTTCAACTTAGGCGACCCTGTTCTCCTGTTCAATTCTAGGCTACGACTCTTCCCAGGAAAGCTCCGTTCAAGATGGACTGGCCCCTTCAAAGTATCAAAAATTCTGAGGTCTGGAGCTGTTGAAATAAAAAACGAGACATGTAAACCATTCATCGTCAATGGACAAAGACTGAAGCTCTACGAAGGAGGAGACATTCCAACAACCTACTCCAGCCACACTCTAAGTGATCCACTAATCCCGACAAGAGATGTTTAAGTTCCAGTCGTCAAGCTAACGACGTTAAACAAGCGCTGCATGGGAGGCAACCCATGATTTTCTTACCTTATTTACTCTTTCTACATTTTGTTTTATTTTATTTCTTGTTATATTTTGTCAGGACTAATGTTTAAAATGTTTGTGTTTTACAGGACTTTCTTCCTAACTCTGTGCAGAATGCAGAACTTTGACGACATGCATGTGACTTTCAGGAATGACGCCCAGAGAGAGCGTTACTTTGTCCACTTCAGACGTCCTATGGCACCTACGAGGTACCCAGATCAGGCTTGCATGGAGGCTTTAGGCATTGAGCCTAGTGTCAGATTCTTATGCCACCAGCTTCAATGGGACCAGTTCGACGACCTGAACAACACCTATAGGAACCTCACTTTGGAGTTCCTCAGCTCGTTTTCTTATGACCCCTGGGCCGGACCAGATGGATGTGCTATTTTCAGGTTATTTGGGACTGAGTACTCCTTCACTCATAAGGAGTTTGGTGATTTATTAGGTTTTCAGACGACCCCTGATGCTATTCCTGAGACACCTATGGGATACTTTCTGAGTAGGGAAGTGGAGAAGTTCTGGAGTGATATCTCTGGTGGAGGGAGTCAGGATCCTTCCACCCAGTTCTCACATGTTATCCACAACCCTGCATTGAGGTATTTTCAGATGATCATAGCACACTCTTTCTTTGGATTGCCAGATGCTGAGACCTTGCTTAGTGAGGAGGAGGTCTTTCTACTGTTTTGTGCGACCCAGTCACGTCCTATGGCATGTGGGAACTTTCTGCTGAAAGGTCTTAGCAGTATTGCCAGGTCATCAGTAGGTATTATTCATGTGGGAGGTATTGTTACCCAGATTGCTGCTGCTTTAGGCCTTTCGCGTAAGTTGTTACATCTCAGGGTTTTCTGTGAATACACCACCATGGACGTTGATTTCTGCCTAGACAGAGGGTTGATAAGGAGAGCCTCTGCAAACCCCAACCAGTTCAGATTGTTGATCGACAACGAGGCTGTTCATTACTTTTTGCTGCCTGATCCGATGATGACCAGTGTTCATGACCCAGCTAATTGGAGATATGCTTTGGAGGGTTATGGAGAGACTATTGAGGAGCCTAGATCGCCTCCTATTGCTGAGTACACCCCTACACCTCCGTCTCCCAAAATCACTGTATTATCTAATAATTTGTCTTTGCAGCCACCCGATTTATACACCCAGGTTGTTGAGCTCCGCAGAGAGACTGCCAAGCTCAAGCAGGAGGTAGCTGATCTTGCTTTGCAGATTGAGGTATCTGATCTCACTCATGCTACTGAGGCAGACTCTTTATACCAGGAGATCGGAGAGCTTCGTCGCGAGATCGCTGAGCTTCGTGGATCCAGCCAGGCAGAGGAGCCAGCTGATTGATCATATTGCCCTGACTTACTACTCTATTATTTACTATTCAGTATTTCTGCGTTTTCTTTACTTTTTAGCATATCTGGACACATTTCGTATTTTCGCATTTCCTATATTTCCTATGTACTTTGATTTTATATATATATATATATATATATATATATATATATTATGTGTGTTTTTATTTTTCCTTTTATATATATATATCCAATAATAATGTTATTTTTCTTAATATTTGATTTTTATTTCCACAAAAATTGTGCAAGTCCCGTGTTGAAGAAGAAAGCAAATGAGAACGCTATCGGGACCCCCGAGACGCAAAAGGTAAGAGAGGCCCATTCCAAAATTCAAAATTTTGGCCCAGGTCCGAAAATGACCTTATGGCGCCCGCCATAGCCTTATGGCGCCCGCCACGGCGTCCTGGTAAATACGGGGGAGAACTACATCTTCCACCATTTTTGAACCTCTAAACTCCCAAAACCCATTTTTCTCCTTTTCCAAAACTCCATTAAAACTCACAAAAGCTCCCACATTTATTTAATACCCACTATCCATTAACCCTTTCAAACTTCCATTTGAAATTCCACCAATTAAATTCCATAAAAATCTCACCTTTACCAACTTATATTTAAACCCATCTTCACTATCTTCAAATCAATTCAAGGAGCAAGCTATGGAGTTCGAAGGATATATTTTGCGAGAAGGAAAACCCGGGGATAGGCAGAGGAGGAATATTCAAAGGCTTCAAGGTCGAGAAATTCTCTCGACGAGGTACGTGGACGACAACTGTCTCTATACCTTGGGTATTTATCATAGTGTTTATCATTTACTTGATTTTTTGGGACTGCACTCTATTTTTGAAAACCGAGAACCAACCTTTGAGAAACTGACAGTTGAGTTTTTAAGTTCTTTGATCTACACTGTCCACCCTAACACTGCTAGCACAGTCGGTACTGTCCAATTTAGAATGTTTGGAATAGAATATAAGTACAGTACTAACGAACTAACAAGTCTGTTAGGGATTCCTCTTTGGGAAGGTGCTATTTGTGAGACCCCTTTGGATGACGGATGGTCGGTCGATGCATTTCTTTTTTGGCAGAGATTGTCAAATAATTTAATAACTTCTTTTGAAGGAATTCTTGCATCGACCATCCACAACCCGGCCATCAGAGTTTTTAGATACCTGTTGGCACGTACTATTTTTGGCCGGGATAATCCAAATAAGGTTAATGCTAAAGAGCTTCAGTTTTTACAAGGAAGTCTCACTAATAGAAGAATCAATCCGGTCCCGTTTATGCTTTCTCACATGTCTGTTACTATTAATAAAGCAGGACCGATTGTTTTTGGAGGACTGATTACGTCTATTGCTCGGGCCCTTAACTTGAACAATAAGATAGCCACACTAGAGCCCTTAACTCCTCGCACAATCAACCTAAAATTTCTAAAAGATATGAAATTGTGCCGAGCGAGAAGAGAGGGTGGTTTTGTATTGATGATCCATGGTGTAGCTATCCCATCTGTTGCCTTGCCCTGCAGTAGACGTACCGATGTACGTAATGAAAGGAACTGGACCTATGATTTAAATGCTCCACCTGTTCTAGGTCCACTTCCTCCTAATATTCCTGATACGGAGGGACACGACACTGACGAAGAATTTGAGCGGAGAGATCAGTCTCCCATACCTCATGTGTCCCCCCATCATCCTTCACCACCACACACCACACCCTCTTCCTCTAACCCTTTTGCAGGTTCAGTCCCTGGATCCTATGTCACTGAGGAGATGTGGCGTGACCTTATGGCTAGAGAAGAAAGGCGAGATGACCTTCTCTCTACCATTCAGCAACAACTGACGGATAATATGAGCTTCATGGAAGAATCACAACGGAGGATAGATCGATCCTTCGAGTCCGTTTCTCACACCTTGCTTGCGATAGCAAACGAGCAATCCCGTCAGCAAGACTTCAACCGCCGGCATTACGAGCTTATGGAGGCTACTCAAGGTTCCGTTCTAGGTAACCTTCGACAGGTCAGAGATGCCCAGGCAGCCTTATCAGCCCGATTGGATCGGAGAGACCAGCATCGTAGCAGATCCCGTCGTCCCAGGCATTCCCAGCAGGACGACGAGGGCACCAGTGGTCCACATCAGTAGTTTTACAGGTTACTCTCCTTATCTTATTTCGAAACATTGGGGACAATGTTCGATTTAAGTGTGGGAGGGGATTTTATTGCTTTCTATTTTATTGCTTTCTATTTCCATTTTTTTAGTTAGTTGTTTATTTCTTGTTTTTGTCTATGTCTTTTTTCTAGAAAATGCATGAGTCTGACGAGTCACCAGTACAGTGTATCCCTAGTGCACCCTCATTTTTCCCCATTTCTTTAGCCCTAAAAAAAAAAAAAAAAAAAAAAAATTTTTTGCAAAAAGAAAACATTGTTGTTCTACACGTTTTTTGGGCTTTAAGACAGGTTTGGATTAGGATGTGGTGACTTAGGTGAACTTTTTGAAACATTAGTATCGTTTTAGCACCGTAGACTTCACGAATATAGGAATCATTCTAAAACCCCATGTACCATGGCCTTAATCATCATTTCCAAATTTGTCCTAAGTAGTTTATTTCTGCAGTCAGCTCCGGCCTAAGCATGTTCTACGTAGGGGACCGATGAACATAAGTGAATGATCCAGTAAAATAAATAAAGAATAAGGCAAACTCCGGATAGATGACCCTCACAAGGTCGTTTAACCCAAAAAGTTGAATTGTTGCCACACAAAAAAATATAATTTTAGCTCACCCATTGTTAGTTGGTTCAGAGGTATCTGGCGCTGAACTCGGTAGGGCGGATTACGATCCGATCCCCCACAACTGCATTTGAGTTAAATAAAAGGGTTTACACAGTCTTATGTGCCAGAAACCCTATGTTTTGGATCAGAATCACTAACAGATCACTCTACTATGAAACATGTACGGATAACGGGCTTAATGTGATTGCGCCTAAATGAAAAGGACCCAAAAAAGAGATGAAGAGGTAGGCCTAGTTATTGTGGGATGGTACGGTTGATTAATATAAGAATGAAGTTTATGTCCGCCTCTGCGGATAAGTGTCATTATGATACCCTTGGTTCACTTAGTACCTGTCACTGCATCCTGACTTGAACTTAGAAGCCCTTTTTGCCCGAATCACGTGTCAGCACTAGTTTTCTTACTTTGAGCTTTAAATGTTTTGCTTGAGGACAAGCAAAGGTCTAAGTGTGGGAGAATTTGATGACACTGAATTTCACCGTATTTTTTACTCCGATTTCGCATGCATTCTTAGTCTTTTAATGTCATTTTATTATGTTATTATTATGTTTTTCTTTGTTTTCAGGTTTTTAGTCTAATCAGAGCCCCGAGCGAGAAAAGGAGCGAAAAGGAAGTCGAAATGAGCTAAAATAGAGAAAATCAGCATTTTACACTTATGGCATCCACTATGGCGGCCGCCACAGGGTCTTCCATGACGTGGCCATGTCTCAAACTCCTCCAAACTGTTTTTCCCCATGATCTCCAACTGCCCAAGCAAGTTTACACTCATGGCAGGCGCCATGGTGTTGTGGCGGGCGCCACAAGAACAAAGCGAGTTCCCTCCCAAATTCAAATGCTAGGGGCATCCTTGTCTTTTCCACATGTTTCCTTGCCTATAAATAGGACTTTAGATTTTCGTTTTTCTTCATCCAAGTTTAGTTGTTCATAAGCATATATCAGTGTAATAGTGGTAATCGCTTCACATCGAGGTGTTACTACATTCGAGAGATCGAGTCTGTAAGAGCCTGTGAGACTAAGTCTTGGAGCACTCTGGAAGGAAGTTAATCCTGCCGCCATTTTACTTTCAGTTCGCATTGTATTCAACCACTCCGATTGGAGCAGGTTTTTATTACTTTACCTTTTATCAACTTTATTTCTTGCACTGTCTTTTAATTTCATTTACTTTCCGCACTCGCTTTAATTTCATTTACTTTCCGCACTCGCACTTAAATACCTTTTTTATGAAAAATCTAAAAATGAACTTTTACTTTACCATGTCTGGCTAATTTTATAAAGGTTAGAATGTGAAGATCATAACCGAACCGATAATCTGTACAATTGTTAGTGGAAACACTTAAGGGCTATTTTAACTTTCAATATAAGTTTTCCTGTTCTTAAATTCCGTTGGGTAAGATCGAAAGCCGTCCAACGCCTATCTAAACTTAATTGTTTTTAAACTATTTCAAAAACAGCGAAAGCGCTTTGTTTAGTTTATTAGGAGTTTTTAATTTAAAAAGAAAAGAGATTTTAAAACCATTTTCGGACGCGTTAAGAAGTTTAAAGTCTGGTTCGTAAGGACCTTTTTTTTTTAGAAAATCCAGGTTAAAATACTTTTCAACTTGGTCAAGATACTATATTTCTTAAAAATAGGTTTACTACTCTAACGCAATGCGCGCCTTTTTATCCGTGACAATAAGAGGGTTTGATTAGGGGGTACAACTCGGTTCTGAATACGCGAAAGCGAAAGTTCCTGTCAAATTAGTTCTTTTCAAAGTAGAAAACATTGCCCGTAAGTAGTTCTATTAGCAAGTACTTGGATTATCAATTGGTTGTGTGAATTGCATTCGAACCTGTCTTTATCAATTAATTTTAATTACTTTATTTACTACCGTGCACTCTTCAAAACTACTATTTTCAATCACCTTAGATACACACCTTAACAATAGATAGCGATAGATTGACACTTGGTCTCTGTGGATACGATAATCTTTTATATTACTCTGACGCGTTCGTACACTTGCGAAAAAAACACGCATCAGTTGTAACACCCCATTTTTAATTATTTAATCGTCATGTTATTTTCCGTTGTCTGGCCTTGTTAGGGGAGGTGTGTGCGTGGTTGGGCGCGTAGGCGTGTGGTCCTTAGTGAGAGGGTAGATTAGAGGTGTCGAGAGTAATTTTGGAGTATGAGTAGTAATAGTATTATTATTATTATTATTATTATTATTATTATTATTATTATTATTATTATCACTGGTAGTATTATGATTATTATGTGAATAAAATTACTAGCAATATTATTATTTTTGTTAAACTAAAAATCTGATCTAGTTAAGTGGATAGTGGGCTAGTGGAGAAAAGAAGGGTAGGTTAGTGATTAAACAGAAATTAGTAAGGGTTAGTGGGATGGTTAATCAAAACAAAACAGTTTTCACATAAGAACAAGAAAGAGCTAGGGAAGGAAGAACAAGGGTGCTAGGGCAAGGTTTCTTCACCAATTCTCGCATAATTTTATCAGTAATTCAGGTAAGGGGGAGAATGAATTCTCTAATGGGTGATAATGACATGAGAGGGTAGTGAGGAGTCCTTATCCTCATAGGAATTTTGTATGTATGTTCTGTATGTGCATTTTGAATTTTGTTGTGAATGTGTTATTGTTAACTTGGTTTGAATTAGGTGATAATTCTATAAAAATTGTGTTGTACTGTCATGGACTGTGAATAGGAAAACATGTTGTTATGGTGATACGAACATTGGTGTACAGGGTTGATTTCGGGGTAAACTGAAATCATAAAATTACGGTGTTAGGAATACTTGATAATGTAGTAATTACAAGGCTGGAATATAATGTGAGATGATAGTCTTAAAATTAATGCAGAGTAATTTTTAGGACTGAATGTAGAACGTAGGCGTGAGGCAGTGGAGACGAGAGCAGAATTCTGAATTCTGCTTAGAACACGTATGACGATTGTGAGACTAGGGAGACGGCCGGCATGGGTGTGACGACCGTAATGGGTGTGTGACGACCGTCATGGGATTAATTGCGTGTGACGAGGGTCATGGGAGTGTGACGACTGTCACACTGTGCAGTCTAGAATTTTCTTTACTTTCCTTCTGTGATGTGTTTGCAGTGCATTCCTTTCCTGTTGCTTAGCTTAAGGGGGGGGAGGGGGAGGGGGTTAGTACATATGTCAGCAATTAATGTCCACACATAGAATGAGTAATAAAATTGGAATTTAGGAAAATAATCGGGTACTTAGTTGATTAATACAGTTTGGATTATTTCTTTGGTGTGTTAATGAATTGAATGTAAGAATATTGGTGTTGGTGTATATTATGGCGACTATGCACTTCAGGTGTGATCAGGAGGATCGTGTGCATATGCGTTACTATTACACATGTGTCTATATGCATAATTGTGTCATGCATTTCATGGTGTTGGTGGGATGAATCATTGCTCAGGAGAAGTGTATGTGATTCATCCGTACTCCGATATGGAGAATGGTGGGGATAGATCATTGCCAAGTAGGGGTGTATGTGATCTATCCGGGTTCGATTGAATGAACCATGATGTTGGTACCACATGCATTGTGTCTAATGTTGAGTCGCATTGCATCATTATTAATATGTGTTGTTTGTATGGTGATGATTTGTGGACCAGTGGGTCGTAATTCGTATGATTGTGTGTGAATACCTACTCTTATCATGTATTGTTCACCTCTAATTATTGAATGTAATTCTCACCCCTTTGTTGTTGTGGTGTCTGTGCTTCTTCGGAAGTATAGATAATCCAGGTACTTAGGTTGCTGGAGTGCGTGTTTCTTGTTCGAGTCGTAGGAGTCGCTCTGATACATAAGACGAGAATTGTGGGGATTTCAATCATTTGTTATTTGTCTTTTTTTTTGTTACGTATCTTGTTTTTTATTAATTTATGGTGAACCACTATTTTATGTGGAGTTTCTTGAAGTTGTTGGCATGTGGCCGTGAAATGGATAAATAAATTATTTCTGCTGTTTATTTCATTTAATAAAAGGAGTTTTGATGTTGGTTTTATGAATGTGGCATCCTACTTTATTTTTGGTGCAAAAACTCTGATTATTTCATAGAATTTTGTGTATTTTTCATAAATGGGAAAGTGGGGTGTTACAAGATGAGTGTTGCAGTACAATAAAGCGGGATGGAGGTTGTCTACTCTAACTTGATATCATTGATTAAGTATATGAGAACATGGAACTTTTGTTCTGTTATAGGGAGGAAGTTCTTCTAAGTGGCAGAAGGAAGAGCTGAATTCTTCAGCTGGATGTCTGATCAGATGTTGTAACATCAAGCAGAAATTTCAGGGTCTTAGTTAATGTTGTGACGCATCATCGTAAGATAAGTTGATCTTCTCAGAAATAAATGGAATTAATGCTTCAAGAAGGAGTAGATGTTACATGTCTAAGTCTTGATGTATCTAAGATGGCTTGCTATGGAGTAAGTGGATTATGTAACTTGAATATTAGGTTTCATTGGTGGATAAGGAGATTTTCTGGAACTCTGAAGAAAGCTGAGATTAATCAAACAGTGGTATTTGGTTGATCTCTATCGTGCATTCAAGCAGGGTGCTTGGAACTAATTACTCTTGTGCAGAAAGGTAGTTGGTTGAAAATTAAGGAGGTTCTGGTTCTGTTCATATCTTGGAGCTTGTGGTAGAAGCCCTAAGTTGCTTATGGAAGGTTACCTTCTTTTGGGAGTTGAATGAGAGTTTATTTCTCTCTTTGGTTGTCCGGAGTTGTTATTGATCAAGCCGGTGGAGATGTGTTCTCTGAAGATCTTCAGTTGGATTACTATGCAGATAGTAAGTCCAGTGGTAATTGTATCAAGAACCATAGTGTATGGTGTCTGTGATATGACCAGGATGTTCTAACTGATGTTAGAACTTCATTATGGTTTCTGAACTTGGAGTTCAGATTGTGGAAGATGATATTCACCAGTTGAATCATAAGTGTTCTATCTTATCATATGGGAGAATGATAAGTTGAAGACTGTCTTGGATCATGAGGTGTTTATCTGGAAGACTGACTCTTGTTGAGGTTAGAATGCTTGTGGAGAGGTGGTTTCTTCTGCTACAATTCATGTTAGAGAGAAGTGGATCAGTTTGGTGCTTGTGAAGCAAGTAAGCTGAGGATCTCTAGGGCATGTGTTTGATGTCCTTCAAATGTGAAGAACATCTGGGCGAGCTAGCAAACTAAGGGGCTCTATTTGTCTCTTTAAGGAATGTGAAGCATTCCAGATTCAATTGGATTGTATCTCAAGGAACAAGGATATATATGGCTGTAAAATTCAAGGTGGATTTGTACAGAGTATGGATAGTTTCTGGATGAGAGGGATCAATGGTGATTTTGGTCTCAATCCAAGAGTTTATTGGTTGTGGTACAAGGATGTGATCCTGGTACTTTCTCATTGTATAATCATGAAGCTGTCATGGGATATCATGTGGTGACTTTGGGGTGTTTCTTGTTGAAGGATCATCATTTGTGAAAGATAGAGGGAGAACATCTGTCTGTAAATGTACTAGTGTGGTACATGGATTGCTTGAGGATCAAGCATTAAGTGAATGCGTTCAGCATGTGTGTTGAACAGAGGGTGCGCTCTTGAAGACATGAAGATGCGTCTTATGTTTTCCATTTATTTAAGGTGTTCTTCTTGCAAAGGAGCACTGGTTATCTTAGACAGGGGGAGTTGAACTTCTGTTTTAGATATATTGCTGCAGTAGTGCAGTTGTTTATCAACATTGTTTGTGATTTCAAGCAGTTTGTGATAAAATGCCTCTGGTGAGGATGTAATGTCAGACGAGATGTGGTGACATTGCGCTATTGGTATAAGTTCTAGTTGGACTTAGCAGGCTATTCTGATTCTGTCATTGGGTGTCAATGGATTGAATCAGAGTGATACAAGTATCTTGAGAGTCTTTGTTGCTAACTGGGAGATGTTGTGACTGATACAAGTATCTTGGTCAATTATTTTTGTTCTTCTGATTGAAAGGGATTGTGAATATGTATCAGATGCTACAAGAGGGACTAAGAACATTGGTTAGGATGTATGGCTATATCCTCATTGATTACTTTGGACGGTGGAGAGAATGTGTCTTAGGAAACACGTATTAAACATGCGTCTCGGGTAATGCGCATTCCTGGGAAGGTCCTCGTTAAAAGAAGAAGCAGTCAAATGTGATTTAGACGGTGCACTTTTGTCTGTGAAGTTACTTCCTTTCATTTAATGCTCACATTGAATGGACATGTGTTACTTCCAATGGTTCGTTACATCCGAAGAAAAATGCTCTTGTATATAAAGGATGTTCTTGACTCAGGTTGTCTGTGCTGTGTTATCATGGGATTTATCCGCTTCTGGGCTTGTTCAGTTTGGGTATAGGTTTGTCTTGGACATGATTGTCAATTTTTGGCTAAAAAGAAGGAGAAAAGTACAAGGGTTGAGTTTGTCCTTGCAGTTGGTTTGCAAGGATGTTGGACAAAATGTTATGACATTCTGACTGAGTCTCAGGTTTCCCATATGTTCCGAGTCCTTCTTTCGTGTCTTGTGATCTGAGTTATGAACACAGTCGTGCCCTGTGTTCTGAGTTACCCATGTTGGTGTTTGGTTGCTTCAGTCACAAAATTCTCCCCCCCCCCCAAGTGAGGAAGTATAGATTCATGGGAAAGGGGGAATGCATGTCATCCTCTTCTTCATGTACACCAACATGATTGGAGTCACATCAGTATTCCAATAATCATAACCACCACTCAGGGTGAAGAGACGTCAGGAGCACCCTGGGTTTATTGTCCAAAAGGATTTTTAGCCAAAATTTGTCAAAAGGGGAAGAATGTTGCAGACAAAGATGTCAAATACAATGTTCCAACATCCAGATTCGAAAAATATAGCAGATTTTAAATCTGGTGCAAGATTCAAGGAGCGATCACAGCATTGGATCAAGGAATCAACCAACAGAAGATTTGAAGCCCAAAGCAGATGATTATAAAAGAAGACCAAGACCTAGGACTGAATAACTGAACCTATTGTAACACTTTTGTAAAGTAGAATATTGGGTTTAGGGTTTTGAGAGTCGGAGGCTTTCTTGTAAGTCTCCCTCTGTATCGATTTGATACATTGTGGCAGACATAGATACTTGTACAGATTCAGAAACTCGTCAGTAATGAATCGTGTATTGTTCTTGGATGAAGTTTTTAAGTAAATCCGAGTTAGCTTGTTAGTCAATAATGCTTGACTGAACTTTGTATTGAAAGGGGTGTCTTTCAAGTAGGATGATACAGTTATTGTAACTATAACTGTTAGATAATCACATGTTGTGATTTAGGGAGTGAGATGGGTTTCTCTTATCAATTAGATGTGACTTCTAATGATAAAGTCTCCATTGGGTAGTATAGGTAAACCAGAGGTTGTTTACTGTAAACCAGCGGTTGTTTACATAAAACTATACTATTGGTAGTGGACTCTTCTTCCTGGCTGGGTATGCCCCCAGATGTAGGTGATTTACACCGAACTGGGTTATCATATTCTGTGTTGTTTATCATTATGCAATTTATAGTTCAGTTTTGATTAACATGTTGCAATAGATGTCATAACATCTGTCTTGCTGCTGTTACTGATATTCTGCATATCAGTTTGTGTGTTCTGCTCTTGTTTTAAAGTTGTGCAGAGAACAATGTCTTGACATGTGTTAGGACATCTGCTATCTGTTATGTCAGAATTTCACACTTGATAAATTCCAACTCCCTATGGTGATCCCTATTTGATCCAAAAGCCGTTTCTACTTGCCTATAATCATGCATAATCATCTTGATGTGATCCACCATATTCGTCGGTCTAGAATAATTCCCACCATGCATTTTTTTATTGTGCCACATCCAAAGGTTGTGACAAGCATGAGCCCAAAAATTATTCCAATCATTTTCTTTCTGCCACCCTATATTCTCACGTAAATTACTATGAATCCAATGCTTTAGATCACATGCAAAAAAGGAAAATCTTTTGTTAGTGTGAACCTCCATTAACCATATCGCCATAGCACGCAGGCAATCCCTCAAGACATGTAATGTATCTTCCTCTACATCTCCACAAAAAGAGAACATTGCACTTCCAACACCAAACCTAGCCTTCTTAAAATTTGTAAGAAGCCCATCATGAATTATGGGCCAAATAAGGGCCTGCATGTGTTGAGTAACTTGGAGCTTCCAAATAACTTGCCAATCTTCCACATCTTTTTTTGCATACTGATTATCAAGAAAGCAGTGCATTTCCTTCATATAAAAGTTATTACTATGCTCACCAATGCAAGCAATCTCATCAGGCTCAGCATCAATGGAGGGAAAGACAATACTCGTAATGCACAACCGAACATCCATAGGTAACCAAGAGCTGAGTGCATCCTAATTCCATCTGTCATTCTCCAACATTAAGTCACACACAAGAGCAGCTTGTAGGTGATCTTAGATCGTGAGATTCAGGCCTGAAACCTTAAGATCATGGGAAATCCAATTGTCATTCCAAGCATGAATGTCCATGCCATTTCCAACATACCACATCTTATTCTTTACCACTGTAGGCCAACTTTTAACCAAATATTTCGACAAACTGGAATCAGCATTTCTTCTGATCATATTGGTATGATCACGTTGCCTACCATACTTCCCCCACATGACATGTTTCCTGTCACACCCTAATTTTTAACCCTAAGATCCCACCTCATTTGCATCATTTTTCATAGCATACATCATCTCATGTGTGAGTTTTTATGCATTTACTAACTCTTTTAAATTCAAGAACATGTGCTTTGGTTGTGTTTTGATCAAAGTTAGGGTTTTGCCCTCAAGAAGTTAACTAGTCAAAGAATTGTGGGATCCTCAATCTCTCAAACCCTAATTCATCCAACATTGTTCAAGGGTCTCACCTCATCAATAATCAAGTGCAATATTGCATTAAATCAAGATCAATAAGTCCCAAGTCATCAAATGCATCCAAATTAGAGTTTTGTCCTGATTCAGTCTATGGGTTGACTTTTGGAGCAAGGCATGTTTCAAGGACATCAAATTCATCATATTAGTCCATTCATATGATTGGATTGATCCAATAAGTGTGGTTCATAAGCAGTGGAAGAATTCAAGTTCATCAGATGAAAAGTCAACTGTTCCCCAAAGTCAAAATTTGGCTTTTGGAATTTTTGGTCAAACATGGACTCCTCAAGTCAAGGATCATGATAATATGTGATTTGGATCATGATCAATCAAGAAAATCAAAGAAAACATCCAAAGATCATGATTTGGAAAAATTAGGTTTCTTGAATTTTTCTAAGTTATGAAAATCCTATGATTTTTGCCCTATTTTCCAAGTCCATAACTTCCTCCTCAAGCAACCATTTTCTGTGCTCCAAAGACCAAATTGAAGATCTTGTTTCATACTTCAACTTTGTCCTAGGGGATGATTTCCAAAAAGTGCATGGATAAAGATATGTGAGGCCATGAAGTAATGGATCCATTTGATTTTGAACAAAAACACTTAGAAATTTTTTCAACAAGTTCTGACTATGTCATTGTTAGCCAGCAGATTTCGACTGGACCTATGGGCAAGCGAAATCAGGGAAACATGAAGTCGATCGACGCCAACCACAAGCAGAAGGAGAGTGTATCGACGCAGGGATTGGAGAAATTAACAGGACGAGAGACCGTCGAAGCAGCTTCGAGATGACATTTCAACAGATTGGCACGTCGAAGGTTTGCGCGGGAAAAATTCAAATATGGCCAAGTGCGAACAGTTGAAGAGACGTGGTTGACACCTGTCGACAGCAGAATCGGTTGACGGTTCATTTTTGTTACTATATAAGCAAGGCTCTTAGTGAGTTTTAGGGGTTGCATTTGTAACATTGCAATGGAAAAACACTCAAAGCATCTAGCGTTACGAGAAACGAGTCACACTCCTGCAAAATGTATTACTTGCGTCCCATTTTTGTTTAATGTAATTTATCTTATCAAGCCATTTACATTTAAACTTGTCTTTTACTTATTTTTTCATTTACAACTTCCTGCATTTAATTTTGTTCTTCCCCTCTCCAACTCACTAAAACCTCTTCGACCCCCAATTATGTTCTATTTCTCTCCTCACCCCAAACTCTATTATTCGATAACTAATCATGAAATACTACCGTCTAAACACGAGAGTCCGGGATTCCGTAGCCGATCCCGCAAGTAAACTTGCGTTAGGAGGCTAGAGGTTGTTCGCGCGAAATCCAGCGCGAACAAATTGGCACACCCTGTGGGACCCATTTGTGTTAAGTGCGATTTATGCTATTACGGAGTGGTAAGATGGTAAGGCCATATCCAAGTAATGAACAATCCCTAAGGGGTAACCTAGTTGTGTCACAAGTGACCAGTATTAGTGACATCTCGACAACCGCAGTTACGATTGTGTTGAGTAGTCCTATCTTGTCGACACCTCAGACGGAAAGTCCAAGGACGACATCAACAGGAACGTATGAGCCCCATACACCCAACGTTACAATGCCCATTCCATGAACTTATGGCATGCCACCCGAATTTCTGACTGGCATGTGCAACAACATTTCGACATTCAGGGAGGCGTCGTCATCAGCATTCCAGCCTTACCAAGGGTTGGGGCCGTTAACCAATCTACTGTTAGGGTTAGGATTTTTGACTCAGTCAATCCCAACTTTCACATCAAGTTCTGTCACCGTGATGAGAGAAAAAATGGATGAAAGTAACCACAAGATGGTGCACATGCTAACACAGCAAATGGGAACCATACTAAGACCTTTAATCCAAGAATCGACACAGAGTTACCAACAATTGGCAACTCAAATGACTAGAATTGGAGATTTTTTAGGCGCCCCGGGGGCACAGGTCCGACCATGACCCCAGCCTCAGTAGGAGGCACCCCTCCGACAGGAGGAGAGGTTCGATGAAACAGTGGACCAAGAGCCTCCCGAGGTCGAAGAGATTCCTAGGCTGGATCACCGTCCGCCCATGGTAATAGTTAACAGAAACCAAGACCCAGACTATATCGTTAGACAGGTTCTACATAACGTAATGGCCAGAGAACAAAACTTAGAGACCATTGTGGAATGCATCATGGTTCGAAGCGGTGCAAACCCTGGCCTAAGAAGGCCAAACTATGCTTCCCATTTACCTGATTTCGTCTTGCAGACAGAACTACCAAGGGGATGAAAAGTGCCGAAATTCACTAAGTTCACTGGGGATACTGAGGAATCCACGGTTGAACACGTGGCTAGGTACCATACAAAAGCTGGAGACATAGCCAACAATGAAGATTTGAAAATGAAGTATTTTCCAAGCTCCCTAACTAAGAATGCATTTACGTGGTTCACCACGTTGCCACCACAGTCCATCCACACACGAGAACAGTTAGAAAGGTTGTTCCACTAGCAGTTTTACATGGGGTAACTAAAAATCAGTATGAAAGAGTTGGCTAGTGTGAAACGGAAGCCTAAAGAGTCGATCGACCAGTACCTTAACAGGTTCAGGCTTCTGAAAGCTAGATGCTTCACTCAAGTGCCTGAACACGAATTTGTCGAAATAAACGCAGGTGGGCTCGACTATTTGGTTAGGAAAAAACTAGATACACAATATCTTAGAGATATGGCTCAGCTAGCTGACAGGATTCGACAGATCGAACGCCTACGAGCCAAAAAAACCAAAACCGAGAAATATCACAAAAAGGAAAAAGTTTCCTATGTGGCAGCCATCAAAAGTTCGTCTGATGACGAGGGTCCCTTCGACGAAAGTGAGGTCCATGTGGCCGAACTCAAACCAGGTCCCCCATACACGTGTAAATGTTTAAAACCATCAAACGGGAAAAACCCCCATCGAAACTGAGAAAACAGATAAATACGTTGCAAAAACTTACATGTTCGATGTAGCTAAATGCGATGAAATATTTGATGTTTTAGTTAAAGATGGCCAAATAATTGTTCCCCGTGGTTTAAAAGATCCCCTGCTAGAGCAAAAGAAAAAAAGGGGATTTTGTAAGTTTCATAATTTTCTTGGTCATAAAACTTCTCAATGTGTTCTTTTCAGGGATTTGTTGCAAAAGGCTCTGAAGGAAGGCAGGCTACAGTTTGGCGAGAAACCCAAGATAAAGGTCAACACTGATCATTTGAAGGTTGAGGAAGCTCTATACTTTGAACCTTTCGACTGCATGATGGTTGAAGTCGTTGACGTGACGAAATGCATGATGGTTGACACCACTGAGAACACTGAGAAAGAGGGCTTAGTTGGGGTATACCCGCAAGCAGGTGAAGGACTGGACGAGTTCCAGGAAAAGTGCAGAGTAAACGGGTGGAAGGTTGTTTTATGCCCAAGATGTAACGCGGTGTTTGATGAGAAAGCCGCTGAAAGATATGAAGCTAAGAAGAAGAAGGCGTTGGAGGAAAGCAAACCTCCTGTTCCAAAATCTGTGTTCGATAGGGTGAAGGCATCACAGAAAAGTGAGGAATACCGGAGACAGTGCCAGCCTAAAAAAACCAGGACTTTCCTGCCTCCGACAGATATTTCACAAGAAAAATGGGTGGAACCGATCAACCATAAGGGAAGCAAAATGCCGAAATAGAAGGCACTCGGCCTGGAAAAGGAGGCTTAGAACCCGAAGGAAGGAGTCGAGACCAGAGGTTATCATGTGTCCCTAAATTACAAAGGAAAGAATCCCATGACTCGGACTCAGTGGAGACGCTATCAGTGAAACAAGAAAACTGGGAAAGAGGCGTCGACTTCACAGCAAAAACAAGGGTTAATTTCTCAGCTGAGGCCTGTTGAATCTACAGGGAAAAAGAACTAACCACAAAGGGGCGATGGGTCGAGAAAGCCAAAATCGTGGCCAACCAAACATTGGGCATTACGATTAATGCTTCAGGACACAAAGAGGTGATGTCGACTCAAAGCAGCAAGTGTAAGTCCTCCGCCGAGGCATGCAAAGAGCCTGAGTACACCCCCCAATTGGATGAGGAGGAACTAGAATACACCCCTCAGTTGGATGAAGGAGAACCTGAATACACACCCACACCAGATGATGACATGGATGATTATGACCCATATGATGATGAAACATATGATGATTCTTACGGCGAAGACTTTGTCATAAACTATGGCATCATATCAGTACTGCCAGCAGAATATGATAAAGTGTCAGAGGTGTCCGAGGTAGACAAAGACTTCATATCGAACGAGACTGCTAAGCACAAACCTCTGTGCTATTACGTCATGAATAATGGCGTCGGGGAAGAACAAAAGGCAATGTTCGAGAGGCCAACTACGGAAATGATGTATCATCTGAAGCCTTTGTTCATAAGAGCCAAAGTTGACGGACTCCCAGTCAACAAGGTGTTTATAGACGGGGGACAGTCGTTAACCTGATGCCTCATACAATATTTACAAAGATGGGGAGGAAGAATGATGAGCTCTAGCAACACAACATGGTTTTGTCCAACTATGAAGGAAAAACCAGTAACATTCTGGGAGTTATCCAGGTCGAATTGGCCATAGGGTCGACCGTCCGATCGACATTGTTCATGGTCATCAACTCCAAAGCCAATTTTAACTTGCTGCTGGGGCAAAAATGGATCCATGGAATCGGAGTTGTCCCGTCAACTTTGCACCAGAGATTGATCATCTGGAGGAAAGATGGCATCGTCGAGAATATTGAGGTTGATCATAATTATTACAAGGTGGAAGAAGCCAAAGGCGCAAAAAGATCCTTTGATCAACACCTAGAAAATATAGCCCCTTGTGAGGGCGAGTCGAAAGTTTCTACCTTTGCATACACAAGTCGTGTCCTAAACTTGGATCCTGATCATGGTTTCGTATGGGACACTGAAGAGGCCATAGGGTCTGAAGAGGTGCATCCTCCAGTAAGGGGGCTGATGGCAAGACGCAATAGCCATTAAGCCAGAAAGTCTGGAACGAATTTCGGCCTACTTGGCTGAAAATAAAATAAAGACGGCTCTGGAGGCCAAAAAGTTACAACATTTGGATGTCGAAGCCGAAGTCGAAGAGTTCAAATTTGGGTCATGCGGCCAGACACCAGCTTTGGAAAGTCGGAGGTTGGATTGCATTTATGACAATGAGCCTTTGGGATTCGAAAGAGACCCGAATAACGAAATACAAAGGATGCAGGCTCAAGACCCACTTGATGAAATTGATTTGGGGGATGGTGTCACAAAAATACCAACATACATCAGCACCAAAGTTGGGCCGAAGATGAAGGTGAAATTAATCAAAGTATTGAAAGAATACAGGGATTATTTTTCCTGGGATTACGGCGAGATGCCTGGTTTGAGTCGTAGCATTGTTGAGAACCGGCTACCAATCCAGCCAGGAAAGAGACCAATAAAACAACATGTTCGACATTTCGCACCAGAGGTCACGTTGAAGATAAAACAGGAAATCGAAAGATTGCTCAAAAGCCGGTTCATCAGAACTGCTAGGTATGTCGAATGGTTGGCTAATATAGTGCCTATGATTAAAAAGAATGGAACCCTTCAAGTTTGTATAAATTTCAGAGATCTAAACAATGCAACGCCTAAGGACGAGTATTCGATGCCAGTGGCAGAAATGCTAGTCGATTCGGCTGCGAGCTTCGAATACCTCAGCATGTTGGATGGATATTCTGGCTATAATCAAATTCTCATAGTAGAAGACGATGTTCCTAAAATGGCCTTTCGATGCCCAGGGGCTTAGGGAACATATGAGTGGGTCGTTATGCCGTTCAGCTTAAAAAATGCCAGCGCAACCTACCAAAAAGCCATGAATGCCATATTCCATGATTTTATCAAAATGTTTATGTAGGTCTATATTGATGACATTGTGGTAAAGTCTTCATCCGAGGACGACCATTTAGACCACCTTCGACGCTCATTTGAAAGAATGAGAAAATATGGATTAAAAATGAATCCACTAAAATGTGCTTTTGGTGTACGTGCAGGAGACTTTTTAGGTTTCGTGGTGCACAAAAACGGCAGAGATCAACCAAAACAAGACAAAAGCGATTTTGGATCTCAAAGCACCGAAAAAAAAGAAGGAGCTCCAGTATTTGTTAGGAAATATAAACTTCTTGAGAAGATTCATCTCGAATCTAAGTGGCAAGACGAAGATTTTCTCGCCATTGCTAAAGATCAAGAAGAATGGGGAGTTCGTTTGGAAAGAGGAGCACCAAGAGGATTTTGACGCCATTAAAGGATACCTCACAAAGCCTCCCATGCTGCTACCACCAAGCACAAATAGGCATATGAGATTGTATATTGCTGCGTCGGAAACGACCATAGGAAATATGTTAGCACAAGAGGATAACAATGGTGTCGAGAGACCCATCTATTACCTCAGTAGATTATTAATTGATGTTGAAACTAGGTACACTATGATTGAAAAATTGTGCCTATGCTTGTACTTTTCGTGTATGAAACCAAAGCAATATATAAAGCCAGTTGATGTTTATGTTTCATCTCATTTTGATGTTATTAAACATATGTTGTCAAAACCCATTTTGCATAGTCGAATTGGGAAATGGGCACTCGCATTAATTGAATTCTCGTTAACATACACACCTCTGAGAGCCATGAAAGGACAAATAGTGGCGAACTTTATTGTAGACCATGCAATAGTCGAAACAACCATTAACTTGGTCAATACAGACTCATGGAAAATTTACTTCGACGGGTCAAGTCATAAAAATGGTACAAGTATTGGAATCTTAATAATATCTCACAGAACAATTCCACGAAAATCAAGTGTAAGGTTGAAGGAAAATGTTCTAATAATGAGGCTGAATACGAGGCCTTAATAACTAGCCTCAAGATCTTGAAAGACTCGGGCGCCAGGAGAGTCGAAATAAAAGGGGATTCAGAGTCGGTCATCAAACAGATCACAAGCGAATATAAGTGTGTCAAAGATAATCTGTTGATGTACTTTGCCACGGCGATTCACTGGATGGAACAATTTGAGATTGTTAATATCTCTCATGTACCCAGAGTGGAAAACGAGGAAGCTAACGAATTGGCACAAATCGCGTCTGGGTACAAAGTGTCAAAAGATAAGCTCAGGGATTTTGTCGAGGTCAAAGACAAAATTGTTTCGAATGTACCGCCGCCATCACATTTGCCAATAGCAAAAGCTGGAGGGGCAAGGGTCCTGTCTGGAAATTTTGAAAATTTTATAACTTTTGAGAGTTGCGAAGTTTTTGCTATTGACAATTTATCACAATCCGATTGGAGGAGACCAATCGTAGAATACTTGGGAAATTCAATCGGAGGTGTTGATAGAAAGACCAAATATAGAGCTTTGAGCTACATATGTATGGGGAATGACTTGCTAAATAAAACCCCAGAAGGAATATTGTTTAAGTGTCTGGGTAACACTGAAGCATATTTGGCAATGTCCGAAATGCATAGTGGGATATGTGGAGCTCACCAAGCGGGCCACAAAATGAAGTGGTTACTGTTTCGACAGGGTGTTTATTGGCCGAGTATGTTAAAAGATTGTATGGACTTCGCGAAAGGTTGTCAAGAATCTCAAGTTCATGCGAATATTCAGCACGTTCCGGCTAGCGAGGTACACAGGATTGTCAAGCCATGGCCTTTTAGAGGTTGGGCATTGGATATAATGGGGGAAATTTGACCGGCCTCGTCGAAACAACAAAGGTTCATCCTAGCAGGGATAGATTACTTCACGAAATGGATAGAAGTCGTGCCTCTAGTAAAGGTGGACCAAGAAGCGGTAATTGACTTCATCTAAAAACACATCGTGTATAGGTTCGGAATCCCTGAAACTGTTACCACAGATCAAGGGTCCGTATTTGTCGGACAAAGGGTGTAGGAATTTGCCACCGAAATAGGATTTAGACTAGCCACCTCTACGCCTTACTACGCCCAAGCAAACAGGGAAGTCGAGGTCGCCAACAAGGTAATAATTGGTTTGATTAAAAAACATGTGGCTAAGAAGCCAAAGAATTGGCACAACACGTTAGACCAAGTCTTGTGGGCATGTCGAACGTCCCCAAAAGAAGCGACGAACTCAACACCATTTCGCCTAGCTTTTGTCCATGATGTTGTGTTACCCGCGGAGATTCATCTAAAGTCGATCAGGATACAAAGACAAAATGAAATCCTGTCAGAATAATACTAGAATATGATGTTCAACGAGATCGTCGACTTGGACGGAGAAAGAATGGTCGCTCTAGACATGTTGTTACGACAAAAAGCACGGTGGCCAAAGCATACAATAAGAAAGTGAAGGAAAAGACCTTCGCAGTCAACAATTACATTTGGAAGGTGATCTTGCCCATGGATCAGAAAGATCGAACGTTAGGAAAATGGTCACCCAATTGGGAAGCCTATGCTACAAGAAATTTGAATAAAGAGTTAAAAACACTTGTCATTAATATAATAAAAGCCAAAATGGCCCAAACTGCCAAAACGGCTTACAAAAGAAGAATTACATTGTGGTAAAGTAAACACATCGTTACACCGGGAATCGAGACTTACGGTCATCAAAAAGAGTCTTCTCATAGGCCACTCTGGTATCTAGATAAGCATGTTTTACTTTCAGTTGGGCAATGCGATCCTTAAGCTTGAGGACATTTTCGCTATGAGAGATCCCTTGGAGAACTGCATCGTCAATGGCATCTTGAGTCGGAAGTGTATCGGCTGCAAGAAGGGAAGCTTTTTGCTTCTCGACCTCGGTAATCTTTACATTAAGCTCAGCTATCTGGGACTTATAGGCGGCAATCTGTTGATCAAAGGTCTATTGTTTGTCAAGACAAGCTTGTTTCTTGGTTTCAAGATCCGTTAGGTTTTTATTACAAAGAGCGCTGAGATCCCACTCTTTGTGAATTTTGGTTGTGTGAGCTTCGACCTGCAAATTGGCGCAACGCTAGAGGGAAAGGTCTTTGATAAACTGGCCAAGGAAATCCTCAAGCTCTATCAAATACTGGGCTAAGGGACTGGGGATCTTAGATTTTGAAATCGTCTCAATTAGTTTAAAAACATCGGCCACTAAGGCCGAATTATCCCCAGTCCCATCGATTAGTTCTTTGCGGGACACGATGCTCTTGAGTTGTTCGAGTTGGCGGAGGACAGTGGTGTCGAGTGATGAAGGGATGGGAGGTGCTATATTAGTTGGACGAATGTCGACCGTTGCTTGTCGAAGACGTTGAAGTTTTCGCAGGGCCTCAGCCGGATTGGTTTTCTTTAATGACTTAATCTCCTAAGGATCAGGGAGACTTCCCGTATCGATGATGGTCGAAGAAGGATCGGGAACAATGTCTGGAGTAGTATAGGAAATGATGCCTTGTGGCACGAAGGTTTGGGAAACCTCAATGGCGTCTTCTACTACAACATTAGCCGTCATAGTCAAAGTGGCCGCGATAGTAGCCACATTCGAAGCGGATTGTATGTATCCACATTTTGATCCCCACCATCCGTCTTCTCCATATTAGGGGCATGGACAACAGAAGAACCCTGGGGTTCATTTCGAACCGGAGATCTTATGGTCTCGATGGGAGGCACACGATCCTCTGTCCCGACAACCACCCCGATAGTATCAAGCAGGGTCGACAGAACATGAGTTTCACTAACAGCAGGTTCAGAGGCTTTGGGAGTACCGTGCCTGTCAGACAGCTCGGCACCAGGGGAAACTGGTTTTGCCATGGATTTTTTTAGAACAATTTTAGTCTTTTTCTTGGCCTGAAGGGGTTTCGTAGGTGTCAGGGCTTTGACGTCAAGAAAGATACGACCATTGTCATCAGAAGCGTCACTCTCGACATTTTGGACTTCCTAGGGAACCTGATGAAACGTATAAAATAAGAAAAATGAATGCCATAAAAAAAAGAAAAGAAAACACAGGGACGGAGTATACCTGTGAGCTAGAGATGGTTTTAAGTTTCTTCGGAGGAGGATCTTGAGAGGCAGTCTTGGCAGTAGTACGTTTTCGAATCTGAAAGATTAAAAGAATAAGTAAGGAGCCGAACACGATCAGAAGGACTTAGAGTCAGAGAAAAGAGGTTGGTTACCTGTGTCGGACGAGTATCCATATTATCAGCCGCCAGAGCAATATCGTGGGAAGGCGTCGGGATTGGCTGCATCTCAAAGGGTCCACCTGGCAGTTCGGCCAAAGCATCGACCAAATTTTGGAGAAAGACGGAACTGGAGAAGTGCGAGCTATAATACTCAGCCCACCAGATGTTGAATTCATTGGTGGTTAAGGAGGATTGTTGAAACCTGAACACGGGGAGCTTAAGCTTTTGGGTGGACTTATGAAGTTTAAGACAGGCTTTATGATCTTCAAGATTCAAGGGTCGGTCAGTCCATACAATATCAGTAGCATGATGCACCAAAGACTTCGGCAACATTTGGCTCAGGCCAAATTAGCGAGCCACCAAGTTAAGATGATAATTCAAAAACCCAAAACCGGTCGACCCAGACTCAATCCTAAAAGACAACATGGTCGGAGTTAAGAAAGCCCTCCAGATGGCATTCGATTGAGCATCGGTTTGAGGGGAAGCACCAGGAAATGGAATTTTGAACCATGTCAGGCCAAAGTTGCGATCCATGAAGGGCGTCATGCTGGGGACGAAGGTAGTCGCCTTAATAAACATATTCATGTGTTTCATGAAGAGAAACCTGTTAGGAACCTCCGTAAAAGTAGTCAGAGCCAGCCTCATCCCTTCAATAGGCCTATCCTCCGTTAAACGTAGGATGTCTATGGATACCAGGTGATCTAATATATGCTCGAAAGTGGCGTTGATCCAATGTTGCAATAGCCATATTGGCCCCGATAGGTTCAAGGCCGCAGTAGAGGAATGGAGTTGTTTTAATTTCGTGGTAGCCACGCCCAGAGAATGATATAGGGACGCAAGAAGAAGTTTGCCCAGGGGAACCTGTCGACCCTCATGAATTTGAATGGCTAGAGGAATGAACCCATTTGTTATTTGCGGAGAGCCAGGGTGTTGCGGTGAGAATCGGATAACAAGCTATTAATTAACTTGCATCGCAAAACTTTGAAATTCACCACCGACTTTGATTTATCCAAAGGAAAGGTTCAAGATCGAGAAAAACCTAAAGGGGGGAGATCTAAGGTTCAGGGGTTGGTTACGCCTAGGGAAGGTATTAGCATCCTAAACGTTCGTAGTACTCTACGGGAACCTCTTGTTTAACCTTAATATGTCTAACTCGCTTGCTAAGGGTGTTATGCTAAAGGTTGAAACCCTAGGGGTTAGTATCTAAGTATACTCGACAAAGTATCGCACCTTGCGCCTACGTATCCTTACGGGAGGGGAATCAGAGTATCTGTAGTTCACCGATCTAAGGGTGAAGGATAGGAACCATTGGCTATTGCCAAAGTTCCAAGGGGAAATGAGTATGAGCTCATTTTAGAGTTCACGATAACTCTCTAAGTCTAAGTTATAGGGGAAAAAGTGAGTTCTCATGATGATGAGAATCACATAGAGTTCATAAACTCTAACCTATTTCTAAGTTATGATTTCATTGGCTCTCATGAGGCCAAGAAATGGGATAGGCTCTTAAGGTTAAGGTAGGGTGGTTTGTTTAGTGACTTCATGAGTCAATTTAAGAAGGTCTCCCTTTTGAATGGGGGGAAATATGACAGTTGTAAAATTACTAAAAGATAAAGAGTTATAATTCAAATATGATGATGCAAGAATACATGAATAAGATAATGAGATGAGATAAAATTATGATGTCAATGCAAAGTTAGAATCACATATTGGATATGATCAAGCATGATAAACAAAGATAATATGGCAAGATAAATAAAGAAGATATAATAAAACCTTAGAAAAGTACTTCCAATTTTATCATGACTAAATGCCTTAAGATTAAATATTTTTACTAATTTCTTTTTATATATAAAAAGTAGATTCAATTAGAATAATATATCAAAAAGAATGGAAGAAAAAGGACGAAAAATAAGCAAGTTATGGCATTTTGAAATTAAGCATAAACCATAAAATAAATAATATAACCAAGTATTAAAAAAATAAAGGAAAGGGTACTCCTAGGGATTGAACCCAGGACCTTTCGCTCACAGGTTAAAACCAACACCACTAGGCCAACGCGCGCGCCTTTGATATATAATGGATAGCATAACTATATATTTTAAAAGAAGCGAAGTTCAGAAAAAATCAAATGGACTGGGGCGAGGGGGATTCGAATCCCAGTCCTGAGAGTGGTAAGGCGTGTGATAGTGTGTGCTTGCCACTGGGGTGGCTGTTACATCCGGTAACATATCCAACTTAATAAATACATAAGCTATTTTACTGCGCATATTTCAAACAAACCACACAAACCAGCCAAACACGTAAACTGCTCGTGAAAGCCATGTCCATACCATGCTTTTCAACATCAGTCATATCAAATAAGAAGCAGAAACATGTAATTACATTCGACATCAAGAATTGCTACGCATGTTAAATACCAAGCAAGTGTTATCCTACAAATTGGACATCAAAACAAACACATTTGAAAGCATAAGATAAGGAACTATACGCAGCCATGGCAAGTAATAATCAGTAAACATACAACATACTCAATTGAAAATCACACAAGGACATGTCTTGAACACAACTAATAAACCAACATGCATACCATGAAATCCAAAATAGTATGGTATGGTTTTAAACATAAGTTTAATATTGACAAACAAATTAGTACAAAAGCAAAGTAAGCTAGCAAATTCACACACAACCATAGCAGCAAGCATACAACATGTTAAAGGAGGTCTAATGAAATGAAAACAACTTGGAATACCATTAATAGACAATATGTAGATATAGATCAACATAGCATGGTTTAGCTTCATGTATGTCAAAAACATCTTCAAGACTTAATCATGATTAATGTGGAGTAGCAGAGATGTATTAGAATTAAAACCACATGATTGACAAGGTTATGAGTTTAAAATGCAAGCAAACAAAAGGTAGGTTAGAGCATGATGCATTTAGTTCCAAAGATATCTTTCAAAGTTCAAATAGCAACTCAAACATATCACAATGAGTGGTTAAGACAAAGACAGGTCAGATCAAGATAATGATGGATTATAAGACTAACCTAACTGCTAATTACAGTTCAGAGATGTATCAAAAAGGTGCTAAGGAAATAAAGGCAACAACATCAACAACATAAGCAGTTAGTAGTAGATAACAACATGTCATCAAGGCAATTATATTCCACAAAGTAATGAGCTCATAATAACCAACAATGCTAGCATACCAACAAGATAACAAGATTCAAAAGGGTAAGGTCCATAGGTTATCAAGCAATGCAGCAAACAGTTTCACGAAGATAGCAAGCAAAGTACATGATGGTAGTCCATACAACTCAACCATTTATCAAAGCAAAATATAGGCAAAAACAATCAGTCATGGTTGTTGAGGGCATAGTGATGATTCATGCATCAAGATAGATTAAAGGCAGACCAAAAACATATAAGGTCAAGGCAAGTTATTTAGGTTCATAGCATTTAGTACATCATAAGGCGCATATCAAACATGATAGTGACATTCCAAATCAAAAATAGCTAGCAAAAATGAATTTCATGCAGAAAGTCATACACTCACCCTGTTGGTACAAGCATAAATTGGTCATGTTTATAGTGAGAAGTATACAAACATCGTGATGGTCTAGAGAAAGCACATATATGCAAGGATAGGACATGTTACAAGACAATATAACAACCAAACTCATTCAAGTGGTAACACTTAAAAATAGGCAGTAGCATATGACTTAGTAAAAACCAAATTGGGCAACAATCAAGCAAGCACATTTATCAAACATATATGGACTAGGTTCAAGGTGGTTTAGTAAATGTTAAAGACACATAGAGGTATCAAACATCCATAACTTAAAAAAACATATCAAGGCTAACAACACATATCATGAACATAATGTTGACATAAAGAACAAAATCATGATATCATAAAAGTATAACTTCTGAGTTTAACAGTTTGAATATAATGGCCTTAGCATATACAAAATGAGATAGCATAGTATAGCAAGTCATAGAACATTGAGGCATATGATAGGAACAACTCAAGGCAACACATTCCAAATTCAACATTCATAAACATAAGCCTTAAATATATATTAAAACGAAACCATTCCAAAAAGATGCAACACTAGTCATTGTCTTGCATATGCTAACAGTTTAAACAATCCAAACTCAAACACATGATCAATCATCAACAATGACAAGCAGTGTGGTGTACAAATGTGAACAAAAACTATCAGCTTTAAAACAACAAACATCCACAATGAGAAAGTTAAAAAACCATGACTGAGTATACCAAATGGTCATATATTGATGATAGCAGAAAAAAAAAGAACTAGTGCTACTTAGACAAGAATTACTACAACATCAGTTAATCATTAAGCCAACAATAAAGATAG
The DNA here is from genome assembly GCA_022829125.1 of Lathyrus tuberosus. Taxonomy (NCBI): domain Eukaryota; kingdom Viridiplantae; phylum Streptophyta; class Magnoliopsida; order Fabales; family Fabaceae; genus Lathyrus; species Lathyrus tuberosus. The sequence goes on from JALAZF010000215.1 coordinate 6,311,571, forward strand.
ATAGGTTCAAACATACTACAACTCAAGAGCATAACAGAACTACAAAGATGAACAAAGGTTCACGAGTCTCTTGTCTCCAAATCCTATTTAAGCACATATGACATCCAAGTATTTAACAAAATCAAACATCAAAACTTGACAGTATAATAGCACAATGAGGACTTATAATTGCAGCCATTTAGTGAACAACAGAGGTATTATAACACAAAAACAAGCATGTGTTTCATGTCAATGAACAACATCATCAATTTTATGAAATCAAGCCATAAGCACATAAACGACATATTCAAGCATGTGTTAGCAAGATGCACATGTAAAGAACAATAAAATGCATATGGCAATGACAATATCACATGAGCATGATTAACAAGGGGTAAGAATACAATACCAAGTGGAGTAATGTCCGTTGTCTTCAAGTATGATGAATGTCTTCCTTCCAAAGCACTCCAGAACTTCCCTTCACCTTGCTTGCTCGAACTTATGGAACTTTCAGAAAATATTTGAGTGTTTGTAAGAAATTGTTGGTGAGTTGAGGTGTAGAGGCAAGTCCCTTATATAGGCTGAACAAGTGGGCCTGGGTTGCTTTGAGTCCAAACATCAAACATATGGTATGCTGAGTGGAGATTAGGGTTACAACGACTCTCTTTGAAATTCAAATATGGTCCAACTCTTAGAGACAAACATGTTGCTTATGCTGCCAAAAATCTCAGAGGTGCAGAGTCAATTCACCACTTCATGTATTACTTCAGAGCTCCTCCTTTGATGTCATATGGAGGGGTATCAGATGAGGTAAGAATTGGGGATGGCGTGAAGAGCTTGCAGGTGGTAGCAGGTTGAATACTGAAACAAGAAATGCTTCAGAAGCACTTTTAGTGAAGCAAACCGTTGAAAGCTTAAACGGGCAATGCTCTTGGAGAATTCAAATTGAGAAAATGATGCGCCAAGGATTGAGGTTGAAATGATTTTTGAATGAATTTGATATGCTCGTGTTTTGAATTTCTCTCTTCCATTTTGAATTTCGCAAGCATGACCAAGGGAGAAGAAGCATTTGGTTGTTTTGGTTCTTGGTATGCCACACGTCGCCTCCTCATTGGCCAGAAAAATTAAGTTGAAAAGTCAAAGCAGATTGCTCCTTTTCTATTGGTATGTGGCTAATGCATTCATTTCCATATTTTTTGTAACATTTTTGGTCACGATGGGCTTATCATGTGGGCTCATGAACAAATATGTTAGCATTGATTTTCTATTTTTGTTATAAAAGAAAACTGATTAGGAAAATAAGTAATAGATGAATAAAAGGTGAATTTGATAATTGATATGGTTATGGATATGGTTTAGAAAAATAGGGAAATTGGATTAAATAGGTTTATTGGAATTAGTTTGAAATAAGAAAAAAATGATTGAGGGTAGATAAGGTGGGTAAAAATTTGGTTATGGAGAGGATCATGGAGAGGGTTATAGAGATATCTCCTTGAAATGGGAGACTTGCTTGATTCAATGCTCCATCCAAAATCTTGATTAATCACCTCTTGAATCTTCTTAAGATAAAACCTGATAAAAAAAGAAACCAACACAAATAAAACCTGATAAAAGGATTAGCTATGCAACATGATTGACCTAATATGACATGCAAGAGATCAATGGATCTAAGGGTAAAATTTGGGGTACAACAGTTGCCCCTATTTAAATATCTTCATCGGATGACATGAGAGATGAAAATCCTCATGGAATCAAGGTGAAGGATATTTAAATACAGATAATCGAAAATTTTGCCCTTAGATGCAAAGACATGCAGTGCTACTAATATGATTATATGATGCCATGAAAGATGCAAAAAGCAGACAAAACAGGACACTAAAAAAACAAAGAGCTGCCAAACACAGAAAAGCTTCACTGGGGAAGCAAAAAGGTTACTATTCACAAGGAAAACTCCTTGGGGATACAGGCTAACCGACGAAAGAGACTCACTGGGGAGACCCAGAGGCAACATCGGGGATAGAAAACAAAAGGTAATCTCCACTAGGGAAAGATCCAGGGAGATGGATGACAGGTTCAAATATGACCGAACGACACTGGGGAAAAGACACAATCTCACTGGGCCTGAAACCAGAAAGAAAACAAGATCTCCACTGGAGATCAGTAGAAATAAAAGGATGGACACCCGAAGAAAAGATTTTTTGGGGATTTCTTATACTGAAGAGTTCAAACGGGATCTTCCAGAAAAGACAGAGACGAACTCTGCGCGCCAGATAAAAACACCTGGAGTTTAAAAGGGAACAAGGTTAATAAACCAAGAATAGACTCTGGTACTCATAAGAGTTGGCTGAGATAACAAATAATTGCTTTATGAAGAAAACCAGTATGAACTGGATTTATAATTTGGTTTAGGTTCATATTTGACCTGAGTTTAAACAGTACAGGTTCATGATAACCTGATATAAAAAAGCTGGTTCACGACAACTGAAATATAGGTTCACGATAACCTGAAACAAACAACTGGTTCACGATAACCAGAGGTTGAGGTTCACGATAACCTGAAATAAAAAGCTGGTTCACGATAATCGAAATACAGGTTCACGATAACCTGAAACAAACAACTGGTTCACGATAACCAAAGGTTGAGGTTCACGATAACCTGAAACAAAAAGCTGGTTCACGCTAACCAGAAACATAGGTTCACGATAACCTGAAATAAAAAGCTGGTTGTTCACGATAACCTGATACAAACAACTGATTCACGATAACCAGAAGTTTACAACGCCAGCAATTACTGAAATTTTAAGTTTCCAAATGGGTGATGTAGGTAACAGAATGGTTGCAGGTCAGACTTCCTGGGGAATTACTGCACAAAGAGTCAAAATCTGGCGCACAGAGGCGAAAAACCGGACACGAGCAAAACAAAGGTAAAGAAACAAAAAGACTCACAAAGAGGAAAAGGAAAGAAAAACAAAACCACACAAACAAAAACACCCAAATGCAAAGATGCTCAATGCTATGGTATGATGCGAATGCTCAATGATATGTAGTAAACGACAGACCGGGACAACCAAAAGGAAAACACCGTGTCCACCACAAAGAGTCGCACTGAATTCTGAGCAAGCAGTCAGTCTTAAAATCCAAAGTGAGAACATCCTTAATATACTGGGAAACAACTTCTCATCAAACATCTTGTGTAGATACTAGTGAGACGTCCTTAGTGGTTAGCCATTGTTAAAGCATTTAAATCAGGGAGATATTGCCAATCTTCTTTTAGAGTTCATAGTTTTCAAAACATTCCGCTTTTAAAACCATTATTAATAAATAAGTGAAGTTTTGCATAATAAAGAAAATATCAGAGTAATGATAAATATCAAACAAAGAATGGCTCAAAAATATGATTTCATTAGAATGGTAACTTGCCAATAGCGAAGTTCCACGGATCATTACAATTGAAAAATGGCAAAAGGAAAGGATTACATCATATTCAATGACCTACTCCCTAATGACTAAAATCCTAGAATTCTTTTCAAGAGTAATATTTCCGTTCTGAGTCAGCATTTACAGGGTGTGTGAGCTGTTCACCATCCATTGTTGTGAGGAATAAAGAACCTCCTGAAAATACAGTCTTTACCACAAACGGACCTTCATAGTTAGGCGCCCATTTTGCACGAGCATCCCTTTGAGATGGCAAAATCTTCTTGAGTACAAGCTCTCCTTCTCGAAATTCCCGGACGCAGACCTTCTTGTCAAATGCCATCTTCACTCTTTTCTGATACAGATGACCATGACTTATAGCAGTCAGTCGCTTCTCGTCAATGAGGTTCAGTTGGTCATATCTCTCTCTAACCCATTCAGCTTCGTCAAGCTTAGTTTCCATCAGAATTCTCAAAGATGGTATTTCTACTTCAATGGGAAGGACCGCATCCATTCCATATACAAGAGAAAAAGGGGTTGCCCCTATCGAGGTTCGAACCGAAGTTCTGTATCCATGCAAAGCAAACGGTAACATCTCGTGCCAATCCTTATAAGTTTTGACCATCTTCTGCAGGATCTTTTTGATGTTTTTATTAGCATCCTCGACAGCTCCATTCATCTTGGGACGGTAAGGCGAGGAATTGTGGTGCTCAATCTTTAAATTGCCACGTAACTCTTTCATCGTTTTGTTGTTCAGATTTGTTCCATTGTCCGTGATGATCTTGCTGGGAATTCCATAACGGTAAATGATATTATTCTTGATGAAACGAACAACTACTTGCCTGGTCACATTAGAAAAAGAAGCAGCTTCAACCCATTTGGTGAAATAATCAATGGCCACTAAAATGAAACGATGGCCATTAGAAGCTTTCGGCTCAATAGCTCCAATCATATCAATGCCCCACATAGAGAAAGGCCAAGGGGATGACAACACATTCAACAAAGTGGGAGGAACATGCATCTTATCAGCGTAGATCTGGCATTTATGGCATTTCCTGGCGTATTGGATGCAATCAGCTTCTATAGTTAACCAATAATATCCAGCCCTCAAGATTTTCTTAACCATGGTAGACCCATTGGCGTGAGTGCCAAAGGCTCCTTCGTGAATGTCGTGAATCAACAGGTCTGCTTCTCGTTTATCAACACATTTTAGCAGGACCATGTCATGATTCCTTTTGTAAAGCACGTTGTTACTGAGAAAGAATTTGGATGACAATCTTCGCAAGGTTTTCTTATCCAGATTAGAAGCATTGGCAGGGTACTCTTGGGTCTTCAGATAATTCACGATGTCATGAAACCAAGGTTTTCCATCTGTCTCTTCTTCAACAGACTGGCAATAAGTGGGTTCAGTCTTGCGCTCGATACTGATGAGAGGTGCTTCATTGTGAAACTTGACTTGCCACATTGAAGCTAACATGGCCAAGGAATTAGCTATGTGATTTTTAGTGCGAGGTACATGATGGAAAGTGATCTCATTAAAACACTTAATCAATTCCATAATGTAAGCACGGTAGGGAATGCGTTTTTCATCCCTGGTTTCCCATTCACCCTTGACTTGGTAAATGACCAAAGCAGAATCACCCATAACTTCAAGAACATTGATTCCAAGGTCAATTGCAGCTTCTAGACCCAAAATACACGCTTCGTACTCAACAATATTATTGGTGCATCCAAAGTTCAACCTTGCTGTGAAAGGAGTATAACCACCATCGGGGCTTATCAATACAACACCTACACCATGTCCTTTGAAATTGGAAGAGCCATCAAACATCATCTTCCATCTATAACTGGTCTCAAAGCCTTCATTAGGGCCAGGCTCTTCATAATCTTTTACTACCATAATGTCTTCATCCGGGAAATCAAACTTGAGAGGTTCATAATTTTCAACAGGCTGATCTGCAAGGTATTCTGACAATATACTCCCCTTAATAGCCTTCTGAGGTACATACTGGATATCATATTCTGACAATAGTATATGCCAACGGGCAAGTCTTCCTGTTTGAGCAGGCTTCTCAAAGATATACTTTATTGGATCCATTTTCGAGATCAACAAAGTAGTGTGACATATCAAATACTGCCTTAAACGTTTGGCGGCCCATGCTAAGGCACCACAGGTTTTCTCAAGCAGTGAATAACGGCTTTCACTATCAACGAACTTCTTACTCAGGTAATAAATGGCATGCTCTTTACGACCAGTTTCATCACGTAGGCCCAATACACAACCCATGGATCCCTCTAAAACAGTCATGTACATAATGAGAGGTCTTCCAGGAACAGGAGGAATCAGAATAGGTGGTTCTTGCAAATAACTCTTGAGCTTTTCAAAAGCTTGTTGGCAATCAGAATTCCACTCTACAGTCTGGTCTTTTCGAAGCAGTTTGAAGATCGGTTCACAAATTGGAGTCATATTGGAAATGAATCTGGATATATAGTTCAAACGACCCAGAAATCCTCTTACTTGTGATTCAGTTTGTGGAGCTGGCATTTCTTGAATAGCTCGTACCTTGTCAGGATCTACTTCAATTCCCTTTTGGCTGACGATGAAACCAAGCAACTTCCCTGACCTGACACCAAAAGTACATTTGGCCGGGTTCAACTTCAACTGATACTTCCGGAGTCTCTTGAACAACTTTAAGAGATGGTCCAAATGTTCCTCCTCGCTTCGGGATTTAGCAATCATGTCATCCATGTATACTTCAATTTCCTTGTGGATTATATCATGGAATAAAGTCACCATAGCTCTCTGATAAGTTGCCCCCGCGTTCTTCAAACCAAAGGGCATAACTTTGTAACAGTAGGTTCCCCACGGGGTGATAAATGTAGTTTTATCTATGTCAGCTGGGTCCATTCTAATCTGGTTGTAACCGGAGAAACCGTCCATGAAAGAGAACACTGCAAATCTAGTTGTATTATCCATAAGAGTGTCAATATGCGGTAGGGGAAAGTCTTCCTTGGGACTAGCTTTGTTGAGATCCCTGTGATCTACGCACATTCGTACTTTACCATTTTTCTTCATAACTGGTACGATGTTGGCTACCCATTCTGGATATTTTGAGACTGCCAAGAATCCTGCATCCAATTGCTTCTTAACCTCACCTCTGATTTGGAGAGCCATATCAGGCCTACTTCTATGGAGCTTTTGTTTCACCGGTGGACATTCAGGCTTGAGTGGTAGCTTATGAACTACTATGTCTGTATCCAACCCAGGCATGTCTTGATAAGACCAAGCAAACACATCTACATATTCTTCCAAAAGCAGGACTAGCCGTTGTCTGATTTCTGCCCCAAGCGTTGCCCCAATCTTGACCTCTTTCCTCTTTTCTTCAGTGCCAAGGTTGATGACGTCAACTTTCTCTTCGTGTGGCTGAAGATCCGTGTATTTATACTCACACATTTCTGCCAAATCATCGGGGACTTCATAATCCTCTTCTTCCTCAGCTTGATAAATGGGTGAATCAAAGTCGATAGTGAGAGTAGGGTCATTGAATACGACGGGTTTAGGAATCACTCTGCATGATGGAGGGATTTATTTTATTAAAAATGCACAAACATGAATGCAAGAAGGAGAAATTTGTAGTTTTGAAAAGATTTCCATTTTCCTTAAAACGAAAACAGGAATAAAGACAAGGAATTTAACAAAACAAACACTTCTATTGATTAATAAGATTTAAAAGCGGTGGCTCATACAAAATAACCCGAAAGCCTCGGGCAAGGCTGCGGAATTGAAAACATCAAAGCAAACAAATTACTCTGGCATAGGGTACAAAGTAGGTATCTCAATGGCTTCCCAGTTACTTAAAGCAGCGTCACACCGAAACACCAAATGGTTTATATCTTCGTCTTCAGCATCTTCAATAATTGCATGGACTTGCTGTCCTCCACTGACGAACACCTCTTGAATGGTCCTTGGTCTTCCTTTTGTTGAAGCAGCCCTTCCCTCAAAAGTTGGTTTGTAACCCAACCCTTGGTATTTCTCTCTTTCTGGGACTTCGACGATCTTGCCCCAGCCTTCAGGTACTCCTCCTCGTAGAGAAGATTGAATGCTTTTGAAAGAAGCAAAAGATGGACAATCAGAGGCCACTAGTTCTTTGTCGTCAAGCATAACGGCATTAGCTATTTCAAGAGCCTGGAAAGAAGTTTCCAAAGCATCTTTATCCGCTTCAATGTAACGAAACGAGGATAAATTAGTGACCATCAGGTCCTCCTCGCCATGTATGATAACTAACTTCTCGTCGGCCACGAACTTCATCTTTTGATGTAAGGTAGAGGTTACAGCACCAGCCTCGTGGATCCAAGGTCTACCCAACAAACAACTGTAGGCAGGATTGATATCCAAGATCTGAAAAAGGATGTTGAATATTTGAGGGCCAATCAAGACAGGTAGCTCAATCTCTCCCATGACCGATCTTCTTGAACCATCAAAAGCTTTGACAATAAGAGAAGTGGGTCTCATTATAGCTTCTTGGTAAGACAGTTTCTCAAGAGTTTTTTTGGCAAAACATTCAAGGATGAACCGGTATCTACGAGAACTCTGGCCATCGTATCCTCTGACATTTCACTGATACATGTAGAGCGAGATTATGATTCCTTCCAGCTTGGGGTAACTCCTCGTCACTGAAACTAAGAGTGTTACAAGCTGTGATATTGGCGATGACATGGTCGAACTGTCCAATTGTGATATCTTGGGCTACGTGTGCCTGGGCTAACACCTTCTGCAAAGCTGATCTATGAACTGGTGAATTAACTAACAGAGATAAGATCGAAATCTTGGATGGTGTCTGATGGAGCTGATCTATCACTTTGTAATCACTCCTCTTAATAATTCTTAGGAACTCTTCATCTTCCTCTTGAGAAATTGCCTCCTTTCCTTTGTCTCTAGATGGTGTAGGGATAACAGTTTCCCTGGGTGTGGTTTCTTTGAACGAAGGAGTGTACACTCTACCGCTTTGGGTCATCTTCCCAGTTCCAACTATATTAGTCACATCTTCACCAGTAGTCCCTACCTCTTTCCTTGGAACTACGTCTTCAACAGCGACTCCCACCTCTTTCCTTGGAATCACGTCTTTTCGTCTTTTGCCATTCATGATATTCTCATAGACCCACGGCACTGCCTTGGTCCCTCGGAACCTAAATGGAACAGGTTATCGGGTGTTACATTGCTTGGAATTATTAATAGTGGAAGCATCAGTTGTTCCAGGATTGTTGAAAATTGGTACTGGTTTATTAAATACGGGAACTACAAACCCAGACTTAGGTGTGTTGGATCTGGATACCTGCCCTCTTGGCTTTGGTAGGTTAAACACAGGCTCGATTGCTGCAACTCTGTTCTCCTTTTCTCTACTAAATACCTGTAAAAACCCTTCATTGATTAGATACTGAACATCATCTTGGACTAAACGGCAGCCCTTGATACTGACATTACATTCTTCACAGCCACCATGGCAAACTTCAACTAGCCCAGCTTTAAACAGCTTAGCATGAAAAGTCTTGATAGGAGTTTTGATCTTCGTTGCATCCAAAACTAATACCTCATCCTTCTCATCTTCTATGGCATTAGTAGTCCCATAAAGGATTATTTTTCACATTCGGTTGATTATCAGCAAACGAAAGGATATTCTTTTCCATCAAAACCTTCACTATATTTTTCAACGCTAAACAGCCTTCCAAGTCGTGACCAGCGCCTCCTTGATGAAAAGCACAAGTTGCATTTGGGTTGAAGAAAGGCATGGATTTCTCGGTTGGTGGTCCCAAAGGTCTAGTAACGATTAACCCTTGTTCCACTAAAGAAGGGTAGAGCTTTGTATATGACATTGGTATAGATGGAAATGCTGGCTTTCCTCTTTGCCTCTTGTGGGGAGAATTCTGCTGTGGAACCTGTGGTCTTGGTTGCTGATAATTCTGGTTTTTAGGCCATTGCTGATAAGCTGTTTGTTGATAAGCTGGCGCCTGCTGCGCTGCTTGGTGATTGAAAGTAGGTGTAGCAGCAACTACGTAAGGTTGCTGAGCATACAACATCTGGTAGATTGGATGCTGAGAGAAGTTTGGTCTCTGCTATTGCTGATACATTGGTTGCTTCCATCAAGGGCTTTGGGTCTTTCCTGCCATGATGGCATTAGTTTCTCCTTCCCTCTTCTTATGAGAATGACTAGGGGACTTCTTAGTACTGACGCCAGTTGAACTGCTCGGAGAACCGATTACCTTTCCACTCTTTAATCCTGCTTATACCTTCACGCCAATGGCGACAATATCAGCGAAATTAGCACTGACACTGCTGATCATTCTCTTATAAAATTCAGGCTTTACTGTGTCTATAAACCAATCAGCCAACTCTTTCTCAGTCAAAGGTGGTTCGACCTGAGAAGCAGTCTCTCTCCAACGTTGTGCATATTCTTTGAAGGTCTTAGTGCCTTTTTAGGCCATACTCAATAACTTCCTACGGTCAGGGTCTAAATCCATATTGTACTTGTAGTGTTTCAAAAAAGCATCAGTCACATCCTGGGAACAACGGACTTGGGACTAGTCTAGACTCAAATACCACTTAGCAGCAGCCCCCTTCAAACTGTCCTGAAAACAGTGGATCATCAGCTTGTCATTTCGTACGTGCGCGGCCATTCTTCGGTAGTACATGATCAAATGGGATTTGGGACACGTGGCCCCTGAGTATAACTCAAAACTTGGTAACTTGAACTTGGGTGGGATTATCAAATCTGAAACCAAACACATGTCTTTAATGTCAGTACTGAATGCATTACTCAACTCCATTGCCTTCATCTTCCTTTGCATTATCTCAACACTTTCTCTCAATTTCTCGTGTCTATCATCTCCTTCTTCGGACACATCAATGTAGTCATAGGGCTGGTGGTTTTGGAAAACCAGATGCACTTGTGTTTGCACTGCTGGTGGAGCATAGGTAGGAATAGCTTGAAGAGTCTCATTGACCAAAGGAACTGTTTGCTGTGTTGTCAAAGGAACTGTAGCTCGGATAAAATCTTCTGACATGCCCAAAGTGGGGTTTGTGACGAGGATGATAGGAGGTTCTACCGTTGTAGTGACGATTTCAGAGACCACAGTGGCCTGGGTGTCCATCTTTGCTTTCATAACATTAATAGCCTCGAGGATTTGTCCCATTCCTCCTCGTATCTCATTCAATTCATTGTTGACTCTATCCATTTCTCCGTATATCTCTGACATTCTGAATCGAGCTTGGGCCCGGGTGTTGTAGTTGTGTCTAGGATTCAGTGTGACGATTCTGGAGAGAACACGGCGACATAAGACAAAGACAAGGAAAGAAATGCACAAGAAGATGAAAATGAGGATGCAAATGCAAATGCAGGCTAAACTGTCAAGAAACCAAAGAAATTTTGCAAATAATATAGACGATAGATTTTTTGACAAAATAAACTTCTTCATTCAAGAGTCTAGTGAGTATTACATTAGGAGCAGTGTATCCTCATACTCCAAGTACATAAATGGAAATACATCAATACGAAAGGGAACATTAGCAACAAAGGAAATAACAACAGCAATACTAAGGATTGAATCCCCTGGTTGATGATCCCTCTCCTCCATTAATTACTTTCATCAATTTGCTGATACGCTCTTTCGTCTCTTCTCTTGCAAGGACCAATTCTCCTAACTCTTCCACCATCCTCTGCTTTGTCTTAGTAGGTGATTCATGGTGAGGATGTGGCTTCATCATTACACGAGCTATATCATGAGACCATTGCAAGTGAGCCTCTGTGACTAGGCATTCAGCTTTCCATAGTTGTCTGTTAATCTGGCACCAAGCGCGCTCCAATCGCATCTTCATTTCAAAACCTCCTCTTTCATCATAAAACATCATTTGCATATCCCCGTCTTCTAGAATTCCCTCCTTCAGATGACCCAGCTGACGGCATGCCAGGACAGGGTTGTAATTGATACAATCGTTTCTTCCCATGAGAGGCACATTGGGGCAATCCCCACAGCTATGGATTATGATAATTCCTTCTTCAGTTGAATCATACCACTCGATGTCGGTATGCTTCAATTCCATCAGCTTTTTGGACCAAATCTTACAGTCTTCGACCTCCCAGAAAGTCAGAGTCTTTGGTAGATAACAAATGAACCACTTGTAAAAGAGGGCTACGCAGCAGAAAATTGGCCCACAGCCTCTTGTGTATTTGGTCTGTATGGAATGGTAAACATCCGCTAGCAGCATTGGGACCGGATTGTTGACTGTAAAAAGCTGAATGGCTTGGGTATCCACAAAGTTCTTGGTATTTGGGAACAGAAACAAACCATATATCATCAGAGCTAAGGTTGACTCAAACAAAGCCTCACTTCCTCTGTTTTTGAAGTACAGAGCCTTTTCCATCAAGAACTGAGCAGGCAGTCCACGCTTTCCTCCTTTGTTAGTCAGGTTAGCCTGGATGTCAGATAATCTAATTCTGGTTACTCTGGCGATGTCTCTGGCGGAAGGAATTTCTTCAATCCCAGAAAAGATGGGAGCTTCTCTGACTGGAATCCCTATCATGGCTGAGAATTCCTCTAGGGTCGGCACCAACTGGAATTCAGGGAATACGAAACAGCGGTACGTAGGATGATACAACTGGACCAAAACTTCAAGGGGCCCTACAGTCACCGGTGTCTTCATCAGTGGAATGATACACCCATATTTATCAGCGAAGGCTGACTGGTCTTCAACCATTTCTCCCAACCACAACAAACGCTACACCTCTGGTAGTTCAAAGAAATAAGGCCAAACTTTTTTCCCTACATCATCCATTTCTACAAAATCTGCAAAACAAAATTAGTATCTTGATAGTTTAGCAGGAATGCAAAATGCAATGCAAAGTTTCATGGAATTCAGACGCTCGCAAAATATCAAGAGATATCAAAAGACCTCATTTTCATTAAATAAAAAGTGAATTACAAGAGTTTATACACTTTCAAAAGCCCTAAACATAAAGCTAAATAAAAGCTAGAAAGTCCTAAGGAAATTCTCCTAAGAGTCTTGTGTTGAGTCTTCTGGTCTCTTTCTCCATCTGATCCCTTTCTGCAATGAGGTTGTCAATAATGGATTTCCAAGCAGGGGACTGAGTGTTAGAGGAATTTGGATCTTCCAGGGCTTTTCTCTTCTTGCATGAGAGTAATTCTTCATTCTTGATTTGTAGCTGCTTCTGGAGTTCTAGGTTTTCTTCAATAACCACTTGATACTTGAGCTTCCAGGCTTCTTCTGACCGTTGAGCTTGTCTTAGAGAAATCTCCAGCTCCTCTTCCTTTGACATGAAGTATAAAACAGGTTCTTTTTTCAAAGCAATCGGTTCCTGCCTCTTATAAGGCATCTTTAACTCTATAGCTCTTCTTCTGACCCATTGGAGATAAGGCTCCAATGACACACAGTTAGGTCTTCCCAATGAACTTCTTCCTCTTTTGCGCTTGCTACCCCAATCATTCAAGATCAGCTTCTTCTGTTCTTCGTTCTTGTCATATGCCTCAAATTAGATGTTTTCCACATGAACGCTGAGAGGTTTATCTTCCAAGGGATACCCTAATTGGCGTCGTGCTAATACGGGTTTGTAGCTAATACCACCTTTAATGCCAAGAAGAGGCATGTTACCATAGTTTCCACAACTATCTATAATCAGGATTCCATCATACACCCGATTATACCAGTCAATGTCTGCATGGGAGAGTACCATAATCTTCTGAGACCACCATCCTTTCTTGGAATCCCAAAATGCGCCCGCCTTCGGTAGATGCGAAATAAACCATCTATACAACACAAGGACACAACAAGTAATCTGTCCATTTCTATGAGTGTTTCTTGTATGGACTGAGTGATAAGCGTCAGCAAGTAGAGTAGGCACCAGATTCTGTTTCAAGAAGATTTTGATTACATTCAGATCCACAAAGTTGTCAATGTTCGGAAACAAGAAAAGTCCATAGATGAGCAATGCAAAAACAACTTCAAAGGCATCCTTGTTAGAGTGTTTAGCAAAGTAACGAGCCTTTTCAAGCAAGAACCTAGCAGTTAACCCAAAAATTCCTCCTTTAGAAGTTAAATTACTTTTAACGTCAACTAACTCCAGATGAGTTTTCTTGGCTATTTCTTCTTCTTTAGGATCCTTCTCGAAGATAGGAAACGGGGACTCATCCTTGATAGGCAACCCAATTATCTGAGAGTATTCCTCAAGGGTAGGTAAGAGTTGATAGTCAGGAAACGTGAAGCAGTGATACTTTGGATCATAAAACTGAAGTAGAGTTTAGAGGAGTCCTTCATCAATGGTCTTCTTCAACAAAACCCACAACTTCCCATATCTGTTTATGAATCCTTCAGGGTCTGTTAGCAAATCTCATAATTTCCTTAGGTCATCCAATTTGGGACTCTTGAAAGTGTATTTGATGGTGTTTCTTCTTGAGCTATCCATGATATCCCTCTGATATAAGAAAAGAAATCTGAGTTCCATGAAACAGGTGCAGCATGAATGCTTATGATGTATGAATGCAAAGCACACACAAAGCACACAAAACACAAACAAAGGGGGATAGGCTGAGCATGGAGCCAGGGTCTACCCTTCCCATTGGTATGTACTATTGGTTCTCACCTGCTGAACAGGGTTCTAAGAAGTTCCCAGAGTCGACAACCCATCTTTCAGATTTTATCGATTTCCCAGATGACTTGGTAATCAATAAAATTCTCAAGAGAATCTCGTCTGAGTGTAGTATCGCGTGACAACCAATTCAGAAATAGACTTCATCATGGTCACCGCACTACATCCTAAAAAGGCTAAGTGGGGTTTGGTAACTACGGTTCTCAATATCAAGGGCTCCTAGGTCGAGAGTAGCACGTTTTCACGAATAGATTCGTTCAACATGACTAGACTCTCAAGAGGGCCTCAACTGAGTGATGGTGTCTCAAGTTAACTTTTTCAGGATTCGACTCCCTCAAAGCCTCCCTGAATATACCATCGTCCTATCATAGGTGCACTCAAATCCGGGTTAGGATTTATCTCACCGCTCAAGAACCAAGCCAACAAAAGATAATCAAGCAAAGCATATATACAGGCAATCAAACAGATATACGCAAATATTGTAAACAAGCATAAATAAAACAAACAAAAACAAGGTGGGCTTAACCCTCAAAACAAAGTATATCCCCAGTGAAGTCGCCATTTCTGTTGCGGTAAGAATTGGATAACAAGCTATTAATTAACTTGCATCGCAAAACTTTGAAATTCACCACCAACTTTGATTTATCCAAAGGAAAGGTTCAAGATGGAGAAAAACCTAAAGGGGGGAGATCTAAGGTTCGGGGGTTGGTTACGCCTAGGGAAGGTATTAGCATCCTAAACGTCTGTAGTACTCTACGGGAACCTCTTGTTTAAACTTAATATGTCTTACACGCTTGCTAAGGGTGTTATGCTAAAGGTTGAAACCCTAGGGGTTAGTATCTAAGTATACTCGACAAAGTATCGCACCTTGCGCCTACGTATCCTTACGGGAGGGGAATCAGAGTATCCGTAGTTCACCGATCTAAGGGTGAAGGATAGGAACCATTGGTTATGGCCAAAGTTCCAAGGGGAAATGAGTATGAGCTCATTTTAGAGTTCACGATAACTCTCTAAGTCTAAGTTATAGGGGAAAAAGTGAGTTCTCATGATGATGAGAATCACATAGAGTTTAGAAACTCTAACCTATTTCTAAGTTATGATTTCATTGGCTATCATGAGGCCAATAAATGGGATAGGCTCTTAAGGTTAAGGCATGGTGGTTTGTTTAGTTACTTCATGAGTCAATTTAAGAAGGTCTCCCTTTGGAATGGGGGGAAAGATGAAAGTTGTAAAATTACTAAAAGATAAAGAGTTATAATTCAAATATGATGATGCAAGAATACATGAATAAGATAATGAGATGAGATAAAATTATGATGTCAATGCAAAGTTAGAATCACATATTGGATATGATCAAGCATGATAAACAAAGATAATATGGCAAGATAAATAAAGAAGATATAATAAAACCTTAGAAAAGTACTTCCAATTTTATCATGACTAAATGCCTTAAGATTAAATATTTTTACTAATTTCTTTTTATATATGAAAAGTAGATTCAATTATAAGAATATAGCAAAAAGAATGGAAGAAAAAGGATGAAAAATAAGCAAGTTATGGCATTTTGAAATTAAGCATAAACCATAAAATAAATAATATAACCAAGTATTAAAAAAAATAAAGGAAGGGGTACTCCTAGGTATTGAACCCAGGACCTTTCGCTCACAGGTTAAAACCAACACCACTAGGCCAACGCGCGCGCCTTTGATATATAATGGATAACATAACTATATATTTTAAAAGAAGCGAAGTTCAGAAAAAAATAAAAGGACTGGGGCGAGGGGGATTCGAACCCCAGTCCTGAGAGTGGTAAGGCGTGTGATAGTGTGTGCTTGCCACTGGGGTGGGTGTTACATCTGGTAACATATCCAACTTAATAAATACATAAGCTATTTTAATGCACATATTTCAAACAAACCACACAAGCCAGCCAAACACGCAAACTGCTCGTGAAAGCCATGTCCATACCATGCTTTTCAACATCAGTCATATCAAATAAGAAGCAGAAACTTGTAATTACATTCGACATCAAGAATTGCTACGCATGTTAAATACCAAGCAAGTGTTATCCTACAAATTGGACATCAAAACAATCACATTTGAAAGCATAAGATAAGGAACTATACGCAGCCATGGCAAGTAATAATTAGTAAACATACAACATACTCAATTGAAAATCACACAAGGACATGTCTTGAACACAACTAATAAACCAACATGCATACCATGAAATCCAAAATAGTATGGCATGGTTTTAAACATAAGTTTAATGTTGATAAACAAATTAGTACAAAAGCAAAGTAAGCTAGCAAATTCACGCACAACCATAGCAGCAAGCATACAACATGTTAAAGGAGGTCTAATGAAATGAAAACAACTTGGAATACCATTAATAGACAATATGTAGATATAGATCAGCATAGCATGGTTTAGCTTCATGTATGTCAAAAACATCTTCAAGACTTAATCATGTTTAATGTGGAGTAGCAGAGATGTATTAGAATTAAAACCACATGATTGACAAGGTTATGAGTTTAAAATGCAAGCAAACAAAAGGTAGGTTAGAGCATGATGCATTCAGTTCCAAAGATATCTTTCAAAGTTCAAATAGCAACTCAAACATATCACAATGAGTGGTTAAGACAAAGACAGGTCAGATCAAGATAATGATGGATTATAAGACTAACCTAACTGCTAATGACAGTTCAGAGATGTATCAAAAAGGTGCTAAGGAAATAAAGGCAACAACATCAAAAACATAAGCAGTTAGTAGTAGATAACAACATGTCATCAAGGAAATTATATTCCACAAAGTAATGAGCTCATAATAACCAACAATGCTAGCATACTAACAAGATAACAAGATTCAAAAGGGTAAGGTCCATAGGTTATCAAGCAATGCAGCAAACAGTTTCACGAAGATAGCAAGCAAAGTACATGATGGTAGTCCATACAACTCAACCATTTATCAAAACAAAATATAGGCAAAAACAACGAGTAATGGTTGTTGAGGGCATAGTGATGATTCATGCATCAAGATAGATTAAAGGCAGACCAAAAACATATAAGGTCAAGGCAAGATATTTAGGTTCATAGAATTTAGTACATCATAAGGCGCATATCAAACATGATACTGACATTCCAAATCAAAAATAGCTAGCAAAAATGAATTTCATGCAGAAAGTCATACACTCACCCTGTTGGTACAAGCATAAATTGGTCATGTTTATAGTGACAAGTATACAAACATTATGATGGTCGAGAGCAAGCACATATATGCAAGGATAGGACATGTTACAAGACAATATAACAACTAAACTCATTCAAGTGGTAACACTTAAAAATAGACAGTAGCATAGGACTTAGTAAAAACCAAATTGGGCAACAATCAAGCAAGCACATTTATCAAACATATATGGACTAGGTTCAAGGTGGTTTAGTAAATGTTAAAGACACATAGAGGTATCAAACATCCATAACTTAAAAAAACATATCAAGGCTAACAACACATATCATGAACATAATGTTGACATAAAGAACAAAATCATGATATCATAAAAGTATAACTTCTGAGTTTAACAGTTTGAATAGAATGGCCTTAGCATATACAAAATGAGATAGCATATGATAGGAACAACTCAAGGCAACACATTCCAAATTCAACATTCATAAACATAAGCCTTAAAGTTTATTTGGTACCCACCCTATCTTCGTGACGAACTTCAGTCCTACACTTAGTTAACTCAAGTTATACATTCAAGTTCCCACAGACTAGGAATAAATTGATGATAGCTGACGATGATTCTGACACCTTTGTAGTCATTACTCCCTTGCAGAATTTGGTCACCTATGAGGTTTTGAGGTTATGAGGTCTCCTTTTTGTCTTCATTGAGATTTTGAGACCTCTTCTTTTTGGTTGAAGTTTTGATACCTCTACTTTTGATTTGGTTGAGGTTATGATACCTCTTCTTGTTTTTTATTGAGATTTTGAGGCCTCTTCTTGGCTGATGTACAAGTTCATTTGTATAAGGCAAAGTTTTGGGCTTCCCATCTTTCTTGGCTTTAGCCTTGAAAGGGACTCGGCTCATTCTTTGATTAAGGATTTTTCAACGATCCTTCCTTATTTGCTGTTTGGAGGAATAACTTGCACAAACGATAACTCATTTGATTTGAGAGAGCTGACTGGTGTCTTGCATGAAGCGCTTGCATTCGAATGCATAACCAAGTTAAACTGAGAACTACCCTGCCCCAAGGTTGAGATTTAAGGGTTTTTTGTGTAAAGAAAGAAAACTCCTACTTCTAGGCTCGAAGGGTTAATGAGGGATTATCTTCCTTATTTCTCCAGTGTTTGGGAATTGAAACAATGCCTTACATCCTCGGCAAGGTTTAATCGAAAGCATACCACAACAATTATGGATATGACGTTTTCATCATCCTCCCCAATCTTTGCTTGAACAAAGAATTAATAAGGGAAAAAATTTGTCTATTTTTTTTTGTTTTTATGAACACAAAAGTAAATGAGTGAAACGAATGGACTTAATCAAAAGATGCACAAACATTTTATTAATCTTGCCAATTTGAAAGTACAACGATGCTTATAAGCAAAAATAATTCAAACATGCAAAGAAAACTACAACAAAAATGTTGAAATAACCAAAAGATTGTCAGCTTCAGGGAACTGGGCTTTCCTTTCTTGATTTGCCAAGTTGAGATATCCGTCTTCAGAGTTGATTGTCGAAATCCATCTGAGAATCATCTTCACATATACTCTCGGAAATTTCTTCCATCTCAGAGTCTGATGAACCTATTTGATTAGGTGAAGGATTGTTGATTCAGATGCCTCGAGGTGTGAATGAGATCATCTCAGAGTTAATCAGTGTTTGAACCTTGCTCCTGAGCACCTTACAGTCTTCAGTTGAATGCCCCTTGTGCCCCAGCATGGTGGTCACAACGGACGAGTCTGGAAAAGACACTGGATCCATCTCCTCTGGCACTATCAGTCTACTTTTGATTAAATCTAGTAGGAACTGACTATATGGTACTGGCAATGGAGTGAAATTCCTCTCTGGTCACAAACTGGTTCTGCTCTTCTGAGTTCATGCTCCTTCAAAAGCTACTTCAAGTCCAATGATGGTTTCGGGAAGTCAACTGGGTTACAGATAAAGGACGGATGAGACTCGAGGCTGAGAAATGCAAATGCAATGCAAATGCGATGTAATGCTAATGCAAGCCAAATGGTTTCAAGGAACTCAAAGGCGAGCTGCAAACATTTTGGAAAACTGAAGAGTTTTGTTTTAAAAATCCGTGATCTCTAAGGATCCTTGCAATGAAAAAAACGTCTGAGTTCCTTGAAACCATCAATGGATGCGATGAGATGTATGCAATGTACAAAACACGGGCACACAAAAACATAGATATATGTACACACAACAGCACACAAGCCCTAGATTTAGGGGTCTCATGCATGGATGAACATATGCATAAACACACATATACAGATATTCACAGATATGCACACACAAACAAGAGAGGGCCTAGGTTTGAAGATCACGAGCATGGAGCCATGGTCTACCCATCCCAGAAGGTATGTACTATGGGTTTTCATCTGCAGAACAGGGTTCTAAAAAGGTTCCCAGAGTCGACAATCCATCTTTCGGATACTATCGACTTCCCTATTAACTTGGTAATCAATAATATTCTCAAGAGAATCTCGTCTGAGTGTAGTATCGCATGACAACCATTTCAGAAATAGACTCCCTCATGGTCACCGCACTACATCCTAAAAGGCCAAGTGGGGGTAAGGGTAACTAAAGGTCATCAGTATCCCTGGCACCAAGGTCGAAGTGGCAACGTCTTCACGATTGCTCGCTCAACATATACCAACTCCGAGAGGGCCTCAACTGAGTGTGGAATCTAAAGTCAACTCTTTTGGGATTCGACTCCCTCAAAGTCTCCTTGACTATATCCACAATCCTATCATAAGTGCACTCAAGTTCGGGTTAGGACTTATCTCACCACTCAATAGTAGCACCCTGCACACAGAAGAACCCAAACAAAACAGGTATACAGATATATACAGATATATGTATAAGTATAACAAGCAATCATAAATAACATAAACGAAACAAGGTGAGCTTAACCCTCAAAAAGAATTATTTCCCCAGTGAAGTCGTCATTTCTGTTGCGGTGAAAATCGGATAACAAGCTATTAATTAACTTGCATCATATTTCTTTTACAACCGACTTTGATTTATCCAAAGGAAAGGTTCAAGATCGAGAAAACCTAAAAGGGGGAGATCTAAGGTTCGGGGGTTGGTTATACGAAGGGAAGGTATTAGCACCCTAAGTATCTGTAGTACTCTACAGGAACCTCTTGTTAAGTTTGTGTTATGTTATGTTTGCTTGCTAAGAGATATCTATGCTAAGGTAAAGACCTAAGGGATATGTACACTAAGTTTTGCTCGCCAAGACGTTGCATCTTGTGCCTACGTATCTGACTAAAGAATCAGAGCAACCATAGTTCACCTCAATTAGGGTGAAAGAGGAACCATTGACTATGGCCAAAGTTCCAAAGGGAAATGAGTGTAAGCTCATTTTTAGAGTTCACGATAACTTTCTAAATCTAATTTATAAGGGGGAAGTGAATTCTCATGATGGTGAGAATCACATAGAGTTCACGATAACTCTATAAGTCTAAGTAAAGGGAAAGTGAGTTCTCATGATGGTGAGAGTCACATAGAGTTCACGATAACTCTATCCTATTACTAAATTCTAAGGAAAATGGCTCTTAGGAGGCCAGAGATAAAATGGTAATCGTTTATTGACTTAGGAGCCAAAATAAAATAACTTTCCTTTGGAAGGAGGGTCAGATGAACAAGTATGAACAATATGAACAATAATATAATCAAGATAATATGAACAAAAATGAATCAAGATATATTGACTAAAAGTAAAGTCAGTGGTTAATGATTAATTTATTGGATCGATGAATCGGGTTCAATGTAGTGCTAAACCGTCGTAACACGGTCTGTAAGGAAGACCATGCTATAGGAGGATGCACAATTCGATCTTCATGTTAAGACACGATGGAGAAGTGATATTGAGGATCATTCTCCAAGGAAATCTTGCCACACGAAAAGAAAAGGTGGAGATCTCGTCTTAATCACAAACTTTCGCTAATTATTCGAAGGTAACCTTTCACGATCCCAAAGTATAGAAAGAGATCTCGATGATCACTCACTACAGATTTGAAATAATGAAGGTTGATCGCTTCGATAAACAACATTCGTGAATAGGAAGACTTCATAGACCGAAAATGAAAATGAAGATAAAAGTAGATGTGAAATGAAAATAAAGTTGGTCTCGTCTTAATCGAGGTTTGAATCGATAAATTGATAACCTTGATGTTTGACTTTCATTGACCAAAAATAAAAGTGAAATGAGCCTCATACATATCAAGACTTTTTAGTCATTTTGAATAAATCAACTACGTCATGATTTTGTAATATCATTGGCCCAAAACGAAGAAAATGAACCCGAAATGAAAATAATGTCGGTCTTGTCTTAATCAAGATTTATATCGGTAAGTCGATAATCTCGATATTTAACTTTCATCGACCAACAAAAATGAACAAAGAGTGGCCTCATATTTATCAAGGCTTTATTGATTTGAAATAATCAAAGTCAAGATTTGTGTAATGTCATCGGCCTAAAATAAACATTGAAATGATAATGAAAATCGAAGATGAAAATTCAAGTAAAAATCTAAATAGAAAGGTAACCAAATAAATAGTTAACAAGGATTTACAAAAATTTATTAATAAGAACTAATCAAAATAATTATATAAAAAAAAACTCATCCAAGATATTTCTAAAAAAACAATTTGGTAATGATAATAAAAAAGGAGGAGGGGGTTGCGCTGCTGGATATGGGGTGTGAATAGATTTGTTCAAACGGGCTTGGAGCCCAAACCATAATCAAAAAGAAAAAAAATAAATAAAGATTCCAAAAAAAGATCCACCACATACATGGCCATGCTTAACAGAAAGACACGGTCAAGTTTGAGAAAAGGAAAAGAGGATGTTCGCTTAACAATATCATCACAACAAACCAAAATTTAAAACAGACCCTTTCCATTTAGTATCTCGCATCAACGCGAACGGTTCGCAACAAATCAAATGGAGACGGTGACAAATCCAAACTCCCGACGAACAACAAATCTCTCTCCGCTCGTCTCCTCGTGCAGATTCAACCTGGTCCGCATTATTAGATTAAAATCCGTTCGACTCTATTTCCTTCAATTGCATATCAGGTTTGGTTTGTTTTCACCTCGCTTCATCTTTCTTTCTGGTTTCTCGATTGGGGTTTGTTCAAAGATTTTGTGGGCGACAGTTGTTGTGGGTTGAGCTTATCGCCGGAGGGAGTATAGAAGTAGTGGTTTAGAGGTTCAACAATGGTGGCTTGTCGGAGAGAGCGCAGGCGGAGAAAAGAAAGGGTGATGGGTTGTTTGAGATGGAGGAGATTGAAGTTGTTGACGGATTAAGAGTGAATGAAGATGAAGGTTTATTGTTGTGTTTGAGTTGTTGGGGTGATATGAGGTTGATGACGTTTAGGAGGTGGTTTTCGATTGTGTGGAAACGCGTTTGAGAAGGGATTATTTTGGTTTAGAGAAGTTTGAAGTTTTTTGAGATGATGGAGCTTGAAGAGCAGTTTTGAAGTTGTTATTGAAGGATTAGGGAAAGAAGTGGAGAGAGGATTGGATTCAGTCTAGAAAAAAAAGTTTTCTTTGAGCTTCAAAAAAGTCCCGCCCCCCCTTTTGTGGTTCCAAAATCCCTCTTTTATGAAGTCCTCGTGTGATGTTTGGGGAGTTTTCTCTTCCCTGGTGCACAGGCTGTTGGTAGAGTAGTATAGGGAGGTTTTGCACATCAGGGTGAAGGTTTAAGGAAAGCAGGGTCCTGAGTGTAAGTGTTGCAGGTTTTTCTTTAGGAGTCTTTTGTACTTTTAGGCAAGGTTGTACAGTTTTGAGAGGCATAGGCTTTTTGGTAGTGTGGCTGGTAGTTTGGGGCGAGTAGCAGGCTGCTGTGTGTGCTGTAGCAGAAAAGTTTACAAAGCACATTGGTTTGAGGTTTTGACTAAAAGACAATTAGAAGTGCAGAAAAATGAACAACATATATTTTTTGGTATTTTATAATAAGAAAATTAAAATTGAATTTCAATAAAATAAAATTGTAAAAAAAACAAATCAAATAAAAACTATAAAGATGGTTTAAATTAAAATCAAACTATAATTAAATTAAATTACTAAACTTAAACTAAATAAATTAAAAATGAAATAAAGGTAAATTTAAAAAAGAAATTAATCTAATTTGACTAGACTAAAATAAAAACTAAACGAGAATTAAAATAAATTACGATTACACTAAAAATTACAAATAACTGAATCAAATTTAAACTAAAGTAAAATAAGCTAAATTTAAAATAATTAATTTGGAAATGAATTAACTTAAAAAAGTACTATTTTGGATTTAAAACTAGATTAAATTTAAATAAGCTACGAAAAAGGTCTAAATAACAATAAAATAAAACAAAGAAGAAAATGGCAAGGAAATGTCAAAAATCGACTAGAATGAATGATTAATGAGATGTTTAACTAAAAACAACAAAAAAATGACTTAAGATGATATGAAATGATCAGAGGATCTGAGGGTAAAATTTGGGGTATAACACCAATTCTTCTGTAAAATCCTCTTAATATTTTCTTCCAACATACCATGTAATCTGGGGCAAATAAGATTTGAAGATGATCACATTGTTTTTTGGATATCTTTTGCTAGCTCCCCAGTAAGTTGTTACTTCATTTGGTCTCGGCAATCCTCCATGGATCTTTCTATTCCAACAAAAAAATCAGGCTCATGATGGCAATCCTAGTGAAGTTATGACGTTATGCCTCATAGTGGAAAACTTTTTCCCCCCAGAGAAGGTTGTGACCTTGAAGTAGAACTGTTTGTTCTGCATGTTCATCCCTAGTGATGGTCCAATCTGATGAGGTTGGTTGGGTATCCTTGTTGAGATGTTTATTTCATCTCCAGTTTTGCTTCCTTTTGTCTGTTTTGTAAGCATAAGCATAAACATGGCATGCATGCATTCATACATATGCGTGGCATCTAAGCATTTTTGCTATCTTTCTGGTGTTTGCCTGTTTTGTTTCACTTTGGCGTTTATTCCCCAAGTGTCTGGGTTTGCCTATTCTTTCCAATAGGGTCGTCACCTTTAGGCATAAAGTGCCCATCCTTTCTAAATTCCCCATAGAGTTTGCTCCTCGTGGATGATGGTTGCTTCAGTTATCTTTTCCACGTTTGGATAAGATAAATCCCATTTGAGTTCATCATGGTTGGAGTCTTCTTTGACCGTTTCTTTCTAGCTTGTTCCTAGATTGAACTTTGGTCCCTGGCGGTGGTGCTTTTGAACCTATTTTAAACGTGCATTTATTTTGCACTATGTCTCACAGGAAGAATCTTTTACAGATCTCTATTGAAAACAGAATCTATCCTTCAGCAGGGTTGTTATAACATCTCCTTGAAATTTACACCCAAACAACAAGTGGCAATCTCCTTGAGAAGCTTGTTTTGCTATTACTACCTTAACAACGATAAGTGGCAGTCTCTCTTCTGAGAAGCTTATCCGTCCTTGGCATTTTCCTTCAAATTTCCTTGCAACAGGTGGCAATCTCTTTGAGAAGCTTGTTTTCTATGGCGATAAGTGACAGTCTCTTCTGAGAAGCTTATCTATCTCCGATGTTATTCAATTTTCTGCAATTACAATTTGGTATTCCCCTAGAAGTCTGTTAGGGGAATTTTGTTGAGGACCTTACAAATGGTTTCTCTTTATTTGAGTTACCCACTTTACAAGGATTTTATTGCAAGTGATGATTCCTCATTAGGTCATCTATCCAGTTTGCGTCTATCAAATGGCATCTCTTTGAGAAGTTAATGAAAACTCTGGTTTTTTCTCTTTATTTGAGAAAATTTGCTCATAAGCAACCAACATGTATCTCTTTTGTGAGATCCCCAGTAAGCTTACCTAGGCTTTGTACATCTCCAAATGAAATGGATGTATGTTTTCCAGTGAATTCCTGGATACCATTTTCCTCGATGATGTCTTATAACTCTTTTACTCCCCAAATGAAGTGGAGATGTTTACCTATTTCCCATTGAAGACCATATTTTGGTTCTACTTTCAATGAGGACGTTTTCTTTGGCCCAATCCTAAGGCTTTGAGGTTTGTGTCCTGTTTTTGTCCTAGAGTGTCAGGCAGTCATACTTGAACTTGTTGATCCACTGCTTTGGATATTTCCCCAGTGGAGACCGTATTTCTAGTTCAACCTTCATTGAGGATTCCTTTTCTTTCTAGAGTGTCATCCAGTCATATTTAAACTTGATGATCAATCATTTTAGATACCTCTGTTGGAGCCCAGATTTTGGTTCTACTTCCAGTGAGGTTGCTTTTCTTATAAGGTGTCAACCAGTCACACTTGAACCTGTTGTTCAATCACTTTAGATGTGTTGTTTTCTTTCCTAGTGAAGACCGTATGTTTGGTTCTATCTTCATTGAGGATCCTTTTTCGTTTCTAGAATATCATTCGGTCACATTTGAACTTGATGATCAATCATTCTATATGCCTTTATTAGAGACCATCTTTTGGTTCTATCTCCATTGAGGATCTTTTCTCCTAAAGTATCAACCGGTCATGCTTGATCCTGTTGTTCCATCACTTTAGATGTCTTGTTTTATTTTCTTCCCTAGTGGAGACCGTCTTCTCGGTTCAACCTTCATTGAGGATCTTTTCTCCTAAAGTGCCAACCGGTCATGCTTGATCTTGTTCTTCCATCACTTTAGATGTCTTGTTTTATTTTCTTCCCCAGTGGAGACCGTCTTTCCGGTTCAACCTTCATTGAGGATCTTGTTGTTCTAGAACGTCATCCGGTCACATTTGAACTTAATGATCTATCATTCTAGATACCTTTATTAGAGCCCATCTATTGGTTCTACTTCCAATAAAGTTACGTTGTTTTCTTCCCCAGTGGAGACTGTCTTCTCGGTTCAACCTTCATTGAGGATCTTTTCTCCTAAAGTACCAACCGTTCATGCTTGATCCTGTTGTTCCATCACTTAAGATGTCTTATTTTATTTTCTTCCCTAGTGGAGACTGTCTTTCCGGTTCAACCTTCATTGAGGATCTTGTTGTTCTAGAATGTCATCCGGTCACATTTGAACTTGATGATCTATCATTTTAGATACCTCTATTGGAGACCAGTTTTGGTTCTACTTCCAATGAGGATCCTATCTTTCTAAAGTGTCAGCCGGTCACATTTGAACCAGTTGCTCAATTTACTTTAGATTTCCCTAATTTTGTTTCAGCTTCCCCAATGTGGTTGTCAATCCCTTGTGTCGACCTTATCCTTGTTTACTTTCGTTTTCGTCTGCATTTTGCATTATCATCCCATCATCTTCATCATGCTAAAATTCATGGCATGTCCGCATTAGAGTTTAGTTTAGTTTTGTCCATAGCCTAGCATGCCATTGCATCTAAGGGAAAAAATTTTGGTTATCTATATTTAAATATCTTTCACCATGATCTCATGAGGATTATCATCACTCATGTTATTCGATGAAGATGTTCAAATAGAGGCAACTGTCATACCCTAAATTTTACCCTTAGATTCTTTGATCTTCCGCATATCATGCTAGGTCAATCATTCATGCATAACTAACCTTTTTTCAGGCTCTGTTTGTGTTGTTTCACCTGTGAATCAGGGTTTGCTTCAAGAAGCTTCAAGGTTTGTTAAATCAGGATAGGTCATCCACCATTTCAGCTCTTAAGATATGGGGTCGAGGATTTTTAGTTTAAATTGGATTTCCATTAATTCAGAGGTTGTTTCTTTTGATTATGGTACTAAGTTTGAGGCGGAGGTGTTGGGTGTTTAATTGTCATGAGAAGTTCTTATCAGAAGTTTATCATGGCCCGACTTTAGTTCCCTGAATGGCCATGAGAATATAGTTTGTTTAAGGTTCATCTGTGGGCTGACTGGAAAGATTATGGATCAGGATTATAGAAGTTTAGGGTCTTCCTTACCCTTTTGTATTTAAGATGGGCAAGTGTCGTTCACTTGAGTTTCTCCTAAGGCTAGCAGACCAGTTTCATTTCCAATTAGGGTTTTGTGTCAATTTAAGGTTGTCTTTTAAAATCAAGTTGTAGAGCTATTAAGGAAGTCAAGACAGTGATGCATCTCAGGTTATTTGCAAGTCTTATTCATGTGGTTCACGTTCTTGTCTTTTCAAGTGAGGATTCAAGCATGATGTTTAGTTCAAGATCATTTCAAGGGGGATTCATTACCCTAGTGTCATTCCTCAAGATTGGGCTCAAAGTTTCTATTCACTTCAGGATTAATCAGCCACGGTTCTCAGATTCAAGTTAAGGGAACCATTTGAACATGAAAGTTTAAGTTGTAATCATCATTTTGTCTCATCATGGTTCATTTAAATTCAAGGAATAATTTCAAAGACTGATTCATGGATTCAAGGATTTTATTTGTTTCAATTCATGGTGGATTCTTTTATTCATCGAGAATTGAATCAAAGTGCTACTCATCTCAAGTAAAATATTCAAGTTTCCATTTCATGTCAATGTGCAAGTATCATCCGTTTCATTTTCAATTTACAATCAAGTTTCCCTTTTTCTTGCCAAAACACAAATCTCATTTCAAGGTCACAAATCAAATTCAAGGCCCATCAAACATTTCATTTTAAGTCCATTACCACAAAATTCTCCAAAAAAAATATATACATTTCATTAATCCATTTAATTACAATATACAAAGGCCCATTGTTTTTTTGTTGTTTCCCAAGTTACAAGAAAAAAGTCAAAAGGGATACAACTTGCTACAGCAAATAAACCGTACACTCCAAGCACCAAAATAACACCTGCTTCATCAGTGCACTTTGCAAAGCTCCAAAATTTCTTGCAGAACAAAACCAAATCGTACAACACATCCGGCCAAGACATAGACGCAACACAAACGGTATGATGTTTCAGATGTTAAACACAACACAAGCTAAAACTGCTTCAACCTGCGAAAGACTAAGAACACTCCATAAGCTGACCAAAAACAACACCAAGACAATGACTTAACAAAACAAGTTCTGCTACATGCCTAAAAGACAAACACTACAAGCCAACAAAAAAATCTGGATAACCTGTCATGAAAAAGGACAACACAATAAGCTCTGCCCTACACCACAAGACTCCAAAGAAGCCTGCTATGAAGATAATAACACAGCAAGCATGAAAAAAAAAAGCTTAAGAAAGAAGCCCTATTAAATAGAGGAAGAACAGATTGAGAAAAGGGAGACCCAAAAACATAAAAACTCCCTCTGAATCTTCCACTTTTTTCAGCTAGTACCCTCCGCATGAGTTCATTCAAACCCACTGTATCACCATTCACAAGACCTTAATCAGAAACTCAGCAACAAATCCATTCCTAAGTTATATAACAGAATCATTTTCTTTTGGTAGAGAGGTGTTGAAGGTTGAAACCATATATCCAAGTCAAAGAGACAAAGGTAACGGAAGCTAGTACCTCGTTCCGACGCCGCGATTGCCGAGAGAGGTGAGAACGAAGCAAGAGATTGCAAGGTTTTGAGAGGTGCTTGATCGTTTAGAGCGTTCGAAGATAAACACGCCCTTTGAATCGTAGGGTTCTCCCAAACTTTTCACTATTGTAAGTTTTTCCTTCATTTTCTTGTTCAACGATTTTGTTGGTCTTCACTGTTGTCGTATGTTTGATTTGGGAGAAAGATTGAATTAGAGCTAGAGATGATTTTGTTTTGATTCAATTAGCGATTGAGATTTGAACGAAGGAGAGAAGGTTTCGTTCTAATTAGTGAGAGCGAACACAAGACCGAGAGTGAGATGAATACGCGATGATGATAATGCTTCTGAGCGTTGGTTCAATTGTATTCGACACATATTTGTTTTACGTGAAGAAGATGATGATAAATCGTGGAGAGAATGAGAGGACGTTGCGAATTTGATTCATAAGTTTTGTTTTTGTTTTGTTGCGATCCCTTTTCTTTGCATACGAGTTGCTGAAGTTAACCTCTGCTAATGTGGGCTGACTGGGTCGGATCCAACCCAGTTTTTTTAGAGCCTCATCTTATTGGGCTTGCTTCATTCGTTGTATTTTAGCACCCTTTTATCTGGCCCATTGTTTTACTAATTAATTTTCAGTTTAGTTTTTCTATCTAGGTGTTCTACAACAACTATGTTCATCTATAAGGCTAACAACTTGCCAAAATTGATTACCAACCCTTTTACTAAGTCTCATGTAGAAATTACAACCATCCATACACTTAACTACTATCCTCTTGGCATCATTTTTCTTAATGAATATATTCTTCTTCATTTCCATAGCATACTCCTTTACAGCCTCTCTCACTAACTCTTTGTTGTTAAAAACCATTCCTAATTGAAATTTTATACCTTCACCACTCCTATAAGCTTGGAATTCCTCATTTTCTTCATCATCCTCACTATCAGGAGGAGTATGTAACTGATCAGAGTCATCATCACCTTGTAGCACTATGGTCCAATCCACATTGATGAATCATAGGCATCCTCACCTTCACTTGATGAATCATTCTCACCTTCACTAGCAACATGTTCATTGTCACTTTCACTTAATGAATTATTGCCATTATCATGTTCCTTTCCAATCCCTCCTTCCACATTAGCGTCTTCCTTTCCCTCCATATTCCCATCTTCCTTTCCCTCCACATCTTCACTTCTTCTCCCTCCCTCCACATCTTCACTTCCTCTCCCTCCCCCCACATTCTCATTTTCTTTTCCTACCTCTGCCTCATCTACAATATCAGGAGTACAAACTGAGTGTTCTACGTACACATCTACAACCTCATAATCCTTAACATCAGCAACAAATTTTAACACATCTTCATCACAGTTTAGGGGTCTAAGGCCACGGGAAAAACTATACTTAGGGTTCCAATACCATAAACACTTAATATTGACATATCCCTCACTGTGAATCAACTTTTCCAACTCCATATAAGACATATAATCCATATCTCATTCCCAGTTCATTTCAGAAATTACCCCATTAACATACAACTTCACAGGTTCAGACACTAACTTTCCCCTAAGATGAAATCGTATCCTAATGCCTTAATTTTGACTTGGTCTGTAATAGAAATAATGGTACACAACAAACATCAATATTGGGGGACCACATTCATAGAAAAACCCTATTTCAGACTAGACAACAATGTTTGGTCCCACATTCAGATTAAACAACATGTTTTGGGACCACATTAAGAATAAACAAACATATGAAGAGACCACATGTTTCAGGAATGGAAACATTATCCGTACTATAACTTAAACCCTAATTTGCGTAAAAAAATTCACTTACCTCATGCAAAATTTTGCTTCTTCCTTGCCTTTCGTTCGTGCTTGCATTTTGACTTCCAAGGTGTCTTCGCAAAAATTGTAAAAATCGTTCAGATTGTTGATGAACTCAGGGATGAAATGGAATGGGATTAGGGTTCTTTTGTATTACCCAATTATATGATTTCCAAATTTTCCAGCCTAATTAAAATATTGCAAATAACATTATCATGCCATGTCACTAAATTGGTCTCTTAGATTAACTCACATGGCATATGACTAAGCGTGCACACTCAACAATTTGAACACCTCATAATCAAAACAGGAGGGGGACTATAAAAAAATCCCAAAAAATTACAACTAAAGGGACTAAAAGGCTGAAAAAATTAAAAGGGGGACTAAAATGTTAAAAATATGTAAATAGGGGGACTAAAAGTGCATTTAAGCCTTATATTTTTTAGTAGAACTTAGTTAGTTTTTTATTAGGTTCTAATTTAATTTGTTAATTTGTTAATTAGTTTGAATTAGATTTTAATTTAATTAGTTGTTGATTAGATATTATTTAGTTTTAATTAGATCGTAACTTAATTTATTAATTAGTTTTAACTAGAATTAATCGGTTAGTTTTTTATTAGGTTATCATTTAGATTAATTAATTAGTTTTTTAAGTAGAAATTTGTTAATTAGTTTCTAATTAGATTATTAATTTAATTTGTTAATTAGTTCCTTTGATTCTAAATCAATCTTAATCATCCTCGGTTTTATTTAATTCTTGATGTTTGATTTTGAATTTAATTCTTGATGCATTTAGCTGTGATTAAACCCCGATCTTTGATGTCTATTCTCTTGTGGCTTTTGGATCTGTTATGTTTTTGCCTGTTTGTTTCATTCCAAAGGGAAGTTATCTTATTGACTTATAAGTCATTCTCTTTTAGTTTAGACCTTTCCCGTTCCACTTCCTTGACCTTTTTAAGATCATCTTTCTTGGCCTGATTAGAGCCATTTTGTTTTACAACTTAGAGTTAGGTTTGGAGTTGTTGAACTCCACGTAGGTACCATTATGATGTGTACTCACTTCCCCCTGTGACTTTGATGAAAGTCAACTTTAGGTTAGTTTTTCAACTTAGACTTAGAGAATTGTTTAACTCTAAGTGAGTATCATGATTATGGGTACTCATTTCCCCTTTGAACCTTGACCATAGTCAAGAGTTCCTCACCCCTAGTTGGGCGAACTATGGAGGCTCAGATTCCTCATTCCTAATCAGGATACGTAGACACAAGATAAGATATCTTGTCGAGCCAATTTTTCCTTACAACATAGACTTAGAGAGTTTTTAAACTCTATATGCGTATCATGATCATGAATACTCATTCCCTCTTGGAACTTTGATCATTATCAAGAGTTCCTCAATCCTAGTAGGTGAACTACGAATGCTCTGATTCCATCCTATTCAGGATACGTAGGCACGACATGCGATGTCTTGGCGAGCATACTTAGTGTACATACCCTTTAGGTCTTTACCTTAGCACAGTTACCTTAGCAAGCAAACATTATCATAACACAAATACTAACAAGAGGTTCCTGTAGAGTACTACGGATATCTAGGATGCTAACACCTTCCCTAGGTATAACCAGCCCCCGAACCTTAGATTTCTTAGTTGTGTCTTCACATAGCGCACTTAGGCTTTTTCCTCGATCTTTACCATTTCCTTTGGATAAATCAACGCTCGGTGGTGAATTTTAAAGATGTGTGATTCAAGTTAATTAATAGCTTGATATCCGATTCTGGTAACTTGTGCAATTGGAAACTAAATCTCTAAACCAGAATTCCTTTTGAACTAAACTTGAATTCTACAAGTTACATGAAGCCTCTATATAGAGGATCACACCTCAAAACTTCACAACACTTGAACTTGGCATACACACCAGATTTGCACAAGAAACCTCCATTGTTACAAAAACCCTCATTTCACAAAACTTGTCAAAACACTCCATAACCACAAAACAACCAAACCACTCATCCACACACACGACAAACCATCTACCAAAGCTGTTCAAACCATCCATTTCATCAAAAGACCTCAGAATCTAAAAGTCAACTCTCACTTGCTCAAATAGTTGACTTTTTGTCCAAAACAACATAACTCCTCATTCTGGCCTATTTCAATCCATTCAATTATCCAAACATCATCCATAAACCCCACACAAATTGTCCAAAGTGTTGTTTTACATCTATAACATCATCTTCACCAAAATCAAATTCATACTTTGTCATTTTATAAGAGGGATCGTATCAAGGGTTTAAAGGTATTTCAATACAAACTACACATCCTAAAAGCATCTAAGGGGATCAATGAGGCTTTTTGAATCATCCACCATCTTCTGGAATCAATGAAATAGGCATTGGACCTTGCTCCAATAGGTAAATTCACCATGACTTGAAACTCCATGATTCTAGTATCATCTTCATCAATTTGAGTTACAAACATGCTTGCTATGATGTAGAGAGTATTTACCCTATATCAACTGTTCTTAATCATTGTTGTATGTGATTTCATTTTGAGTTTTCATATTAGGGTGCTTTATTGGTTCGTGTCTATTCATTTGTTATGTGTTAAAAATCAGTGAAATAATTAGCACCATCATGATCCTCATTGAATTTTAAGCAACTTTCATGTGTACATCTCTTGATTTCATTGAGTATTAAGAAAGTTAGAGATTTCAAAATTTCAAAAATGGTGGAAGAAATGGAGAAGGAAGATGATGCTCAGGTGGCGCGTGTTTTCATATTTTTGAACTTGTTTAATTATTTATTTTTAAGTTGCCATATTATTCACTAAATGGGCATTGCGTCGTGTTGGTCATTGTGTTGTGTTTGTGCGTGTTAGCATGTTCAAGGTCTGGGGTTCGAATCCTCTGACGCCCCAGACCTTTTGGTTCTTTTTTTTATTTTGCATATTTTCCATGTTTGTTTCACATATATTCTACTGCGCGCATGTTTTTTTACACCCAAGTCACATGGCCTAGTGGTACGGTTTTTAAGCTATAGGCAAAAGGGCGTGAGTTCAAGTCCTTGGGGCCAGCATCCCTTATATTTTTACCACTTGTTCTTTTCATGATTTTTCCCATTTTCATTTAACCATATCTCATGCTCCTTGTATCCTTTTGAGCTAAATTTTTGCACACTTGCTATTTGTCATATGTATTTTATAAATGCATGGAAAAATACCAAAGATAATATTTAATTCAACCATTTTTATTATGTTTAAAACTTGTTCTTTTATATGATTTTTAGGACCTTTAATGATGTTTCTTGGTTTGTTTCTTTGACCTAATTGCTCATGAATGTTTGTGTGGTTATGCCATGTCTTGCACCGTGTTTAAAATATTGTGACTTTGTTGTTCTTCTTGAATAAATGTGTAAAATTGTTAACATGCTCAAGTTTTCTTTCATAAATTTAAGTTTTAAGCATGCGTATATCTCCTAGGGTTTAGGATTGATCTTGTGCTTGCCATGCCTTTGCATCTCTTCTTTGACTTGTGTACATGTTGTTTCCCTTTTAGGGCTAAGTGTTATTTTCACCATGTTCATTATGATTCTTGTCTTTCATGTTCATGTTTATATGCCATGATTTATGTCTTGTGATGTTCATATTGCTTTCAAGTATTTCCTTCATAAACTTCCACAAAGTTAAGCATATCTCTTGTCTTGTATTTGTCCATGAGTTTTTTCTTATGATGTTATGTAAACCTTTGTCATGTCATTTTTATGTTCACCGTGCCTAAAATCATGTTGATGTTTTGTTCATCATGTTTTTCAGTGCATGTTTATGTAATCAATCATTACTATCCACTCCAAGGGAAGGGCTTGTTGTTGACTTCTTTGTCATTTGCATTTGCATCTTTGCATCTTCTTGTACATATATCTCCCTTGTAATCCTAGAACTTGCTATCCCTTAGGAAGTCTCCCTTAAGATTAACTTCAACTTAGACATCTTCAATTAGGGTTTCCCCTTTTATAAACTCAAAACCACTTTCAATAAAAACTTTGACTTTGGGTCATTGATCTTTTCAACTCTTTTCTTAACAAATGCTTCAAGTCACCTTAAGCATATTCAAAACTTCTTTCACAAGACTAAAAAACGCAAACCTCAATTCAAATCATTTGCCATCTTTGGCTTTTCAGCTTTAAAACCTTTTCAAAATAGACTAGACATTAGTGATCCTTAGTTGAGATATAAATTTCCTACCCCATAACATTGTGAGAAAGATTTTGATTCTTTTCCACTTGAGGGAGGTATTTGGCATACTTGTTGATACATCCAAGTTGGAGCCCTTCTCTCAATGTGAAGCAAAGATCCATCTTCCACATGTTTGTGGTGGTTTAGTTGAGTATTCTCCTTAAGATGACAACTTGTCTCTTCTTCCAAAACCAACAAACATTGCTTTTACCCGTAGTTAGTCGAACTACGATTGCTCTGACTTCCTATACAGGATACGTAGGCATGGGATTGCGAGATCCTAGCAAGCTACCTTTTTCTTTTTCCACCTTTTCTTTTCACTTTACCCATCTTTATCTTTAGGAAATAACTTAACAAATAACACAAATTTAACAAGAGGTTCCTATAGAGTACTATAGATACTTAGGGTGCTAATATCTTCCCTTAGTATAATCAACCCCGAAACCTTAGATTCTCTTTATTGCTTTGTTTTACATTGCATGTTTATGGGTTATTCTTTCTTTACCCCTTCCCTTGGATAAATTAAAGATAGGTGGTGATATCTTAAGATTAGTGAAGCCTATCTAACTCGATAGCTATGGTCTCCGATTCTCACCGAGACAGAAATGACGACTTCATTGGGGAATCTCCCTAAGAAGGTTACACCTAACTTGTTTATATGTGTTATTTATATATTTGTAAATATTTGTTTGCTATGATTGGGTTTCTTTGGGTGATCATACTGTGGTGAGATAAGTCTTAACCCAAACTTGAGAGCACAAATAAGATAGGAATGGTGGTATAGTCAATAAGGCTTTGAGGGAGTAATCCCAAAAAAGTTAATTTGAGATCCCCCGCTCAGTGGAGGCCCTCTTGAGGGTAGTATTTGTTGAACGAGTAATCGTGAATGCATTTCTACTTTCGACCTAGGAGCCCGAGAAGCTGAGGACCTAGTTACCTCTTACCCCACTTGGCCTAATTAGGATGTAGTGCGGTGGCTATGAAGGTGTAAACCTGAATTAGTTGATACACAATACTACACTCAAATGAGATTCTCTTGAGAATATTATTAATTTCCAAGTAATTGGTGTGTTAATAATCTCCGAAAGATTGATCAATGACTTTGGGAACTTGTTAGAACCTTGTCTTACAGGTACAAAAACCCATAGTACATACTCTTGGGGTGGTTAGACCATGGCTCCATGCTCGTGATCTCAAACCCTAAACCCACATGTTTGTATATATGTGAATATGTGTATATGTGTATATGTGTGTTTGTGCATTCATCTATTCATGCATTCTTGCACCATTTTCTAACTTTTTAAGGAACTTAAAGTTATTTTGCAAACATCATAGGATTTACAATAAATTTTGGAAGGAGAAGAGCCCAAAAATACACTTTCAAAAGTCCTAAGTTGGAAGGTCTAAGGAAATTGTGAGAGTTGGTTACAGACCCATTGGCTTTCAAAGACAAGTATGGAAGGCTCTTAACTCAGTTAAAGCTCAAGATGGTGGATGTAATTCTCTCTACCTTGGTGCAGTTTTATGATCCCCTATACCATTGCTTCACCTTCCCTGAATATCAGTTGATGCCTACGTTGGAAGAATATTCTTGTTTGGTTGGAGTACCTATCTCTTCACAAGATCCTTTATCTAGTTTGGAAGATATTCCTAGAGGACAAGACATTGCAAAGGCCACCCACCTAAAGTTGCCAGAGATTAAGGCTCACGTGACCACTAAAGGGGGACTTCTTGGATTTCTTGCCAAGTTTTTGATGGAGAAAGCTCAGTATTATGCTGACATGAAAAGTTCAGATGCTTTTGAAGTTATCCTTGCTTTACTCATCTATGGATTTTTCCTCTTTCCGAATGTTGACGACTTTGTTAACATTGATGCCATTAAGATCTTCTTACTTGGAAACCTAGATCCAACATTGCTTGCAGATGCCTATCATTTTGTTCATCTAAGGAACTATCATGGTGGAGGGATGATTACTTGTTGCACATCTTTGCTCTACAAGTGGTTTATTTTGCACTTGCCTCGGTCTGCTACTTTTTGGGATCTCAAGGATTGTCTTCTTTGGTCGCAGAAGATTATGTCACTAACTCATTCTAAAATTGAGTGGTATAATCCAACTTATGGAGGAGTGGCAATGATTGACAGTTGTAGTGAGTTTTCCAATGTACCTCTTCTTTGTACAAAGGGATGCATAAGCTACAATCCAGTTCTAACTCGTCGACAACTTGGTTATCCTATGACGGATAAACCTAATACTATCCATTTAGAGGGACTTTTCTTCAAAGAGGGTGAGAATCCAGTGCTTAAAGAGAAGATCGTGCATGCTTGGCGTCATGTTCATAAGAAAGGAATGACAGTGTTAGGGAAGCCTGATTGTGTCTCTTTGGAGCCTTATCTTCAATGGGTACAAGATGGGGCTATCAAGCTGAAGATGCCTTATCCCTGTCACGAGCCTCTACCCATGGTTGCTAGAGAACCCACCTTGATCTTTATGAGTGAGGAAGAGAAGCTTAAGATTGCTTTGGCTAAAGCTAAGCAAGAAAGGGACGCTTGGAAGAACAAGTACCAAGTTGTCAACCATGAGAATGGGGAACTCCAAAAGCTTCTAAAGCAGAAGGATGAAGAAGATTCCGCTAAGAAGAGGAAGGCGCGAGAGGATTTATTTTCCTCTATCATACCGTCAGCTCCTATTGCTAGTTCAGACATTCCTCCAACATCAGTTGCGTGAAAATTGTACGTCGTCAAGCTCATCCTCGAGAAGACTGAGATGAAAGAGCAGATCAAGAAGCTTACAAGGAGGTTGCAAGGAGGAGAGGGATATTCCCATCAGATTACTTAGGACTTCTATTTTCCATTTCTAGTATTGTCCACTTGTTAGGACTTTTCAAAGATTGTACTTCATTTTGTAATCCTTCAAATTTTATCAATGAAATGAGATTTTTTCAATTATTCAAAATGTGTTCCCCATTTTATGGTGTTTGCAAATATAACTTTTGAGTTCCTTGAAATTCATTTGCATTTTGCACTTGCATGCATCATTAGCATAACATCCTTTGCATTCCAGGTGCTTACTCTTGTTTCTTCCTCCAATAGTTAAGCTGAGTCATCGGTATAATACTCGAGCCGACCATCAACGAAGAATGGATCAGTTGGAACAAGAAAACTAGACCCTTTGTAAGGAGGTTACCAATTTGAAAGAGAGTTTGGAGAGACTTACAGGTATGATGGAAGCGTTGGGGGCTGCTCAGAATCAGTCGTCACACAATTCCCAAGAGCACATTCAAAGGACCGTGATCGTAGAAATCGTTTCCACATCGAACCCAGTGGCACCAGCAAGTGACCCTCAGTACACCATGCCTCCCGGTTTCCCTATCGCCCACCAGCTTCTGAAGCTCCGGTCGTGACCGCTGTAATGACTATGCCACCTCCCTTGGTGCAATCTGTTCCTTATAACATTGAAGAGCCAATTTTCCACACCGCACTGAGCGACAGTGTTGGAGTTAATCAGAGGTTAGATGAATTCCAAGATCAGTTCTTGGAGATGCAAAAGGAGATCAAATCCCTCCGTGGGAAGGACTTATTTGGGAAGAATGCTTCTGACCTCTGCTTGGTTCCGAATGTCAAAATTCCTCACCAATGTAAGGTTCCAGACTTTGAAAAGTACAAGGACAACTCTTTCCCCCAATGCCATCTCATTATGTATGCTCGCAAGATGTCAACACAGACAGATAACCACCAATTACTTATTCATTACTTCCAAGATAATCTGACAGGTTTCGCCCTCAAGTGGTATATGGGGTTAGACAGTGCAAAGATTTGAACATTGAATGATCTTGGTGAGGCCTTAATTAAGCAATACAAAAACAATGTTGATATGGCACCCGGCAGGAATCAATTGAGAGCCATGACCCAAAAGGATAAAGAAAGCTTTAAGGAGTACGCACAACGCTGGCGCGAAGTGGCTGCTCAAATCAACCCACCTCTGGAAGAGAAGGAAATGACCAAAATATTTTTGAAGACGTTGAGTTCATTTTTCTATGAGAGGATGATAGCCAGTGCTCATAGTGATTTTACAGAGATGGTAAATATGGGGATACGCTTGGAAGAAGGGGTTCGTGAGGGTAGGTTGACCAAGGAAGGAAGTACTTCTAGTAACACAAAGAAGCATGGAAGTATCTTCATAAAGAAGAAGGAGCAAGATGTGAGTGTTGTGCATCACGACCGATCAAAAAGAAAACATCAGCAACCTCAACATGTTGCAGTTGTTTCACCAATCATCAACACTCCCTCTTATCAGCCACAGTTTGCACAACCACATATCCAGCCACGAAAATATCAACCACCCCAACAGGTTCAATAACAACATCATCATCATCGTTAACAAAATCAACAGCCTTTCCAATAGGCTCGTCCACCATTCAATAATCAAAACCGTATGCAGAGGAAACCAAATTTTGACCTCATTTCTATGTCTGAATGTGCAATTTAATCCTCTTCTGCAACATGGGTCAGCAAATGTGAATATGGTATATGGCTGTCCTGGCGAGTTTAGAATTTATGATGTGTGATTATTGAATGACAATTTGGTCAGTCTACATGAAAGCAGGGTCAAACGTGGTCGTCAACTTCCACATGACTATGCTGCTTGCAGAATTTGTACAAGAAGTCCAAGATGGGGGTGCCAAATTGTGAGAAACAGTCTCCAATAACTCATGGACCGAGGGCTCCTCAAATGCTATAGAAACAGGGATGCCCCTCATTTTCAACATCATTCCAACACAGTTCCAGGATGCCCCAGAAAATATGTTGTTTTTAACATCGGGTTCATCCAAGAATCATTAGTTAGAATGCATGGTGGTTTGACTAGAATGGCCTTCTTCAGACATGAGAACCGCAATTATGCCTCTTGTCGTGTTTGTTCTGTGAACCCCCGAGGGTGTCGCCTTGTGAGGAACGATATTCAAGATTTGTTGGATACAAGGACTATTACAATCACTTATGATAGAAATCCAGATGCCATGGATGAAGACGAAGAAGTGTTTGTGATAGTGCCCCATTTTAATGAAGTGGAGTGTGTGGAAATCACATATGATAGCAGAAGGTTGTCAATAACTCCTTTGGTTATCAATGTGCTAGACCCAAGTCCATATGTCTCTGATAAGGCGGTTCCATATAAATACAATGCGACCATGCTAGAGAATGGAAAGGAGGTACCCCTACTTGTCTTACCATCTGTTGTTAATATTGTCGATGTCAGCAGGGTCACAAGAAACGATCGTGTTTTCTCTACCACACCTCCAAAAGGAAATGAGATCTCTTTTGAGCAATCACAAGTGAAGGATTATACCATAGGGCAGTCTAGTGGGACTGATCCCTTTTCTAATTCTGATGAAGTTCTTAAGATGATTAAAAAAAGTGAATACAAGATCGTGGATCAGCTTCTACAAACTCCATCCAAGATCTATGTACTACAATTATTAATGAGCTCAGAAGCACATAGAGAGGCGCTACAGAAGGTTCTCGAATAAGCCTATGTCGATCATGACGTGACTGTTGATCAGATCAATGGGATTGTAGGTAACATTACCTCATGCAACAATCTTGGATTTTGTGAAGAAGAAGTCCTAGATGAGGGGAGGAAGCACAACTTAGCATTACGCATTTCTGTGAATTGCGTAAATGACGCATTATCCAGTGTGCTGGTTGACACTGGATCATCATTAAATGTGATGCCTAAAACAACCTTAGCAAGATTGTCGTATCAGGGATTTTTTATGAGACCGGGCGGTATCATTGTCAAAGCCTTCGATGGGTCGAGGAAAACTGTGATTGGGGAGATTGATTTACCTATGACCATTGGCCCCCATACTTTTCAAATCACCTTTCAAGTCATGGACATCCGTGTGACCTATAGTTGTCAATTAGGTCGACCATGGATACATGAGGCAGAAGCGGTCACGTCAACATTACACTAAAAACTCAAGTTTGTTCGTGAGGGGAAGCTAGTCACGGTTTGTGGATAGCAGGCCTTGGTGGTGAGCCACCTCTCTTCCTTTTCATACATTGATGTATAAGAGAAAATTGGAACCCAGTTCCAAGCTCTTTCTATTATTGGCAGTAGCGCAAAAAAGAGTGGGTTTTCGATTTCGTCTTTCAAAGACGTTCATCGTGTCGTAGAGAGTGGTTCTAATGAAGGGCGGGGACAAGTTATGTCTTTGCCTGAAAACAAGAACATAGAAGGTATTGGCTTCTCAGTTGTTGATTCCACCAAGGCTGCTATGAAGGATATGATCATTCAACCAATTAAAGAAACTTTTCACAGTGGAGGGTTCATCAACCCACCTGAAGTCGATGCCATAATTGAAGATGAATCTGATAAAGATTTGCTCGACTTTGTGATGCATGGAGTAGTGTGCCAGAATTGGAGCGCTGTTGATGTCCTAATCATTGTTCATGTGTCTAAGTAATCTTCCTTTTGTTTGTTGTTTCTAAACTCCTTGCTCTTCCCAAGGCAAAAGAGTTGTTGTGTAGGCTTTGCTTTCATAATTCCATTTGCTCTGCCCAAGGTAAAGGTGATCTTGTGTTAAGGATTTTATTTGAATATTGATATCATTAATAAAATTATAATTTTGTGATTCCATCTTATTTGTTTTTACTTTCCAGCTTTTCTAGAAAATGGTAATCATAAAAAACCAATAAAATCTATTCACCTTGCATATTTTGCACACACTGTCACATTCACAAATTCTAAAATAAAGCAAAATTACATGTGTAGATTATTGCACGAACAAACAATCCAAAACAATGACCCAATGCCTTCTCCAAACTTTGAGTTTCCTGTGTTTGAAGCCGAAGAAGAGGGAGAAGAAGAGATTCCTAATGAGATTTCTCAGTTACTTGAAAATTAAGATAAAGCCATTCAGCCTCACAAAGAGCCTGTGAAGGTTGTCAACTTGGGAACATATGAAGACCGTAAAGAGGTAAAGGTTGGAGCATTGCTTATGCCTGTTGTGAAAGAAAGATTGATTGAGCTACTCAAGGAGTATGTTGATGTGTTCGCTTGGTCATACCAAGATATGCCCGGTATTGACACTGATATTGTGGAGCATCGATTGCCTCTAAAGCCAGAGTGTTCGCCAGTCAAATAGAAACTCAGAAGGACTCGTCCTGACATGGCCTTGAAAATTAAAGAAGAGGTACAAAAGAAAATTGATGCAGGTTTCCACGTCACGTCTGAGTATCCATAGTGGTTAGCCAACATTGTGCATGTGCCAAAGAAAGATGGTAACGTTCGGATGTGAGTTGATTACTGAGACTTGAACAAAGTCAGTCCAAAATATGACTTTCCTCTGCCACACATTGACATGTTGGTCGACAGCACTGCAAAATATAAGGTATTCTCTTTTATGGATGGTTTCTCAGGTTATAATCAAATCAGGACGGCGCGTGAAGATATGGAGAAGACGTCATTCATTACGCCTTGGGGCACCTTTTGCTACAGAGTTATGCCTTTTGGTCTAAAAAATGCTGGCGCAACATATCAAAGGGCCATGACTACTTTTTTTCCAATATATGATGCATAAGGAGATTGAAGTATATGTGGACGACATGATTGCTAAGTCCAAGACTGAAGAGGTCCATTTTGAATATTTGATGAAGTTGTTTCAACGGTTGAGGAAATACTAACTCCGTTTAAACCCTAACAAGTGCACATTTGGTGTTCGTTCAGGAAAGCTCTTAGGTTTCATCGTTAGCCAAAGAGGAATTGAAGTAGATCCTGACAAAGTTAAATCCATACAAGAGAAGCCAGCTCCAACTACAAAAAAGCAGGTCAGAGTTTTCTTAGGGCGTCTGAACTACATCTCTCGGTTTATCTCGCACATGACTGCCACTTATGGACCAATATTTAAGCTTCTAAAAAAAACAAGGTTGTGTTTGGACTGAGGATTGTCAGAAAGCATTTGATAGTATCAAAGAATACCTTCTTGGGCCTCCCATTCTGATTTCTCCGGTTGAAGGAAGGCCATTGATCATGTATTTGACTATTTTGGAAGATTCTATACAGAGATTATGCAAGAATACTGCTCCCCTTCTTCAATAAAGTTGAGTTCCATCACATTCCTCGTGACTAGAATAGAATGACGGATGCTTTGGAAACCTTGGCTTCCATGATTGTAGTGAACCGTTGGAATGATTATTCTAAGATCAATGTTATGCGTCTCGACAGACCCGCTCATGTGTTTGCAATAGAAAAAGTCAGTGATGATAAGCCTTGGTATCATGATATTGAGCTTTTCCTCCGAAAATAGGAGTACCCATATAGGGAATCCAACAAAGATAAGAAGACATTGAGAAGACTAGTTGACAACTTCTTCTTGAACAACGATGTGCTTTACAAAAGAAACTTTGACATGGTCTTGCTAAGATGTGTTGACAAGCGAGAAGAAGACATGTTAATGACTGAAATTCATGAAGGTTCCTTTGGCACTTATGCCAATGGACATGCAATGGCGAAGAAACTCTTAAGAGCAGGCTACTATTGGATAACGATGGAATCTGATTGTTACAAATTTGCTAAGAAGTGTCACAAGTGCCAAATCTATGCTGACAAATTTCATGTACTTGTCGCAACGTGAAAAACAACCGGTGGAAAAACAAAGTTGCCACCGAACCTAATTTATCCTGACGGGGGTAAGGAAACGATCGAAGAAACCTCAAAAAGGGAGAAGACATGGTCATCGCAACCAAATCTTGGGTTCGGGAGTCGATTACGCGAGAGGAAGGTATTAGCACCCCCCTCGCATCCGTTGTACTCAATGGGATCCACGCTTGTTGTCTAATCAAGGGGTGTGTCATCTAAAGCTCTTCTACTAAACGGAAACGAAAAGGGAAAAAACAAAAGGTGACTCGATAGGACTTTGTCGTCCTAAGCCTACGCATTCTCTCGTGCAATGGGAAAGTCAGAGTCAACATAGTTCGGAAGACTACGGGTGAATGGAGGAAGGTTGCTCCCAAGGCTTCACCGTCTTGTGCCTACGTATCCTCAATCGGATGAGAAAGAGGAAATCAGAGCAGTCGTAGTTCAACATACCAATTGATAAGTTTTTTTTACGAGCGATGTTAAGTTTGTGTTCCAGCAGTTAGGGTCGATGCCTGTTTGCAGTAGAACGGAAATAACGTACTCTTTTCTGAAAATGATTTGACAAACAATCCCGAAGGATAAAATGGTTTGAAGTTTGTTTGTGAGTTTTAGACAGAAGTGGATTGACTTTATTCGAAATGTACACTGCACTAAATTCTATGACATAGGATCGAATACTTCGCGCTAACGATCCAAACGACTCGCGCACAAAGTTTCCTAAGATGAGGTTAGAAATGCATCCACTCACATTTTACCATGTGCTTAAGGCTCGTGGCGCACAATGCGCA
This sequence comes from Lathyrus tuberosus, assembly GCA_022829125.1. Classification (NCBI taxonomy): domain Eukaryota; kingdom Viridiplantae; phylum Streptophyta; class Magnoliopsida; order Fabales; family Fabaceae; genus Lathyrus; species Lathyrus tuberosus. The sequence goes on from JALAZF010000215.1 coordinate 6,355,748, forward strand.
TCACATTTATTAAGTGTTTTGATTTTGTTTTGAGAAGAGAAATAAGACACGCGAAAGGTCTAAGGGGAAACTCGGTCCTACATGTTATCATGCAAAATGGCCCTACGGTTGAGGGTGAGAAAGGAATTTCTATCCTAATGTTAGCATGCAAAAGATGGGCCTAAGGTTGAGGATGAGAAAGGAATTTCAATCCTAATGTTAGCATGCAAAAGATGGACCTAAGGTTTTGGTTGAAAAGGATCTAATATAATGTTATAATTCACGGATTAGCTCCTAATGTCTATCCTACTCCAAGCTCAATAAAAAATTAAGTTGGACTAGAGAATCCAAAGGGAACATGCAAAAGCAAACCGAAACAAAGAAAATAAACCAAAAATAGCAGCTACAACAGCGCTCCAGTTCAAAACAACAGTAAATTCCAGCACACAAGCAAGACAACATTTAACAACTCATGTTCTCATCACATAACAGATGTGAAATGCCGCATGACAGAATGAGCACATTTAACAACATGCATAACTCAGGACAGGGCAGGTGTAAATGCACAAGCAGCATGTATGTACCCAAAACAAATGCTCATGAATAGGCATCAAGCATGGATGATCATGTGACAACACAATATCAAGTTGAGAACGCATCAAAGATCAATTAATCCACCATAAACATGTCCAATAATCAAGCATAATCATGCATCACAAGCAATAAGAAAGAACATGCTTTCACATTTAAACAAATACACACGAATTGCAAACATGAATGAATGACATGTAAGAGCAATGGCTACGCATGTACATACAATTAAGCACAAGCAATTAGGCATGAACAAATTCTAATGACATTGCGTACTCAAGCATTCACCAAAAGCATCACGGACAAATCATCAAATCAATAATTAATCGCTTGAAACAAACACGCGTTCACGAAATCGATAGCAAGCATGAACATGAATCGTATATCCAGCAAGATAACCATCAAGATCAAGCAATCACTATTGTACAATTGATTATGCAACATAAACAACACATCAAGAATGCAAAACACATAAACCATGGACAAGCATCACAGAAACCAAATGTCGCGTGTCAAAGAATCACATTCATACTATAGTGTGAGGTGAAACAGCTCAAGAACAATCCATAAATAAGCATCATATCAATCCATGAAGTTTAGAGGAGGAAAGGGACCCAAACAAGCTTGAAAAAGCAAGAAAAACACGTTCTGTCACAGTGGTAATCGATTACCCAGTTGAAAATGTCAAAAACGTGAAAAAAGGTAGGGTAATCGATAACCACTGTAACTGTGGCAGAAATTCAACTTTCCAAAAGCATTTTCAGCAGCAAATCACTTATCCAGTCATCCAAATGAATAGGTATGCAATTGTACACGAAAAATTCATCAAATATCAGTAATCAAACACCAATTGCATCAATCAAACAACAAGCAGGGAAACTTGGAGAGTGGAAAATTGAGAGAGAATTGGAATGAGATGTGTAGAGAATTTTGAAAAATGAGGGTGAATGAGAGTCAATGAGTGAGGTTTTGAGCAAACTTGTTTAAATAATCCCTAGGTTAGGAATCAAAATGTGGTTTGGAGTGTAAGTTAGTGTTTGGAATGGAAATTAGGAGTGGAATTAGGAATGGAATGTTTGAATTTTTTGGAGGGAATGAAATTAATTTGTGAAAATGAATCAAATTTTGAACCAATTCTAGATCCTTCTACTGATGCACATGGGAAATCACATGACCAAAATGCAATCCAAATTCTGCAGTGCTGAAAAATGAATTTTCTGGGCAAAATTCACTTGTGGTAATCGATTACCCATATTATGGTAATCGATTACCAGTTTCAAAATTTCAAATTTGGCGCCATAATGAGGGAAACTTGGAGAACCACCTGTTGCCTCTTGTTCTGGGCTTTATTATGCCTATGAAACTTGTCATTTGATATTGTGCCTGAATAATACTTGAAATAATTTGTGACTGCTCTCCTGCGCACGAAATAACCGGCTGGAAAAATACTGTCCAGTACTGGATCACCGAGCAAAATAAATGATGGAGTTTCTGATGCTTGCTGCTTAAAAAATTGGAATAAAAGGAAGTCTTGAGCCTTAGAAACAACTTGATCCCATGTCTCAAGAGCCAATGCCATGATATGATTAATGATGCAAATGCACGAAACATAAGCCAGTTATGGTTAGAAACGAGAGGGCAAATTTTGGGGTGCTACAGTACCGCCAACTCTTCTTAATGTCGTCTCTTCTCTATGGCCTTTCTCCATGTGGGGAATTGACATGATTGGTATGATTGAGCCAAGAGCTTTTAATGGGCATCGCTTTATCTTGGTGGCAATTGATTATTTTACCAAATGGGTAGAAGTTGCTTCATATGCGAACGTCACCAAACAAGTGGTTGTCAAAATTATCAAGAATCAACTCATCTGCCGTTATGGTGTGCCAAGTAAAATCGTCATTGACAATGGGTAAAATTTGAACAACAGAATAATGAAGGAGTTGTGTGAGGAGTTTAAGATTGAACATCATAACTCTTCTCCTTACAGACCTAAGATGAATGGCACTGTTGAGGCTGCAAACAAGAATATAAAGAAGATCATTTAGAAAATGGTTGTCACATATAAAGATTGGCATGAGATGCTCCCGTTTCTTTGCATGGGTATCGTAATTCAGTATGCACATCAACAGGGGAAACTCCCTTCTCACTTGTTTATGGTATGGAAATTGTACTCCCAGTAGAAGTTGAGATTCCTTCTATGCGAGTTTTGATGGAGGCTAAACTCTCAGAGGCTGAGTGGTGTCAAAACAGATATGACCAGCTAAACTTAATTAAAGAAAAGAGGATGATGGCTTTATGCCATGGTCAGCTGTAGCAACAGAGGATGAAGAAAGCTTTTGACAAGAAGGTTCGACCTCGTGAATTTAGAGAGGGAGACCTTGTGCTTAAGAAAAATCATCCTGGTAGATTGAAAGGAAATCCAGTCAAAAGTTAGGGATCAGGCTAGTCAACTACATCAAATCAGATTGGATTGTCAAAAGCCATTTCTATCATCAAAGACTCATCAGTCAGATCATCAGAAACTTAGAGCATATGGAATTCAAAGTTGTTTAGGAGGATGGTGATCATTAATTTGATGTAACCTTTCCATTATTTACCATTTTCTAACTTTGTAATGATCCATGGAGCTACGCCATTTGCTGACTACCATTCAATTAATAAAATTTGAGCTTTTTCCATTTGTTGGCAATCCTTATGTTTATTCCTATCTTGCAAAATGTCTTTTATTTTTTATAGCAGTTTTTGAAACAAATTTAAAATATTTTCTAAAATGCGTGTGTGTTTTACTTTGACTTGTGAACACCGAAAATGGCATTGACAGTTTCTTCAAGAATGGTAGACTTTGAAATGCAGAACTACATTGTTCTCATAACATTCTTTACCCATGTCCCAGTAAGTTTCTACTTCAGGTGATTATGGCAATTCCTTGATGAGTCTCTACTTCGAGCAGTATGACAGGTTTGTTGACCTAAGAATTTCCCAGTAAATCTCTTATGACTCACTTCATCCCTAACAAAGTGAATGTTTATTTCATTCCACATAGAGTCTCAACTCTGACATCTCCAGCTACGACGTTGATCCAAGCTTCCCCATTGAAGTGGGTATTTATTTTATCCCCTTATGAGGCCTCAACTTTGGAATCTTCCATTGCAAATTTCATTCAGAATACTTTGGTTCGTAGTGGATATTTATTTTATCCCCGATGAAATATCTCTCCAATCATGGGTGATTCTTTCCCAGTGGATCTTTCTCTTCCACAGGAAACCAGATTCATTGTAATAATCCCCTAAGTGAAGTCATGATATATTCCCAAGTGGAGTACTCTCTTTTCTCCAGAGATTAGAAACCTTGAAGCAAGACATTGGTTCCATATGTGGCTTCCCCACTCATCCCCAGTGATGTTTCTATCTTGTGAAGATTGACCGAGTATCCATGTCGAGATGTTTATTTCATCTCCAATTTACTTCTCCTTGTTTATTTTGTCAGCATAAGCATAACATAACATACATTCATTCATACAGATATACATTGCATATGTGCGGTTTGCAATCTCTGAAGTTTATTTGTTCATTCACTTTGGTTACGTTTATCCCCAAGTGACCCGGTTTGTCTTCTCTCCCCAGTAGAGTTGCTAGCCCTAAGCAGAAAGTGCACATCCTTTCTAATTCCCCACTGAGTTTGATTCTCGTGGAAGATTTGTTGCTTTAGTTATCTTTTCCATTTTTGGATAAGATAAATCCCCAGTTGAGTTCATTCCTCGTTGGATAGAGTCTTGCTTGACTGTTTCTCTTCAGTTATTTCCTAGATTGAACTTTGGTCCCTGACAATCATGCTTTTGAATATCTAGGCTGTTAAACCTAGATTGAGGGCGCATTTAATTTTCACATTGTCTCCCCAGGAAGAATATATTTGAAGATCACCATTGAAGATAAAATCTTTCTCCAGCAGTGTTGTTATAACATTTTCTTGGAGTTTATACCCATACAACAAGTGGCAGCCTCTATATTTGAGCAGCTTGTTTTGTTCTCAGGTTTTCTATTTTGATGAAAAATGACAGTATCTTTCCAAGACATTTTGTCTATCCCCAACAAGTTATCAAGATTATCAACTTTTCTTCCATCAAATGGCATCTCTTTGGAAATCCGTCAGAGAAGTTTGTTGAAGACCTTACTGATAACGTGAAAATGTATTGTGTTTTTAGGCTTATAACACATGTTATTCGTCATTATTTTACTTTGTTTTTATTAATTTTACGTTGTATTCTGTCTGTTTTGCAGATTTCCATAATTGCTAGTGCAGCTTCGCGAGAAATCCAGAAAGGAAGCAAAGGAGCAGCAAAAGAGCAGAAAATTGAGCATTCTGGTGAAATCGCGTTCGCCATCCCCTAATGGCGTCCTCCATGTACTATAAGCCACGTCATTTAATGAAGAAGGAAATGGCGTTCGCCATTGCCCTAATGGCGTTCGCCATTATCCTGCAGAACCAGAATTTCGTGAAATAAGTTGAAACTCCCTCTGCCCACTTCCTTTTTCTTCTCCAACTTCCCAGCACGTCCAATCAGTTATCAGACCCTTCATATCCATATATATAGGAGTCTTCTGGTCATTTCAAAGCGTCCAAGTTGTGAGAAAACGCTGTTGAAATAGTTTTTAGGCAGAAATTCACTTGTAAAAGTGAGAATAACTCACATCGAGGGATTGTTACATCAATTTTATTTTTACTTTCTTGTACTCTTGGATCGAAATAAAAATCTTGCCAAAATTAATAGAAGTTCATTTATCTTTTCAAGTATCGCTTTTGTTACTACTTTACAGGTTTTTATCGCTTTAAATTATTTACTGTCATTGCATTATTCTTCTCGTTAGTATGCTGCCTTTAAATTCAGTTGCTATGTTCATGTTGTTTTCATCTGAAATAATGTCTTACTAAATTCAGTCTGAGTCTGGCGTATGAGTACCGTCATTATCGATGGGACTCAGTAGAAAATAATAGGTGCGAATTTATGATTAAAATTCTGTTTTGGTTTTAGTTTCCAATCGTATGTCATATTGTTCTGTCACGAGAGTGAGTAGCAAACTAAGGTTCGAGCCGATAGCGCGAGAGTGTGAGGATTGAACCGGATAGTGGAAACTAGGCATCGATCCTAAAAATAGCGAGAGCGCTTTAGGTGTCTATTAGGATTTAATTGATTTTCAAAATACGCTTTCTAATTAAAATGGGCGAGCGAGAGCAAAATCTCATGGTTAGGGAGTGCGGCTCAGTCAATAGCGCGAGAGTGTGAGACAATGTCTTTAAACCAATACTTTCTACAGAACATAGTTAATTATAATTAGTACCTAAAAATCTACAGAGTCCCTTATTGCAATGAAGGATGGATTGATGTAATGATCCCATCTTCCTTGACTTAGGTCTTGATCCAACTTATTTTAACTTGTGCTGCATGTTTTAGGAGTATGATCTTTATATCATATCTCTAACATGTATGGTACATAAATTGTTATTGATCGACCTCCCATAGTATGATCTTCCTTATAGATTGTGCTATGATTGCTTAACATAGCGCTAAATTTGTCCCTAATCGAAAAGTGATCATTTGGTCCAAATTTATATATAAGTCATTTTTAGTGTAGATGTAGTTCTCCTATCTCCATAGTGTGGTGATTCTTTTCCACCTAAGAGAGCTAGTGGCATACTTGTTGATTTTATCCAAGTTGGAGCCCTTCTTAAAGGATGATGCAAAGTTCTCATACTTGTTGGGATGATTAGTTGAGTAATCTACTTTAAATGACAAAATGTCTTCTTCATTAACTTTAACATTAACACTAACTTTAATTGTGCTAAATTTTACTTTATGCCATTTATTTTATGCGCTTTTATCTTTGTGCTCTTTATTTCCTGCTCTTTATTTTTTGCTTATCATTGCATATCATATTTTCATCTTGTTTATATTTCTGCCTTTTTTTCTTTGTCCACTTGGACTTTCTTTTTCTTTTTAAGACATTAATAAAGGCCAAACACCCTAAAAGACCTTAATTGTTTCCTCGGATTATTGGTTATTATCCCTTGCATGGATTTAGAGTTTTGAACTTAGAATTAGGTTTTTGACCCTTTGCTTTTGAGTTGTAGTTTGAGACCTTGGAGTTCATATGGTACCTTGACCTTGAGTTAACCTCTTTGAAGACTTGACTTGGATACTTGGTTTTCATCTGATGCTTGGTTATTTCTCTGCTTATCTTGTTGCTTTTTTGCTTGAATCCAAAGGATGAGATAGTTTGGTATCTTGGTTAGATCTTTCTTTCCTCAACTTTTATTTTTATGCTTTAGGGTAGTCTCTTCATCTCCTCCCCTTCTTATCTTTTCAAAATCTTCTCTCTTTTTCAAAACCTTCTTGTTTTCAAACTTGAACCACTTTCATAATAAACCTTGACTTTGTCAAGTGATTTTCAAACTCTTTTCTTAAATAAAGTGCTAATCAATCTTAAGCATATCAAGACCATTTTCAAAAGTCATAAAAAATACTTAACTCATTCAAACCATTTTGTGCCTTTTGTGCACTTTTCCTTTTAAACTTTTTCATAAGGTTTATACATGAGTCATTTTCATAGTTGATATGTAATTCTCCTATCTCCATAGTTATGTTTAGTGTTGATTCTTTTCCACTTAAGAGAGCTAGTGGCATACTTGTTGATTTTGATACAAGTTAGAGCCCTTCTCAATAGTGATGCAAAGGTCCATTTTTATACACTTATGGGTTACTAGTTGAGTGATCTCCTTAAAATGACAACTTTTCTTCCCATTTAAAATCAATCAAACAAATTTCTTTTTGTTATTTTTGAAAGCTCTGCTGATTTGAGCAAATTTTTGGGAAAAACAGAATGTCAAAAGAGATGTTTAAACATGAAGAAGTCTGATGAAAGAAGACTGGTTAGAGATGATGTCCTAACAGATGTCTCGACATCTGTATCTGATATTGCAGGATGTTTCTAAATCTGTGGCAAGATTTACGGAAACAATCAGTACATGGATCAAGGAATCAGCAAACAGAAGACTGAAGCCTAAGGAAGCAGAAGACTCTATAATTAGAAGACTTAGACCTAGGTTTGGTATGCCTTAGTACGCCTTTTGTAACCTTGTGTTCTTGCGTAAGAAACAAGGGTTTAGGGTTTTGAGATTCGTTGGCTCTCTAGGTTGTAAGTCTCCCTTTGTATCAGTTGATGCATCATGGCAGATATAGGTGTCGCACAGATCCATAAGCCTTGAGGTATTGGATTGTGTATTATTCTTGGATGAAGCTTTTAAGCAAATCCGAGTTAGCTTATTTGTCAAGAAATCTTGACAGATTTCTGTATTGATAGGGATGATGTAGAAATCACAGTTGGTGATTAAGGGAAGTGAGTGGGGTATCTCATATCAGGGTTGTAAATGTTTGAGTTTAGCCTTGGTAAATATGTTCATTGGGTAGATGTTAGGTATAAAGTTGTAAATGAGGGAGTTTATCTTTGTAACGGTTCTACAGATAGTGAAGTCTTTTTCCTGGATTGGTATCCCCTAGATGTAGGTGAGTTGCACCGAACTGGGTTAACAATTGTTGTGTTCTTTATCATTCTGCAGATTCACGTTTTCTGTTAGGGTTCATGATAAACATGTTGGATCAAATGTCGTGACATCTGTGATTGTGCAGTTCTGATATTCAAGGTATCAGTCTGCTTTTGCGCCTCTGAGTTTAAATGATTATGAGGCATAGTGTCTTAACATGTGTTAGGACATCTGCTGTCTGCATAGGCCAGAATTTCAATTGGTATTAGAGCAGGCATCCTATCTGGTTCTGGATGAGATCTTTGGGAGATACTTTCTGGCGTTTAAACAAGGATGAGTTTTGAAGATCAGATCAATCAACTCAGACATACTCAAGGGTATTAATGGATGAGATGGATGTTCTGGATCGAAGGGAGCAACCCGGAGGTTATTCAGGTTGCTAAGGTGGTTCTACAACAACTACATGAGAAGTGACTAGTTCTCTTGTTGGTGTGTCTTATAAGATGTTGTGACATCTTATTAGGGCAAGCAGGATCTGTTCCTTGGTAGTTCCGCTGCATGTGTTTCTGATGGAAGAGCTCTAGAATTATGGAATTCTAGAGTTGTTACTGAAGACAGTTGGTGGAAGGTCTCAATCGTCGGCCTCTGTATTTGAAAATATCTGCATTCTTTTATTTCAAAGTCAGGAGTGATGGAGTAAAGGGAGTTGTGGTTAGATATCTGGTATGGTGACTTGGTACCTGGAAGCTTGGTTTCTTGGTGCAGTTGAAGTCAGTTGAAGAGGAGAGGAGTTGAGTTTAAGTTTATCAGGTTCTTGCTCTAGGAGTTTGATAAACTATTGATCGGCTAGGTTGTCAAAGATACTTGAGAATTCTCTCAAGTCCACTCATAAAGACGTCTCAGTCGTGTATCTGGAGTCTTCTAGTTACTCTTCTGACTAGAAGGTGTTTCTTTGAAACACAATCTGAAGAAAGTGGAGGTGATTTATTTTCACCATCCAAAAACAGCAAGGAAGGATTCATCTCTCTTGACCCTAAGAGTGGATCCAATTTGATTGAAGAATTATTGAGGTAAATAAGATTTGTTCAGAGAAAGTCTTAGTTACTTGAGTCAAGGGTGGCAACCTTGGTATCTCAACATTGTCCTTTGAAGAAGATACTTGCAAAAAGATTGAATACTTTACAAGTGTTCATGACGTGATCTGGTGGAGCTCAGCTGCAATAGTGAAGAAGGGTTATTGTACAAGGATTTAAGATCAATTTCTATTTGTGGAATCCACAAGTATTTAATTTATTATCCTTGAAAGTCAAGATTGCTGATGTTCAACAAGATGTTGGAACATCTCATCATCAGAGTTTGTGCAGAATCATGGGAGGGGTACTGCATACGCTTTAGCATCTGTTTTGTCTTAGGTGGTGACCTAAGAAGTGGCTTCAGTCGGGTGTGACAGAAGCATGTGTTCTCTGGAGAGTTTCTTGGCAAGAAACTAGTCTGGACTTTGATGCTGTTGAAGATGAAGATGAAGACATCATAATCTTGATGGTTACAGCTTGGATCAATTTATTTCTGATCTAGGTGCGTTGGAGCATGGATCTTGCTCTTCTTGTTGAAGGTCAAAGTTAAGTGGCAGTTATCTCTGACTTTCTACAGTATACTCTACTAAGGAAAGTGGAATTCTTTGGTATGGCTATGTTGTAGTCTTGGACTACTTATTTTCTAAAGATTCAGACGTGGCAGGTTTGAAGTCTTTGGAGTTTTAAAGCAGGATGAAGTTTTTCTACTCAAACTTGGTTGTTGAATCAAGTCTATGAGAGCATGGAACTCTTGTTCTGCAAAGGGAGGAGGTTCTTCTAAGTGGCAGAAGGAGGAGCTAAATTCAATAGTTGGATGTCATATCAGAATGTTCTGACATCTAGCTCAACATCAAAAGTCTTAGTTGGTGATGTGGCACATCAACTTAAGATAAGGTGATCTACAGGAGAATGGAAGTTGTGGATGCTTCAAAAAGGTCTATCTCATGCAGTTTGCGGGAGCTGTGGATGGGAAGATGTTACATGACTAAGAGGCTTGGTGGATCCAAGATGTCTTGCTATGGGGCAAGTAATTCATGTGACTTGAAGATTCGATTTCATTAGTGGATTAGTGTATCTTGTGGGAATTCTGAAGAAGATTGAGATCAATCAAAAAAGTGGCATTTGGTTGGTTTCATAGTGTGCATTCAAGCAGGATGCTTGAAACTGATTGCTCTTGTGCAGAAGAGTAGTTAGTTGAAAACGTAAGGAGGTTCTGGTTCTCTTGGAGCTTGTGGCAAAAGTTATGGGTTGAGGATGGAAGTATACCTTCTTTTGGTGGATGAGAGTTTATTTCTCTCTGGGTTTCTGAAGTTCTCTTTGTTCAAACTAGTGGCGCAGTGTTGTGTGAAGATCTTCAGTTTGGTATACTATGTTGATAGTAAGTCCAGTGGTGGAGCATATCAAGAACCATGGTGTGTGGTGTCTCTGGTGTGTGGAAGATGTCATAACTGATGCTAGAACATCTTTGGGTTAGTTATCCTTGGTGGAGGATTTCAGGTTCTGTGAGGAACTGGTTACTTGCATCGTGTCTAAGAAGTATCTACATTGTCATACGGGAGAATGATAGAGTAGAAGAATTGTCTTGGAAGTCTGATGTAAGGTTTTGAGAAGACTGGAGTGGATCATATGTTGATTGCAAGAAGTTCTGGTTTCTGATGCGTTCAGAAGTGGATATTCACCAAAAATCAGAAGTATTCCAGGTTATCATACGGGAGAGTGATAAGGAATGACTGTCTTAGATTGTGGGGTATCTATCTCTATTGCTGGCATGGTGAAGTCAGTGGAAAATCTTACGAAGGGGATGTTGCCCCTGGCTGCAAGTCATGCTAGTAGTGGATCAGTTTGGCAGCTGTGAAGTTCTGGAGCATGCATATGATAGCTGACATCGTTATAACAAACTTAGGGGCCCTGTGCGTCTCTTTGAAGAATGTGAAGCATTCTGATTCAATTGGTTTGTGCCTCAAGCAACTGGAGGTCTATACATGAGAATTCAAGAGGAGTTCGTGTGGTGTATAAATGGTTGCAGGATGAGGGGGATCAATGGGACTTTGATCTCAAGCCAAGAGTTTGTTATGGTTGGTATACATTTCCTCACGGGTAGCATGATGGTGATCATGTGTGAGTGATTATTGTTTCTTGTCATAGGAAGCAATAAGAGAGTTGATGATTGTATTCAGCTGGTAAGTTGAACTGAGGGTGCGTTCTTGAAGACATGAAGATGCGTCTTATATTTTCCTTTCATTAGCTTGGGTGTTCTGTGGAGGAGCACTAGTTACCTTAGATAGAGGGAGATGCCCCTTGATCTAAGATGGATTACTGCGAGGATGCAGTTGAAGTTCCAGTTTGCATTTGTGCGTCAAGCAAGCTGAGATGTTAAGGAGGATGTCTTGACATTGTTGTATTGTTGCAAGTTGTGGGAGACTTGGCAGTGTAAATTTAATGGTTCTTATTGGATGCTTAAGAATCACTGATTGAGTTTGGGAGAATTTATTTTTCTCTGCAGACTGTGATCACAAAACTGTGAAGAGTTTATTCAATACAGAAATCTATTGGGGGCTAACTGGGAGATGTTTGAAGAAATGTCTTAACATCTTGATCTACTATATTTGTCTTCTGGTTAAAAAGGATTATCCTTGGGACTCATCAACAGAATTTTTTTAAGACCTGAGGGTGGGTCCTAACTGGCTGCTTTGAACGGTGGGGAGTGCTTCATAAGAGAAGGCATGAGTAACATGTGTTTTGGATGGTTACTCTTAAATGTTTGAACAGTTTTATCCTTGTTGGGCGGTGCACAATTATTAATGTTGAATTCACCTACCTAAATTTGTTTCTCCTTTGAATGGTCCAGCGGTAACTTCTTGGGATCGTGGTTATCTAGAGAAAGCATTTAGGTATATAAAGAGTGCATCTGTTTGAGGTATTCCAGATTGTGGGTTGATTCATCATGTCTTTCATTTGTGTTTGGATTAGTATCATATGGATATAGAACTGCATTGGCTTCTTTTGCCAATTTTTGGCTAAAAAGGGGGAGAATAGTTGTGTGGATGGGTCTCTCAACATACATCTATGGTGCTGGTTTTGCAAAGATGTTAGAAAGGATGTTCTAACAATCTATCAAAATCTTTCCCTTGTGCCTTGTGATCTGAGTTAGGAAGCAGGTTGTGTCTTGTGACCTGAGTTACATGTTCTATGGACTCAGTGTTAAGCATGATACAACTTAAACTTCTTACTGGTTCTCTTATGACCCTTCAGAGGAAGATTAATCCCTCCATGGCAAGTACAAGTTTAAGGGGGAGTGTGCTATGCACCCTTCCTCATGTACACCAACATTCAGGTGGGAATTTCAGGGATAAGAAGCAGTCTCAGAAGTGTTCCGATCATATCTACCAAACGCCGGACTTTCTTTTTCTACCTAAGAAGTTTTAACCAAAAATTTGTCAAAAGGGGGAGATTGAAAGCTCTGCTGATTTGAGCAAATTTTTGGGAAAAATAGAATGTCAAAAGAGATGTTTAAACATGAAGAAGTCTGATGAAAGAAGACTGGTCAGAGATGACATCCTAACATATGTCTCGACATCTGTACCTGATATTGCTGGATGTTTCTAAATCTATGGCAAGATTTACGAAAACAATCAATACATGGATCAAGGAATCAGTAAATAGAAGACTGGAGCCCAAGGAAGAAGAAGACTCTATAAATAGAAGACTTAGACCTAGGTTTTGTATGCCTTAGTACACCTTTTGTAACCTTGTGTTCTTGCGTAAGAAACAAGGGTTTAGAGTTTTGAGAGTCGTTGGCTCTCTAGGTTGTAAGTCTCCCTTTGTATCAGTTGATGCATTATGGCAGATATAGGTGTCGCACAGATCCATAAGCCTTGAGGTATTGGATTGTGTATTGTTCTTGGATGAAGCTTTTAAGCAAATCAGAGTTAGTTTGTTTGTCAAGAAAGCTTGACAGATTTCTGTATTGACAGGGATGATGTAGAAATCACAGTTGGTGATTAATGGAAGTGAGTGGGGTATCTCATATCAGGGTTGTAAACGTTTGAGTTTAGCCTTGGTAAAGATGTTCATTGGGTAGATGTTAGGTATAAAGTTGTAAACGGGGGAGTTTATCTTTGTAACGGTTCTACAGATAGTGAAGTCATCTTCTTGGATTGGTATCCCCTAGATGTAGGTGAGTTGCACCGAACTGGGTTAACAATTGATGTGTTCTTTATCATTCTGCAAATTTACGTTTTCTGTTAGGGTTCATGATAAACATGTTGGATCAGATGTCGTGACATATGTGATTATGCAGTTCTGATATTCAGGGTATCAGTCTGCTGTTGCGCCTCTGAGTTTAAATGATTATGTAGCACAATGTCTTAACATATGTTAGGAAATCTGCTGTCTGTATAGGCCAGAATTTCAATTTTTACCACGAACTATGAGGTTTTGATCCTCCATTGCACTTTGTGGGTACATAGGCACGAGGCTCAGGAAGTATTGTTAAACACAAAATCATAAAAAATACTTCTCTTCTCATCTCCACCATCTTTTGTAAACAACACATTTTAAGCCAAATATAGGTTTTCAAGAGGTTCCTATAGAGTACTATAGATGTTTTGGGTGCTAACACCTTCCCATTGTATAACCAACCCCCTTACCCTTGTCTCTGTTTTTATTAGTTTTGTTTTAAAACTTCTTTGGGTTTTATTCATTCTTTTCCCCATTCCTTTGGAAAAGTAAAAGTGCAATGGCGACTCTTGCTTTATGAGTTAAGTTAATCAATAGCTCAATCTCAAATTTTCCCGCTACAACTCCTCTTGATTCTTTTGGAAAGTCTCATGCACCTGCTGCAACAAACTTTCCTTCTCCTCCTGAATCCACTTCTCCCTTACCTCCCCTACCTGTATAGCAACTATCTCTTCAATCTTTCTTTTACGGTTTACTTGTCTATATGATTTAGATGGTCCAAAATGTGACTTAAAGCCAATGCCTCTTCCAAGACCACGGACACACCCAGGATTATCCTTGGTTCCAATCGCTTCTACCAAAATGTCATGACGATCTTGTAGAACGAAGAGGCCGGCTTTAGATTGTTCAACCAGTAAATCCTACAACACATATAAAATTTCATCTTTACCAAATTGATTTAACTAAAATAAATATTGTTGAAAAAAGTATCTACTTACAATCTTTTTAGCCACTTCGCGAGTAACCTCTGATGTGAACTCACCATCTTTTCTCTGACGTGCCCTATTCCATTTCTTATGGCGGGATGGTGGAGATGGGGTGTGATCTAGGCTTATAGAATCTCCCAACTCCAATTCCTTTTGTTTTCTTTTTTCTTCAATCATCTTCTTTTCAAGTTTTTCATATCCTCCACGAGACAAACTATGTGGATTGATATTTCTATATCTATTATACTTTTCTTTTTAGCTCTTAGCTGAGAATTCAGGAGTGGTGCAAGACTTTACAAATTTCTTCCAGACATCTGGATCAATAAATGAATACATAAAGTATGGAGACTTATATTCAGGGTCTTCTTCATCTCTTGGATGAGTAATATGATCACAAGTGAGTTAAGTCTTAAAGCCCCTCAAATGCTCACCAACATATGTAAGCAATTTAATTTTCACCATACTATCATATGGAATAACATCAGACTCCTCCTGTGTTTACACAATACTGTTGTTATTAGTATTTAACAAAAATAAATAAATGATCATATATACTTGTAAATCAAATCATAAAATTCAAAATAAATACCGTAATATAGGTACATATGATGTTTTTCAAATCATATTCAACGTCGTGCCAACTATCTATCAAAATACTCATTCTACTTATACCTTGTAATGCAATGTAACTCATAAAGTCCTCAACATTTTCACCATAAGCCATGTCAATTGCCTAATCAATTGTAATTGGGTCGCGAATACCCTTTTCGTGGGCTTTTTTCATCTTGGTATACATTGTGGCACTTCTAGTTTTTCTTTTTAGGTTTTGTATTAACAGAGATTGCAACATATGTTGTATGGGAGGTGTTTGTGAAATCGTCCATGATTATCTAAATAAAGAATCATACTAACTAACATAAATTCAATGATAAACAACACGTAGAAACATACTAACTAACAACATTTTAGTGATCAAAATGGAAAAACAAATGATAAAAAGAAACCATTTCAGTGATATAAGCAAATTTCATTGGTATAAACTACTAATGGAAGAAGAACAAACGTACCTAAAACGCGATGACTTTCGATGTTCGAGTGTTGATGAATGCCAACTGTTGGAAAAGTTTTGATGAGAGTTACGATGAAAATCGCCTAAGGTTTTTGCAAAGAGAATGATGATATAAAGTTAGAGCGTTGATAGGTAATGAAAAGTTAGAGTCTGGTTCTCTAAAGTATTTCGTGCAAAATAGAAATCACATCGGTTTTCCAAAAAAATTGACGTGTGTGTTTTAGTTTTAAATATAAAAAAAATATAAAAAAGCACCATAGCGCCATAGTCTAAAAATTCATTTAAAGTATCTATCACATCAACCTTTTTAAGAAAAACCGAGGAATTTGATTATATAAAATTAAAAATTAAAAAAAGCTTTTGAAAAAATTGATTCGAAAATGTTTTTGCAAAATATATTATCTCTCAGTTGGACCATGCAACTGAGGTTAATACTAATAAAAAATGAAAAAAAGGGAAGCTGAAAATGCGCCAACTGAAGGAAAAAAAAAGATTAACCATTGATAAAAATAACATAAAATGCAATAACTAAGATTATAAGCAAGCTCCCTTATAGCTATATTCCCTCGATTTTCTTAAAAACCCAGGGAATATGTTGTATATATATTTTTTTTTAAATAGAACATGGCACTCCTAGGATATATCGCCTCAGGTTTTAAATGTTCGAGATGAAAGTTTCGGCGTAAAATGTTTTATTTGTTGTAGTGGTAGTTTTCTTGGCAACTTCTGCAACATAGATTTCCATCTAGAGAAAATTTGTTTAAGTGGGTGGTGGTTGTTGACTCAACTAGATTCCTCTGCCCTATATGTGGGGAATTTACAAAGTCAGTTTCCCATTTGTTAGTCATGTGTGTGGTAGCTTTGATTGTGCAACATAAGATCTTTAAGTGGTTAGAGTGGTTAAAGATTCTCCCTAGAGACACCTCTTGTATTTTCTTACACCACATCTTTTATATTTTGTTGTGTGTTTTATTCTCTTCTCTGTTGGTGCACAAGGTTGAAAATGAAGAAAATGATGGAAGAGAAAGAGAGAAAAACTCTATCTAACTTTTTGATAAAAAATTAAATATATCAGATTCTGTTACAACTAACCTTATATACTCTCAAAGTCTCAAATAAAATTTAAATTCAGACTTTAAATGCAATTACACTTAAATGAAATGCAACTAACTACTTAGATTTGGATTGCACTTTAACACCATCCCTTAATCCATATTCAAGACTAAAATCGACAACACCAATTCCATCCCTCAAATGGATAAAGTGTCCATTCTTGATTGCTTTGGTCAAAACATCTGCCAGGTGCTTCTAATTACTACACTGAGCAACTTCAAGCACTCCATTATGAACCTGATTACGCAGAAAATGGAACTTTGTGTCAATGTGCTTTCTTATTCCATGTAGCATTGGATTCTTGGCAAAACTTATAGCTAATTTGTTGTCAATAATCAACTTCACAAGCTTGCTTACCTTGATCTTCAGATCTTGCAACAAGTTCAGAATCTAAACAGCTTGACAAGCAGACAAAGCACCTACAATGTACTCAGCTTCACAGGTTGACAATGCAACCACTGGTTGCTTCTTGGAGCGCCAAGAAATGGGACCTCCTAGATACTTGAAATATTCATAAGCACTTTTTCTATCAACTCTATCTCCACACAAATCAGAGTCTGAGTAGCATATCAGCTCTGAATCAGATTTAACATCAGAGGGGAACAAAACTCCACTCTTCAGAATCATGTTAATATACCTTAGTATCCTGACAACAGCTTGGTAATATGACCACTTTGGTTTGTTCATAAAACTACTCACATTTCCAAATACATATGTTAGATTTGGTGTTACAGAGATATCTTAATGAGCCTACCAACTGTTTGAAAGTTGTAGCATCTACATCATCACCGTCAACATCAGAATCTAGCTTGTGATTTATTTCAGCAGGTGTGATTGCAGACTTGCAATTTATTAGCTCAATCTCTTCAGAAGCTCAAGTTCATACTTCAGACGATGTAAGATTATACCCTTATCAGCGTACATAATCTCCATCCCTAGAAAATATACCATATTTCCTATATCAGTCATCTCAAACTCATTCATTAGCACCTTCTTGAACTTGGCTATCTCATCTGAACAATTCCCTGTTAGTAATAGGTCATCAACATAGAGACACACGAGAATCATATTGTTATTACATGCATGCTGAGCATAAGCACCATACTTTATCTCACATTTTTTGAATCCTTGAAGCTTGAAAAATGAATCAATTTTCATATTCCATACAAGGCATTATACAACTTGTACACCATCCCTTCCTGATTATTTTTCAAAAATCTAGGAGGTTGTCATACATGAACTTCCTCTTGTAAAAGACCATTTAGAAATGCATATTTCACAAATTCATTAGAGGCCAATTTCTATTAGCAATTATAGCAATCACCAGTCTGATTGTTTTATGTCTAGCTACATGTGCAAACACTTCAAATTAATCTAAGACAGATTTCTGTAGAAATCCTCTAGCTACTAACCTTGCTTTATGTTCCCCATTTGATCCTTATGGCTTCACTTTTAACTTGTAAACTCATCGCACACTAATGGTTTTCTTGTTCTTTGGAAGCTCAATCAACTCCCGAGTCTGCTTTCTTTCTATAGCATCAAGTTCTTCTTTCATGGCTTTTAGCTACACTTTCTTCTTGGGAGCTTCTTCAATGCTGACTGGTTCAGAGTTTACCAACATGGCACACTTAATGACTTCCCCTTCAGAGTCTATCTCAGTATCTTGCAACATGTTAAACTCTACAAATCTTCTTGGTATTTGTCTCATTCTTTGTGGTCTCTGAACTTTTGCAGAATCTTCTTCAGATGTTGGAACAATATTAGATATTGGACTACCTTTAGAGGCGTGACCACCTTCAGAGGCATGATTACCACCAGAGTCTGAATGATCATTAGAATCTGGATCACAATTTGATTCACCTTCAGAGTTAGACTCACCTTCAGACTCTGACTCATCTTCACAGGAAGAATCTCCTTCAGAGGTAGATTCTTCTTCAGCATCTCAAATATCTTTAGAAGTTAACTCAGGTGTTAACAATGCACCAGAGTTGGATTGAGACTTATTCCAATCTCATGCTTCTGTTTCCTTCACAATAACATCTCTGCTGAATTCAACTTTATTGGTGACAGGACAATATAGCTTATAAGCACCTGTATTGTGGTATCCTATAAGAACATGACTCTGCTTCTATCATCTAACTTCCTTCTCTTAGCATCTGGTACATGTTTGTAACAAATAGAACCAAACACCTTTAGATGGCTCAAACTTTTCTTATCTTCATTCCATTTCTCTAAAGGAAAAAATTTCCTCGGCTTCTTTGTTGGACACCTATTAAGCACGTATGCTGCAATGGTAAAATCTTCTCCCCCACAAGGTGTGAGGAAGCTTATTTTCCTTTAGCATTCTCCTTGTCATATCAAGCAAATGGTCTATTTCTTTTTTCAGCAAGACCGTTGTTTTGAGGAGTGTATGGAGCAATAAACCCAGGCTTAATTCCATTATCCTTACAGAACCTTCTAAACTCTGTAGATTTGTATTCACCTCCATCATCAGTTTTGAGAACCTTTAACTTCTGAAACTCAGCAAACACCTCATGCTAAATTTGATGTGTGCTACCCATGTCTTTCTCGCGAACTCATCCACAAAAGACACAAAGTACTTGTTAACTCCAAGTGAAAGCACCTCAAATGGTCCACATACATCAGAATGCACTACTCCTAAAGCATATTTTTCTCTTGGAGCCATTTCTGATGCAAATAGCAATCTAGGTTGTTGCCTTTCATGCATATCTCACATGACTTCTCAGGGTTCATAATCTTAGGAATGCCATGTACCAGCTTCTTAGACCTCAAATGCCCTAAGCTTCTAAAGTTCATATGCCTTAATGTCTTGTGCCATAGCTCACTATCATATTCAGTACCTTCTACACTAAGGCATTTAGTTTCACTTGTTTCCACATTCACCTTGAATGTTTTGTTGCTTCCCTGTTCAAACTGTATAATCAACTTCTGATCATAATCATACAACTTCAAGAGATTGTCTTTCATAGTAACTGAGAAACCTTTCTCAATTAGCTGACCTACACTCATCAGTTTTCTCTTCATGCCAGGAACATACCAAACATCCTTGATCAAAACATTTTTTCCATTCTTCATTATGACCTTAACATTTCCCATTCCTTTAGTATTAAGATACTTATCATTAGAACGTATGATATTTGTCTTCTTTCTAGAGTCAAAATTAATCATCCATTATTTGTTTCCAGTTAGATGATTTGAGCGGCCAATGTCCATATACCACCGGTTTACCAAATATCTATCATCAGATTGAGAAGCCATCAGTAGCACAGGTTCATCATCAGACTCACCTCTGGCTATGTTTTCTTCCTCTGATTTCCTTTCCTTGTTTGACCAACAGTTAGCTGCAAATTGACTAAACTTCTTACAATAGTAGTACTGGGCCTTCTTCTTGTCAAACTTCTCATTTCCCTTTTTGATGATTCTTCTTATCAGGGTTGGAGGCTTCTGACTTTTGATATCCACCACCATGATTCTTGTTGGCCTCTGACTAAGACTGCTTCTGATTCTTCCTACCAGAAGACACCTTCAGAGCCTACTCTACCTCTCTTTCAGAGGTTCTCTCAGTTAGACACGACTCTTGTGCCCTTAGACTACTCTGTAACTCTTCAATTCTCATGGTGCTAAGGTCCTTAGAGTGCTCAATTGTTAGAACACTGTAATCAAACTGAGGAGTAAGTGATTTCAATACCTTTTCAATGATTTCTTGTTCAGAGAGAGTCTCTCCATAAGATTTCATCTCATTTGTGATCATAATCACTCTGGAGATGTAATCAGGCACCTTCTCGTTGTTCTTCATGTGAGATTCTCATACTACTTACATAGAGACTGAAGATTCGCCTTCTTCACTGATGCATCATCGTCGTAGCACCATACCAGTGTGTCCCACGCAGCCTTCGCCGCCGTTGAATCAATGATCTTTTCAAACACATTTGTATCAACACACTGATGGATATAGAACAACATCTTTTGATAATTCTTCCTTGTTTCTCTATGCGTGTTTCTTTGTGTTTCAGTTGCATCTACTGCAACCGCTTTGTAATCGTCATTGACGAGATCAAGAACATCTTGAGCGCCAAATAACACACGCATTTGAATCATCCATTAATTCCAATTCTTTCCATCAAAGACAGGAAGATTTGTGTTCAAGCTACTATTTCCGCCGTTCATCTTCGATCTTGTGGAAATTCACTAGAATCTCACTAACACTTGTGTTTCCTAATCCCTCTGAATCAAGAAATGTGATTTTGTTTTGATTTCAAACTTCAATTCAGTGTGAACTTCAGAACATAAATCAATCACACATGCCTCACATACACTCGTTTTTCCTTATCTGAATCAGAACCAGAACTTTAAATTCCAATTGTTGGTGCTAAAGATTGAAAATGAAGAAGATGATGGAAGAGAAAGAGAGAAAAATTGTAACTAACTTTTTGATGAAAAATTGAATATATCATATTCTGTTACAACTAACCTTATATACTATCACAATCTCAAATGAAATTCAAATTCAAACACTAAATGCAAATTACACTTAAATAAAATGCAACTAACTACTTATATTTGAATTACACTTTAACATTTTCTATTTATATAATATTTTACTATTTAAAAAAAAATGTTATATGGTCTTTTTATTTCTACTTGGTAAAGCATGCCAATTTTTTTTTAAATAAAATAAATATATCTAATATAACTAACTCAAATTTTTAAATGAAAATATTGACTTAACTAGTTTCCACCTTAGAGAGTAAAAAAATTTGATTTAATTTTGTAGTTGGAGTGTCACTAACAAGGCAAAAGCCATGGAAAACCACGATTTCATTATAATTATGTTAAGTAATGGCACCTACCCACCAAACTAGTTAGCTGAAATAGTCATCCTTTTATTTTTATCTTAACTTCAAATTGTGAATACAGCTTGTTTTGTTTAGATGTGTGATCCTTTGGAGAGGTCAGTAGCTATCCTTTTCATGTTTGACAATGTTTTGTGGTTGTGTTCTTCACGTTATTAATTGGAGTACTATTGTATGAGATCAACATATATTAGTATTAATAATGACTTTGAACTAGTGAATACAAGATCGAACTAAATAATTAAAAAATGTTTTTGGGTAATGTGAATTGTTTCCTAAAAACAGTGAGCTTGACTTTTTAAACCTCGTTGTCAAATTTGACCTCCAACACATGAAATTGGTTTGTGTTTAAGTTGTTAAGAGTTTAAGGACACATTATAATATAATTAATTGGTTTGGTTAAATTTGAATCGTATATATATATATATATATGGTTAAGTCAGATTAAAGGATTCACCATAGTTAAGTTTATTCTATGTTTATACGATGAGATTATGGATGATAATGTGTAGAGTTTGAATAAAGTACTATAATACATGTCTATATATTTGTAGTTTAAAAAAATCTTCGTACTTGAACTCATACTCACGTAGATATCAACCTTTTTACATGTACTTGTACGTTATAGGTACCTAAATACATATTACTTGTAGTTTTAGTAAAAAAATAATTCTGTCAATTGACCTATTACCTATCATTTTAAAATTTTAACAAAATTAAAAAAAAATCAAAGATATATCACTTTTGAATTGTGAAATAGACGAACCCTTATATTAAAATGTGTAATAATTTCATTGTGATGTAATTTTTTTAAAGAGATAGACATATATATATTTTTATAGATATAATTAGTCACCAAGTCCCTTACAATAATTTTAAGTTCCATTTTAGTCTCTTAATAAAAAAATGTTACAATTTGGACCCTTAATATTAGTTCTATCCGCATTATTGGTCTCTTCCGTTAGTTTAACTGAAAAAACACAAATATTTACCAAGGTGGCATGCCAACTATATAATGACTCAGCAAAAGAATATTCATAGCAACATTTTTCAGTTAAAAAACCAGAAAAAAACACCTTTTCTACGTATCCATAACTTGTTACTCCCTTCGTCCCACAATGAGTGACTCATTTGAAATAAAATGGTGTCCCAAAATATATGACCCATTTCAATTTTCAATGCAACTTTTCATATTTTATCCTCTAATTAATATTACTTTCATCATTCCCAATACATTACAAGGGTACTTTTTCTATCTACACTACAAAAATCAATTGCACTAACTTACCAATTTGCCCTTTCCTTCAAATATATTTACACCACTAAAAGATCAGAACAGTAATTAGCTAAGTGCCAAAATAAATCTGACCCAACACTCTCTTCTCTTGCCAAATGTCATTCATCTATTGGATGCATCACAAATTTGTTTTCCCTCTTTCCCACATAAACCTTCTCACTATTCCTTTTCTTTTCTTCATTCAAATTTTAAATTTCCCCCACTTTTTTTCTCACACTTTCTCACTTTCATTTTAATTTTTTCTCTCCATTTTCTTTTTCCTATTTTATTTTTTTAAGCATAAATAACAAATTTTGCACCTCTTTTAATTTAATGAAGAAGAACACCGAAAAATGTTTAATTTTTAAAACACAAAATTTATTTTAAATAAAAGCATAATTATTTTATAATTATTATATATAAAAAATATTCATAATTTATCTGATTATTGTTGTTTTATAATTAAGTAACTCATTTGAAATTTATTGGATAACATTCAATAACAGTGCACACAACTAACTTTTCATTTCACGAATCATTATCAGGATAGTATCTATTTTATTTTAATCAACAATTGTTGTTATTTAAGAGCGAATTTTTTAAATTTTCAAATGTGAATTTTTTTTCTTTCTGCATCTCACGGGTCTCTTTTTTATATGATTATTGAATACAATTGAGTTTGTATGATCATTGTTCATTTTACAATTAAGCAACACATTATAAATTGATATATGTATTTAAACATATTTTATGTTGTAACAAATTGAATATCACTCAATAATTGTGTTCGACACTAACTTTTTATTTCACGGGTCATTATCAGTACAATATCTATTTTATTTTAACCGCTATTAATTGTGAGATAAATTTTTATTTTTAAATGTGAAAATTTTATTTTTTTAAAATTTTTTTATTTTTATTTCAAATTTACACTAATATCTAAATATATTTTATACCATATTAAATAAATTTACCCGTGCGTCCGCACGGGTATCTTGCTAGTTTGGAATAAAATGGTGTCCCAAAATGTATGACCCATTTTAATTTTCAATGCAATTTTTCCTATTTTACCCTTTAATTAATATTACTTTCATCATTCCCAATATATTACAAAGATACTTTAGTAAAAATATCATTCTCTCTCTTTCATTTATTCTCTTTTTCTTAATTTGTGTGAAAAATCAACTGGGTCACTCATTATAAAATGGATGGAGTATTTACATATCCATATACACATTTTCTAAATAAAAAAAAATACACAAATCACACTCTTTAAACTCAGAAAACTAAAAAAAAAAACTCTATAAAAAAAACTCAGAAAACTCAAACATCATAAAACACTAGAATCTTAAATGAAACTCCAGATCTGCAAACAACAAACAGAAGATAGGCAACACCAATCATCCCCGCCACCACAACGACGACAAAACTCTTCATGTTCAAATTTTCATTCTCAGCAACAATAACAACTTGTTGTCCATTTTGATGGAAGGTCGGCTTCTGAAATTCTCACTCTCATTTTTCAAACTCTTCATCTTCTTCTTCATCCAATTATTCGTCTTCTTCGGCTTCTAAAACTACTCTTCATCTTATTGAGGCTTCTCCCGCAATCGCCACCAGATTTGAACCTCTAGTAGTTGAATCCACTATTGAGCCAACAATAATCTTCAGATTCAACATTTCTCTAAAAAAATTATTAAAAATCCAGATCTTAAAAATATATATATATGAACTCCAAAATAGAGATTTATTTCACTAAAAGAAAAACATATATGGAATTTTTGTAGTTTTCTATGAATTATGGCGTTTTAGTGACGGTGACTTAGTAAGAATAGAAGGAGTGTATTTTCTGGATTAATAATGCTTTGTGGTGTTAAGAGAAAAATATATTTATGGGTGATAACTTTTTGTTGGTGGTGATGAATAAAAATGCTAAAAAAAAATTGAATAATAAAAAATAGGGTTAATAGTCATTTACCTTCTGTAATATAGGCGATTTTTTATTTATCCCCTTTAAAAAATAATTTTATATTACTCCTGAAATTTTAAAATTTCAAGTCTTTTGTCTCTAGGTAGAAAAATTACCTCATATATAATTTTTTTTTTTATTTACTCCCTGATTTTTACACACTTAAAAAATACTCCAAAATTTTAATCGGTAATTCAAAATTATTTTTTTGACTAAATGACTATTAACCCTAACTTTATTTGAGGGTTTGGCATAGAAGGAAACTACGTTGGAGGATGGCAAACAAATGTGATTTACTCATAGTCAGTCTGATCTCACATCAATTTATTAATCAATTTGACACATAACTAAATTTATAGGTTCATTAACGTTCATGATGTGGGGCATGGGTAGAAGTTCGACTAGAGGGCGCACAACGGGAGAAAAGCCCAAAACTGCTACAGGTGAAGCCCAAAACTGCTACAGGTGAAATCTAGATTATGTTAGTGTTAAAGTGGGTGGAAAAGGACTTCTTGCGGTGGAGGGAGAAATTAATATACAATTATAAAAAGAATAGTACCTAAAAATTACGCTCTAAGTTCTCTGATAAAATGTTTATTTTAGACTAATTAATAGAGTTAAAATTGACTAATCAAAAAATGGAAGCTTTATATTAATTTGGCATTTATTATATCTGACGTGGCACACTCAAGAAAATTGTTGCATTTTTATTTTTTTTATATTAATCTATTATCATTAGCCCTTCCACATTTAATGGTTCAAGAATTTTTTTCACGGTAAAAATATTGTCCTTTGGAAAAAAAAATACGTACAGTCTCTTTTTTGCTATCACTATCCACATTGGATATTGAAGAGGAACTTTGAAAGTTGAACTTCCACATTAAGTTGCATTGATACAAACGCATGCCTCTTCAATTTCACCATCTAAACTCTCTCAAATTTATTCTCCCTTCCCCCATTCTTCCCCTTTCAACACCATACATCAATATTGGGTACGCTATTTCACATTCATCTGGGTTAATCAAAAAACGTTTTGGATTTCTCCATTGACAAGCGTCGTCACCCGTTTTGTTTGATATTCTTCTTTGAAGTTGTAATTTTTATACTTTTCTGCTGATTAGTTGTTATTTTTTTCTAGATTTCACAACAACAATGGTGCGACCCATTGACAAGCGCTGCCACCCGTTTTGTTTGATATTCTTCTTTGAAGTTGTAATTTTTATAATTTCCTGTTGATTATTTGTTTTTTTTTTCAGATTTCACAACAACAATGGCGCGACCTATTGAAGCTGTAAGAGACATTAACGATTCTAAAGATTTGTGGAAAATTATTGAAGTTGTAAGAGACATTAACGATTCTATAGATTTGTGGAAAATTATTGTTCGTTGTAGTCATAAACACAGTAGCAGAGCTTCAAATGTGTAGATATGAAAATACGGTTAGATTGATATGATGAAGTCCTTTTGTTTTCTCATGTCTATTTCATTATTGTTGTCTAAAGTTAAAATAAAGAGTAATATTTATATAATTAAATGAGAAATATTATTAAAAAATATGATTATTATAACTTCATCATCATTATTACTTTAAATAAAGAATGTTTAAATGAAGAATATTTAAATTCAGTTTTATTAATATATCAAATTATATTATGATATTGCTACAAATAATAATAATATTATTATTATTATATTTAATTAATATGTAGCACGATAAACATTATTAATCAATATAAACAATTATATTATTAATATAAAGGGATAATATTATTCTTATTATATTAAACTAATATTTAGCAATATAAATATTATTAATAGCAATATTAATAAAATAAATTAATAATAATAAAGTATTATAGGTAATACATATGCAATAATGAATTTAAATTATTCAGTTCCCAAAGAACTTAGTCTTCAATTTACCACTATTCTTCATTTTAAGTGTTAGAGTTATTAGGTGGTATTAATAGTATATAGGTAGATTAAAAGATACACTATATGCATGCATTTGAAAAGGAAAAAAAATCATGATTTGTTCAGCCTTGGCAAACGTATAAGCATTGGAAACATGCAAAAGTAATAGTAGTAGTTTTATATGCAAATAGTTGTAATAATAAAACATGCAAAAGTATTTGCTGACACGTTATTCATAGCCTATCCATACCATAGTCTATCAGCATGCAAAAGTATTTTATATTCGATGTAGTCCTTGAAAATGGAATTCTTTTAAAATTAAAAAAAAATAGAAATCTTTGAAAATTATAGTCAACAAAAATGAATATTATTCTTTTAAAATAATAATATTATTATTATATTTAATTAATATGTTGCACGATAAACATTATTGATCAATATAAACAATTATATTATTAATTTCAGTATTAATATAAAGGGATAATATTATTCTTATTATATTAAACTAATATTTAGCAATATAAATATTATTAATAGCAATATTAATAAAGTATTATAGGTAATACATATGCAATAATGAATTTAAATTATTCAGTTCCCAAAGAACTTATAGTCTTCAATTTACCACTATTGTTCATTATAATTGTTAGAGTTATTAGGTGGTATTAATAGTATATAGGTAGATTAAAAGATACACTAAATGCATGCATTTGAAAAGGAAAAAAAATCATGATTTGTTCAGCCTTGGCAAACATATAAGCATTGGAAACATGCTAAAGTAATAGTAGTAGTTTTATATGCAAATAGTTGTAATAAAAAAACATGCAAAAGTATTTGCTGACCCGTTATTTATAGCCTATCCATACCATAGCCTATCAGCATGCAAAAGTATTTTATATTCGATGTAGTCCTTGAAAATGGAATTCTTTTAAAATTAAAAAAAAATAGAAGTCTTTGAAAATTATAGTCAACAAAAATGAGAGAGTTAATAGTTATTTTCTGTATAGTCTTTGAAATTGGACCATGTTATACTTATGTTTGATTACTTAATTACGTAGTATTAAAAATAAGATTTTTCACTATTTTATTTTTCTTTTTAACAAAATTTTCAATAATTTTTTATTTATTATTGAAGAATATTTGTGGTAACAAACAAGTCAAACAATACATCTTTAAATTAATTAAGATTATCAATGTTTATATCATCATTTGCAATTAAACCAATTGATATTATTGTTTATAAAATAAAAATTATTAAAATTATTAGATTATAATTTTACTCATTATAAAATTTATATATTACGTTGCTATTTATGGAAATTTCTTGATCATAACTTTATGGAATTTTTTTGATAATAACTTTGTATAATAACTATACCGTAAAATTCACATCTCTTTAATGTGTTTAAGAAAAAAAATAAGTTTTATATAGGTCATCAATTTTCATTAAACTAATTGATATTACATTGTTTATAAAATCAAAACAAATAAAATTATTAGATTACACCCATTAAACTTATTTTTATTTTTTACTACACATTTTAAATATTATTTTGTATTGTATTTAAAAATAAAACAATTTTATTATTTACATTAAGTGAATAGAACATGAATAAATTTAAAGAAAATAAAAAAAAGTGAAATTTGTTTAAAAATAAGAAGACACTATTTTGTATTGTATTAAAAAAGTCTACACGTTGATACAAATATTTTTATAAATAAGAACAAATTACAATTATTTTTATAAATGGAAGGAAGTTACAAATATTTTTGTAAACGAGAAAAATTCAACTATTTTTACAATTATTTTTATAAACCGGAATAAGATACAACATGTTGATGCAATTATTGTTATAAATGGACACACGGGAAGACACTTATAAACAGGAAAAAGTCTGTTAACATTATTTTTATAAGCGCGAAAATTTATAAATATATTTATAAATAAGAAAAAGTCTATTGTAGATACAATTCTTTTTATAAACAATAATAAATTATAAATATTTTTATAAATAAGAAAAAGTCTATTGTAGATACAATTCTTTTTATAAACAATAATAAATTATAAATATTTTTATAAATTGGAAAAGAAAGTTATTTGAAAAAATGGCCTTACATTTAATTTAGTAATATATTAACTATAATTAAAAATACTATTAAAATAAAATAAATTATATTAAAATTTCAATTTATCAAAAAATATTAGTGTTTATTTAATGATAAAACTTATCATTTATACTAAAAAATGTTATAAATATTTTTTGTATGATAAAAGAACATGAGACAATTATAATAGAAAAATACAAAAATTTGTTATGAAAAAGATAAATTTATCATTCTTTTTACATTTCTACAACTATATATTATCATTTTATTTAATTAGTACACATAACATAAAATTTTATCACCGCATCAAAAGTAAGTTTTGTCTCTTTATAAAAACGTAGAAAATAATATACATTAATTGTAATTATTATAATAATAATAATATATGTTAAACGTAGAAACTTTTAAGCATTTGAAGGGAGCTGTCATATATTTTAGGTTTGGAAAAATGGGCTAATATCTAAAATTGGTTAAATAAATTTTTAGAATTAAATATAATTAAAT
Organism: Lathyrus tuberosus; assembly: GCA_022829125.1. Taxonomy (NCBI): domain Eukaryota; kingdom Viridiplantae; phylum Streptophyta; class Magnoliopsida; order Fabales; family Fabaceae; genus Lathyrus; species Lathyrus tuberosus. The sequence continues at coordinate 6,384,917 of JALAZF010000215.1, forward strand.
ATGATAAAAAGTGATACCGAAATATATTTAAAATAGGTTTAATAATATTTTTGTCAAAAATATACTAAATATATTTTTTAAAATTTACAAAAGTTTAAAAATTTTGTAGAGTTAAACTTCTATTATGAAATTCTCCTAGACAAAAATACAGATAAAATATTTATTTATAACTGAAATTTCAAGATACCATGGAGTGTAGATATTCATTTAGAACTGAAATTTGAGGTTTGTGTAAAAATTGTAAATATGATATAATAAGAAGGATTTAAAATTGATATTTAACGGGAAGCTGTTATAAATTTTAGGTTTTGAAAAATTGACTAATATCTAAAAGGTAATGTTATTTGAATTGGAAAAATGATTTTATTCAAATATGTAGTTTTAAAATTAACTCATCTCGATTCAACTAAATTTTGTTAACTCATCTGGATTTACGGGTAAATGTAAATGTATCTATGAGATACCAACTGTAGACTGTTCATTTTAATGGTCATCATTTAAATATTTCTCTTGCTGCTGTTTTATATAATTGAAGTTAGAGAATCGGTTGTACGATTTATTGTAAGTATGATTCAATGCTTAAAAGTTGGTGCATATTATTGTAAGTACGAACCAATTGAAAAATGAATTCAAACTTTACAAATAATAATTTGATATACATGTGATGTGAATCCAGTATTATTTAAAGAGAATTATTGAGCTTAAATAGTGGAGGAGAGGGTAGCCTCGATGGCAGGTGAGATGACCTTTAGAGATAAAGAGAAATGACAACTTCACTTCATAAAAAAATTAGGGTCATTTGTTTATTATAAACTTATATGACTCAAAAACATGAAAAATTAGGATACAAAGATTCATTTATAGTGGGCCAATAACAGCTAAGAAAGTCATTTAAATACTATATCTTAATTCAAAAGCTTAAGACATTGGATTTATAAGTCCTCTAACATATATATTGTTGAACTTTGACTTTCTCTAACAATCTAATATTTTTAGGGTTTAATGGCAGTGCACTATCAATGTAAGGGCGTTTTGCACATGCAACCAATTAAAACTTTTATATTTATTATGTCATTTTAGTATTTTAAAAATAAAATTGAAATTTATTCTGATACATGTCTCTCATTAATAGACAGTATAAAAAATTTAACTGTCAGTGCATTTCCCTTTTTCTCATTCTTTTAACTCACACTTATCAAATATAAAATGTGAGCCACCCATTCATATGAATAGATTTTCTTTGAGGGACCCGACTTCTTAGTTGAACCATTAACTCTAAAAGTCTAAATACTAAATGTTTGAGAGAAGTCCTTAGAATCAATCATATTGAAACAAAAACAATCACACAAATAAATTAGACACCACATCTTAATTTACATTCTTAAAGCAATGCGTAAAACAATCGTCTAACTTATTATATGTTATTAAATTTTCAATATTTCAAGCAAGACTTTGAATTTGCCACACAACATAATAAAAAAAAGTATTTTATTCAAAAAAATCAATTGGATTTGCATTTTAACTCTCATATGCGTTCATTTTCATTTCTAGTTATATCACGATTACTATGATTAATAACACATTTTTTCCTCCATATGAGCAACCTCAAAATTGAGATTCAAACTTTGTCATATAAAAATTATGCTATTATAGACCTTCGCTACATATGACTCACCCGATTTACTTAAGTGGAACACTTAATATAATTTATTTATTTTTCAATTTTTTTCAGTGCCACGTGAAATTATTTTGACCATGCCATTAGTTAATTAGTTATTTTAAAGAGCACAAATCCATGGGTTTGTGAGTTTCAAAGAGCACACAGTCCGAAACTCTTTCATCCCCAAAACAACCGAAGTTTCCATTTCTCACACTTGAAACTTTTGTAATGCATTTGCCTATTTCCCAAAACACTGCAACAGGTTAGAAGAATCATTGACCTTAATCTCCGTGGCTATGGCGTCTTTTGTTGTACCCGGGATTTCAAGTTCTCAACTTTCTAGTCAAAATCAGCTGAAAAGAGCAAGTAAATGGGGTTTCCATGGTGGGGCTTCTGTTAAAAGTCTCAAGATAATGATGCATGTGGTCGATCACAATCAAAGTCAAATGGGTCGTAGTGGTGGTGGTGGTGACGTTTCCCATGGATTGCATAAGGATTTGGGCTCCCTTCCAAGTAGGTTTCGTCTTCTAGTTTTTGTCTACCATTAACTTTCTTCAAGATTATTATTACATTAGTTTAAGGAACCTTTTTAAAAGTTTGTGATCATTACATTGAATATTTATTTGACTATATAGTGGATATAAATTATTCCATTTGTGCTTGATTTGTATTCTTGAAGGGATAAATTGTCTTTCTTAGTTTTTGCCTTTTTCATTTGTTTTCAAATGGTTAAGTTGAAGTTGCACACTTTTTGTGACAATTTGCAAGACCATGGTTGAGGACATATACTAATAGCATGTTTGGTTTGGCTTTTGGAAGATCCAAAAGCAATTTTGGAGGTGTAGAATTGATTCTGGAGTGATTTTGAAGTGTTTGGATCTTCTAAAGTAGAATTGATTTTGTAGCTTCTGAGTTTAAACGTGATTTTTACATTGAAATTTGTTGTTTAACTCACTTTTCCATACTTTTACATAAATGTATCCAAACATAAATCAATTATGCTAAACACAATTATGTTAAAATCAATTATACCAAACTCAATTCTATCAAAATCAATTATGTCCACCATCAATCCAAGCACACACTAAGTGCCTGTTTGGTTTGGCTTTTCAGCCAACAAACGTACTTCCCACATGCCATTCCACCGTGATTTGGAGAAGCTACAAAAGGTAGCTTTTGCGGAAACGTGAATTTTCACCGTGATTTACAATTTTCCACTGCCAAACCAAACATAGCCTAAGTGTATGTTTCCTTTAGTTTTTAAAAGAGGCAAAAGCAATTCTAAGGTGTAGAATTGATTTTGGAATGATTTTGAGGTGTTTGGTTATTCTAATGCAGAATTGATTCTGCCTCTAGAATTAATTCTACTTGAAGTTAGAATTTATAGTTTTTGAGTTTAAACATGATTCTTACATCAAAATTTAATGTTGAACTCAATTTTGCATAAACTTATCCAAACATAAATCATTTCACATTCAACTCACTTTTAACCAGAATCAATTCACTCAAAATCAATTTTTTTTCACCATAGAACCAAACATATGCAAGTTGTTGAACTTTTTGTCGTTAACGGCATTCAAAATTGGGGCTAATTGTATTCTGTTGATGGTTAATGAGTTGCATCATTTTCTTATGTTTATCAACTATCCACTTGAACATGATTAACCATACATTGAAATTTGATGTCAATTTTGTGTCAAAATATATTTCTCTATTTGAAACTGGGAAGGAACTCAGTTAATATTGTTCAGCCAAAGAATAGACTAAAGAAAATCGGCATTGTTGCTAATTATTATCAATGAAAGATTTGGATACTATTTTCAAACCTAGAGAGAATTAAGAATCATATCAATTAAAAGTGTTCAGGACATGAACGTAAAGTTTGATATGACCACAAGAAGAGAGGCAGGGGTAATTCAGGAGTATTCTTGTAATATGAATTGTAGTATTATATTTATTACTTGTAACACTGAAACTCTAATTTATTCAAACAAAAAGACGGAACTACAACTTCCGTATAAGTCACAACGTAGACACACTTGGCCAAACTGCATAAACAAACATTGTTTCCATTGTTTGCGATTTGCATTTCTATTTTCTCTTTTGTTACTAGTTGATGTTCTACCAAAATCATTTAAAGAGATATGGTGTTATGATCAGGCTAGTTGTAATCGTTTAGCAAGTCACGGGTTCGATTTTTTTATTGCATTATTTTTTGACCTTATGCATTTCCGTTTTGTCTTTTGCGATGAGTTTTACTGTCAGATATTTGACTTTGTAACTCTCCTTTTGTTATTAATTGTAGGGCCGTTATCCATAACTGACATTGTGTCTGCGTCTGATAATCTTGCGAAAGTTCGAATATCGTATAAGGTATGATACCTGTGTGTGATGTTCGGCACTGTTTGATTTGATGCTCTCGGTTCATTATTATATGCTTCGATTACTGATTTAGGGGATACCAGGATCATACAGCGAGGATGCTGCGCACAAAGCTTACCCCAATTGTGAAACAATCTCATGCAGTGATTTTGAAGAAGCTTTTAAGGTTTGAAGTGATATGCAATATTCTTTAACCTAGACTTCATAGAATTATGTGTTATTATTACTTATATTTTTCGTTTTTGAAATAAAAAATGAAAATATTCTGACAGGCTGTTGAGTTGTGGCTGGCTCACAAAGTTGTCATTCCAATTGAAAATACGTCTGGTGGAAGCATTCATCGGAACTATGATTTACTTCTTCGTCATAGGCTTCATATTATTGGTGAAGTGCAGTTGGCTACTAACCTCTCCCTTCTAGCTCTACCTGGTGTCAGAAAAGAGCACCTTAAACGCGTTTTAAGTCATTCTCAGGTCCCACAGTCTTCGAATTTCTCATTTCTGGCTTTTTTTGGTCATATTGGATTGGATTGCGGAAATTTGAAATCCTTTTTCCTGCAGGCATTTGAGTTAAGTGATACTTTCCTAAATAATTTAGGTGTTAGTCGAGAAAATGTTGATGATACGGCTGGTGCTGCTCAGGTAATCCATCCATAATGAAAGTTTTAAGATTCTCTTAATGTTTTAGTAGAGAGAGAATAATTTTGTTTTGGTTTTCCTTAATGTGCACGAGCGACTAGATTGTAGCTGCAAATTTTCTGCATGATACGGGTGCCATTGCAAGCATTCGAGCGGCTGAAATCTATGGGCTTAATGTACTTGCAGAAAGTATCCAGGTAAAACCCCTTACCGATCATTTTCATTTTATAGGAGAGGTAAGTAATAGGACGAGCATGTTGCATTCTTGATAATTTTCTGTCTTTTCCAGGACGATTCAGAAATCATCAGTCGTTATCTTGTGCTTGCGAGGGATCCAATAATTCCAAAAGCCAATAAGCCTTTTAAGGTGAAAATGAAAACTCATTTTAACCCTTGTCTATATTCACACTTATAGATTCTCTGGAACCAATATCGTTCTCATTCGTTATTTTTCAGACAAGCATCGTGTTTACACTGGATGAAGGCCCCGGGGTTCTGTTTAAGGTTTTGGCCTTATTTGCATTGAGGGACATAAATTTATCCAAGGTATATATATATTTAACGAAAAATATTTCTTCTGTTAGTCTAACTCGATAGACGTTGATTAAAAGATTAAAAGACGATTAACATTATGTGTGATGGAATCAGATTGAAAGTCGTCCTCAAAGAAATCGTCCACTAAGAGTTGTCGATGACTCCAACACTGGCAATGCCAAGTGAGTTATGTCTTAAATAATGCATTTCTCAGATGCCGATCCTAACATTAAAATAACCAATTTTTTTTATTCTGCATCGTGTTAGGTACTTTGATTACCTTTTCTATATCGATTTTGAGGCGTCGATGACTGAGTCTCGAGCGCAAACCGCATTAGAACATCTGCAGGTGTGTGTTTTGAGTTTTGACATGTTTTTTATGATTGAAATTCTTCGTGATCTTAATGTCTATATGCTAAAATCATTGTGAATGTCTCTGTACAGGAATTTGCCACATTTCTTAGAGTGCTTGGATGCTATCCTATAGATACAACCATATAGACTATAGCTATAGCTATATTTTTTTTATTGGTGAGCTTTCAACATATTCAAACATGGTAAAGGAGCTTCCATATAGAAAAACTTTCATATGCTTACTATGTAACGTATGATAAAATTAGTTACAGGGCCAACTCAAGGCCCAAGCAATGGATTTTCTGAGTAGATATATTACAATAGTGTATAATGTTGTAATTGTTCTTTTAACTAGTAGAGGCTAGAATATTATTGTATTTTATTGCACAAAAATAATGGCAAAAAATAGTATCACCATTATTTAATGGCTTTTGCTAACCAAAAATATTATTTTGAAATATTTTAGGTGTCTAAGACCGTACGTGTTTATATATATATATATATATATATATATATATATGGAATCAACTTTCTCTGAGCTAAAAAAATTTACTTAATTAAATTAGATCCAATTTAAAGACTGATTTGGAGTAAACTACAAAATTTACTCTTGATCTCAACTTATATATATGTCAAATCAATAGTTATAAATGATGTATTTTTATAAGATGTATGTATCTAGGTGTCAATTTTAGGTGTTCAAATATCAATTTTCTTTGTTAAATGTGTAGGTCTAAGTTGAGAGGAGTATTTTATACCAATTTAATTTACTTAATTAAATTAAATCCAATTTAAAATGATACGGAGTTTATTCAGCTTTTAAGTTGTGAATTCGATTTGGTAAAATTTGTAAGCAGAAATGTTTTATTAACAGTTTTTAATATTAATTTTTTTTCTTCTAAATTTACATTTATTTATTTTCTTTCTTTTAAGTTTGATTTTTCTTTAGAGAATTTCTTAACCACCCCTTGGGGTTTTTAGGTATCATGTGCGCTTTTAAAAATACCCTTTGTTTTAGGAGAAGTATCTCCGAACATACTTTTGTTTACTCAACGTTGGTTTTTTTTGGAGTTACATTTATGCAATGTTTCCGTTTATATAGCTCCGAAACCTATTGGAATAGGTTTGCGCCAGAGTCCCTTCTCCTCCCTCATTCTTTATTTTTCATCTTCTTCATTCTTAAATTCTCCAAACTCTCTTAATCCTCAAAAAAACATTTTCACCAAACTTAATTTTTTTCAATCAAGTTCGACATGGAGCATTCATTTCAACGATCAAGACACACCAACTCATTCAAAACTCGATATAATCGGTAAGTTTTCGAGTTTCTGAGGTATTTTCGAATATTTCCCGTAAAAGAGTTAGAATATAGTTTTAGGGGTAGAAATTCTTAGATAGTTTTAGAAACATAGTTTAGAGACAATATAGGTATTGTTTGTTTGCTGAAATGGACGATCAGGGCTTCAAAAACCGATTTCCATGGGTAGGGGACGCCATTGCCGTTACTGTTGGAGTTGCAGGAAGTTCCGGAGCTACATCTACATAACAAATTAACGTTAGGGCAATTCCGCAAATGCAGCTCCGGAACAAATCAAACGTTTGAATTCTGGATTCTTCCGTAGATACATTTACGGAAGTTTTCCGTGTGTCCATATCCGGAAGTAAAAAAATGTTACTTTTTTTCTTTTTTGTTTTTTAATTTATTTGTATCTAATTGTTTTTTCTTGGTTATACCTTGCAGACATTATGGCAGACAGAGACGATAGATTGCGACTTGGACGGGTTTTATAACATGCATCTATGAGACGCCAGCGGAGCCAGACCACCATTACCGAGGCCAATACAGTTGGGGCATAACCTACTGCACAACCTTCTTCATCACATGCCAATGACACTCCCTCGACCTCGTATCCCACCCATAATCCACTTCTTCATCCTGGAAGCGTCGGGATTCAGCTGAGGGTTCATCACATCTCCTGTCTGTTACATATATTGATCAGGGGTACCCTCCTCCGTCACGGTAGGATGACGAAGGAGGATGCGAGAGAGATGTTGGTGGAGGAGCTTGGGGTTGATCCACTGGATGCGCTTAAGGAGGTGGATAAGACCAAAGGGGCTCATGTGAGGTTCTCCTTTCTGACGCGTAGATTTGGTGAGGCGCTCGTTGCTGCACGCCAAGAAGATGACGATCCAGCTGAGGTTGAGATACACAGGCAGCCTGTGCTGAGGTGTTATTTTCTATTTTTAGTCGGCACTCAGCTGTTTGTGGACACTTCCTCCACATATACCGATGTCACTTACCTAATGTACTTTTTGGATTCCACACGGATCCATGAGTACAACTGGGGGCGACTACACTGGCGTACACATATTCGATGTTGGGAGAGGGATGCCTGTGGAAGACCAAGACTGTGGCAGGCAGCGTGTCACTACTTGTGGTAACAATCTTATATCTTTCGATTTTTTTTCCATTTCTTTTCATTCTATATTCGTGATAATGCTTGATCTTGATGTTTTTTATTTTCATTTCAGGCTTGGATATTCTAGCACTTTCCCATGATCTTCGGGTGGGGGAGTGTGCCTGATTACACAGAGCTGATGCCGCGTGACCGTGTCTTTCTCCTGCTCAGGAGGAACCAGGCAGTCGACCCTTATAGAGTTTATCTCGATCGTCTGGCTGTTAAGGACATCCACTACGACGTATATGGTGATCACCGTGTGACGCGCCCGTTTGATGACATCTCACTATTCTCAGGATGGTTGGAATGCAATTCGACCATTACTGTTCCATATTTGCCCGAGCGCGTCATGCGGAAGTTCGAGTACACACAGACGATACCCAAACACTTAGTTGTCTCTGCTCCTCTCGGCTTGACCCGTGTGTAGATAGAGGAGATCTATGCTGACTACCAGATGCACATGGTACCAGATGAGGCTCTGGTGACTAGAGCGTATAGAGACTGGAGCTGTGTTGATGGCTACATCATGTGGTTCTTCACAGTCTCACACCCCTACCTGGTGCCCACTGCAAAAGGATCACCGCCTATACCAGCTCATCAGGAGATCTTAGAGGAGCAGCAGTCTCAGTTGAACCATATTCAGGATGTCTTGCCTCGGTGTCGTCAGATAGTGGAGATGGGACGGGCAGACATTGACGTCGATTTCTTCCCTGAGGGGTCTGATCACAGGTGTATATTGGATGAGATGATTGTGGTGGAAGAGGGGGCACTTATATACCGCAGACATCGCGCCAGGACGAGTGGGATCGATGGCCAAGGACGCAGACCGGACGGTCGAGGACGCAGACCGGACGGTCGAGGAGGCAGAAGAGACAGACGAGGCGGCATAGGCATAGGCAGAGGAGGGGATGAAGATGTTTCAGACACACACTATAGTGACTGTGATATTTTTTTGATGTATTATATTTTGATGACATTGATTTACTAATTTTTGATGATGTTTATGACATATTACTTGTTATATATATATATATATATATATATATATATATATATCATATTATTTTATTTACGGATGTATGTTATTTTATATTCATCTGCAACAATAATTTTCATCTGCATCAGTTAATTTCCATCTGCGACCAACAAAATTGGATTTAAAAAAAAACATGTTCTGATAAGATTTCGGAGATAAGTCTACAGAACTTTTTTCGTAGATGTGTCTCCGGAAGCATCCAATGTAAAGAAAAAAAAAGTGCGTCCGAAGATATAGCTCCGGAAGCAGAGAACTTAAAAGAAAATGCACTAGGTGGCTAAGAGTATCAAGAGGTGGATTAAGAAATTGTCTTTCTTTACAATTGAGTTAAAATTTTAAATTATTTATGCATCTATTGTATTATATAAGTATAAGGGTCTGTTTGATTCAGGGAATATGACAATTTCATGATTGTCTAAAGTTTTTAAAAATTGTTCTCAAATATTTTTTATTTTTGAAAATATTATTTACACATAATTTTTTTATAGTTATTCTAAGGGTGAGAATCTAACATTCCTATGAGAATAAATTTAATTACCTATAATTTTCGTCTATTATTCACATATTATTATTATTATTATTATTATTATTATTATTATTATTATTATTAATATTATCATCGTAAGTTCTGTGGTTTTTGGATTGACAACATTTTGGTAAAACATGTTGTCAGCAAGATGCTAAGTCAGATGTTCTGTCATGAGAGTCAGATAGCATGTTCAGCATAATGTTGTGACATGTGCTAAAACACAGGGACGAATCTAGAAAATTTGATAAGTGGGGGTAAGATTGTAGGAGGTGTTTAATATGAATCTGGTCATGATAGATTTTTAATTTTTAATAAATTTTGCTAAAAATATTATATTTATTTTTCATTTTTATTATAAATTCATCTATTATATTAAAATAGTAAGTTTTCACCTTCAAACCATTTTTTAAAGATTCATATTAGACATATATAAAATTTATAAATATGATTTATGAAAATAAGACAAAATATATATGATAAAATAACATTATTAGGACTTAGTGTTCCAAACAAACATTTTATTTGATGAGTTTAGAGACGTTAAAAAAAGTGTGTATTAAACACGTACAAAAGTGTCATTATGACTCAAATTCTATATATTCGAATAATCCATTAATTTAGGGGTGGCAATATCTTTATTATTTAAGTATTGTTAAAGAATAATATAAATATATTTAATAACTACTACCAAACTAGTGGAGGCAGTTGCCCCCATTTTACTATACATGCATCCGTCTATGTTAAGACATGTTATATCAGAAGTCTGAGGCAGGACTGTTTTGCTATTTTAAGTGTGAATTTTGTGAGTGTTTTAATTTAAATGTTATTATTATTCAAGGGAGGAAATTTTGGGAACGTCTGTTGTGACATATTTGATTGTTTTTCATAAAACAGATCATGACGCCTTTTTAGAAAACTTTCTATTTAATTCCTATTTTTGTGCAGAAAATTATGCAGAATATTCGCAACTGCTGTTTTGGATCTGTTCCGGTTTTTTAGCCTAAGCCCATGCTTCTTAAAGGCTATTTATAAGAAAGACTTTTAACATAGAAAGTGTGTGTGCTGTATTTTTGTGTGAAAATTTTTCTAGGTTTTTGTATTGTTCTTTGTGTTCCTCTCGTATGTCTTTTGACATCTGAGTAGGATTGTGTTAATTGTCAATTGTTCACTCATGAGCTTTTAAGCAAGAGTGTATTGTCCTTAGTTTAAAGCTTTTAAGCAAAGCTAAGTATTGTTCTTGGAAGTGTGTTTACTTCTAATTTGGGTTATTGTTGAATTGTCACTGGTCTGTGACTGATTAGGAAGTGAGATGGGGATCTCATATCTAGAGGGTGTCTAGGTAGTGTCATACCTCGAAAAAGCCACAATCCTTCGCGAATGGTCGCGGAAAACACCGAATTTTATTTATCCCAAAGAGGGAAAGGAAAATATCGAGAAAAACTTAAGGAAATAACATGGTCTATCGCAACCAAGTTCTAGGTTCGGGAGTCGGTTACGCAAGAGGGAAGGTATTAGCATCCTCTTCGTCCGTTGTACTCAACAAGAACCTGTTGATTCGATTCGTGAGGAAAGTTAGCTAAGTTTGTTTGTTTTCTTCTAAGTGAAAAAGCGAAAAGATAAGGGTAAAAGGATTTTGTTCTAAGGGGAAAATAGTTTTGCATTGGATCCTTGAAGTGAAACTTGAATTGATATTTTTGAAATGAATTTGAACTTTGTAGTGAAACTTGAGTTGGAATTGAAATGAATATTGAATTTGAATTTGTATTATCATGGATGAATTAAAGTGGTTTGAGATGTGTTGGAAAAGATATGAGTTTTTGAAGCGAATTTGAAAATGACATGAATGAATGTGCATATAATTGTTTTGGTATGAAGTTGATTGAATTTGAAATGCTTGAATGCCATGAATGCTTGAACATGATTTTGATTGATCTTGGTTTGATGAATTGTGTATGTTTATGAATGGTATTGTGATTTAGAATGTGAATGAATTGAATTTGTTTTGGGCAATGAAACTTGAATTTGGAATAATAGGATTGAATTCGGGTTGCTTGAATAAAAATTTGAATTTTCTTGACATGGAATGAAATGTGAAATGTTAATGCAAATGAGTTGCGATGAGTGCTTAAAGTTCTTGAATATTTTATGACTTATTAGTGTTTTATAAAATAGAAATAAAAAATGAGACTTGAATTGAAATTGAATGAGGCGAAAGTGAAATTTGGTTTGAAATGAAATTTAAACTTGAATTTTGAAATGAAGCTTGAATAGGAATTGGAATGAATTGAGACTTGGCTTAGTGTTGAATTTTGTCTTGAAAATCGTCTTTGAGATAACTTGAATTATGACATGATTGAGATGATGAATTGAATTTGATCTTTGCTCTTGATGACACTTGTTTGAAATGAGCTTTGCTTTTGAGTTGAGTTTTTGCTTATTGCAACTTCATGAATTTAGAACCTTGATGATTTGAACTTGGAATGAAAGGCTTGAATTATGAAGTTTCAAAATTTGAAATTTGAGGCCTAACAGTTTTTTTTTTTTTTTGTAGGGAACTAACACTTTGTGTGAAATTTCTTGATGATTGTGCATGTAGCAGCTTTGGTGGCATATTGTCAATTGCGTGAAAACTACGGGCAAGGCTTGGCAGGTGAGGTTGAGGTTCGGTAGCTGCTGAAAAATTGTTGTGAATGTGACTGTTTTTATTTATTTATTCTGGAATTATGTGTGTATGATTGGTTTGTAGCAGGGAGGCGATGAATCGTGTGCGGTTTGGCGCAGGTCATACAAGAAGTACATCGTAAGTGTTGATGCGGTTGTGAACTTTGGCTTAGTTTTGGTTGATTATTACTTGCTGCTCATTAAATATCTTGTGTGGCTTTTGTGCAGGTTTTTGCATAGCTTGATGCTTAGAGATTGTGTGGCTTACGCAGCAGGCTTGCTTTTGTGTGGTAGTATGTCGCGATTGCCGGCGGTAGCAGTTGTGTCGAGTTGGACGTGAAGTCTTGGGCAAAATTGTTGTTGGCTAAAGGTGCGTAGTGTGTGCCGTATATCTGCGGATAGGATACAATGGTCAGAAAACTTGGGAACAAAGTAGATATTAATGTTGCGACCACTCTAACATCCAAGTCGCAGAGAGAACAACCAAGCATATCATAGCTTCATGCACTGCTGTTCTGTCATTTGAAGAAAAACAATTGTATAATGCACCAATTTTTTTTTTACATTAGCTGCAACATGAATCTTCGGTTCCTTTAATAGATTCCAGTTCATAAACTCTCAAAGAGGAGACAAATGTATTCCATAATAGTCCCAATACAACCTCAAATTTTCACTTTTCACTTTTAATTAGACTTGAGAAATTCTGAATAAACTGACTCAAACACTTCAGAACCTCCATTCTGATACTCCAATCATCTGGATTTTCATGCTAAACTGGAATTTCTAGAATAGAAGAAAATTACTCCATCCATGGTTTAAGCAAAGGAACTACTAGAGAACTTGTTTCTACTTATAAACACCACTCATCGTCCCCAGCATAGATGTACAAGAATAGACTATTGAAAGGGTTGAAATTTGGCGATATAAATTTAGGTGTCCATGTGAAAAGTATCTCACGCATAGGCAAAAAAAACATTTGAATCATGAAGCCTTTCCATCTCCTTTATTTGTCAATTTCCTTGTAACTTTGAACTTGATTTAACTTGGGATAACAATTGATACTTGAATAGAAAACTTGAGCTTTGTTTATTAAACTTGACTTGGATTGAGATTGGAATTGAATTAAAACTTTGGAGAGAATTAAAATGCATGACACTTGACACTTGAAACTTAAAAATGAAATTTGAGATGGAATTAAGTTTGATTAGAATTAAATATGATGACTTGGATGTAATGAAAAAGAATTGAAATTTGTTGGTTTTGAATTGATTATGAAATCTATAATATAAGAAAAGTTGTTGTTCTAGAAATCACAATATTGTCTTACCTTGCTTTTCTGCCACATCATGCTTTTAGGGGTATTTTGTGTCCAAAATTTACTTTTTCTAACCAGTGATGTCATATTGTTCAAATGCAACTTGAAGTTTATAGAATGAAGTATAATGTAGTGGGATGATTATGTCACAACATAAAATTTCTTTGGAAACTAACTATGTCAATTAAATTTGTTTATTTTTTCTCTCTCTTTTCATTTGCTTCCCCCAAAACCTGTGCCACGCTTTTCATTTTGTGCTTATTTTTCTCTCTCTTCGACCATCTTCTAGGTCTGGCGTCTTCTTCGTCGTCTGTGTTCGCTCTGTTTGAGTTTTCTTCAGAGGGTTGGTTTGCGAAATGCAGAAGGTCATGTTCTTCTTCATCTTCTTTGATAACAATGTTGTGATGATTTTTTATATTTTTGATTCAAACATTGGGAGAAGAGATGTTTCATGGCAAGGCGATAATGTATCTATCGAACAACATTTGTTGTATTTCGTCCAGATGCAAGATGTAACGCCCAAATATTTAATTATTTATTTAATTGAATATTTAATTAATTATTTGTGATTATTTCGGTTGATTTTGGTGATTGCGGTGAATTAAGTCGTTAAGTCGGTAAGTCGTAGAAATAATATTAGAAATAATATTAAAGTCGCGGAATAATATTAGTAGTAATATTATTCGTAGTTGGAGTGTGTTCGATTAAGTGGGCTTGGATTCGTGTCGGAATTAGTAAATTAGGGGGTGTATGTTTAGGCCCATTAGATATTATAATTGAACATTATTATTTTAATAAAACAAATAAGATAAAGGAAATAGAAAGATTGGGGAGTTTTTGGAATCAGTTAGAGGAAAAGTTGAGAACGTGAGAGAAGAAGAAGTTGCGAGAGAAACCGCTACCGGTGTCGATTTCCGGAACCCGATCGATCGTCGAGCTGCCTTCAATCCAAGGTAAGGGTGGGTTCGATTATTATAACCGGGTTATGATGAATGGTATAAGGGTTGGGGATTATATGAGTTTTCTTCCATTGATTTTCGATAGGGTTGTCGTCTGTGTGGAAATTAATTATGATGTTGTTGAATTGTGAATACTACTGTTATGATGTTGTTGTTTCTGTGTTGAAGTGGTTGAAAATTATAGTTGAATGAATTCTTGTAAGCGTTCCCGTGAAACTGATTTGGCCAATGTAAAAAAATGTCGATTGGTTGAGTTTTGTGAAATTGTTGCTGGTAATTTTCTATGAATGTTGTAGTGAATATTTGTTTTTTCTGGAAATCTTGGTTGGATTGGATAACACTGTGCAAATGCACGGGTGGCGCAGGCCACCCAGAACAAAAGAAAATATATGTGGCGCAAGCCACTTAGTTGGAAAAAGGAAGCAGGTGGGCCCGGCCACCACAAGCTATGTGTGGCGCCAGCCACCTAGCAATACATGGCGCAAGCCATGATCCCTCTCAAAGGGTGGCGCAAGCCACCCATGTAGGTGGGGTCCCACTTAATTTTCCACACCTTTAATGCTATGATTTCTAATTACTAGTACTGTAACATAAGCATGTTCTCCTATTTAAATTGATGTATTAATAAACCACATATTAGGCAACCAAGATGTTAATAATAGACTTCATAGCAGTAAATTATTATAGCCACTAATAATGTGTAGCAGAATCCTTTTAATTGGTCTGGTAGCAGAGAAATTAATTGGTAACCAGAATTAGTAAAATCAAGATTAGTAGGAAAAGCTCATGCTCAAGTTTTTGACAGAAATCTAATTAACCCAACAGTGGTAATTGGCGACAGAAAAATGAAACAATAGCAATAAACAGGTTTTAGCAGAAGATTAGAAACGTATTGGTAGCAGTGATGGTTTTAACAGAAAATGAAAATAACAGGTTTTGTTATAACAAACAGAATTTTGACAGCAACAGGGTTAATAACAATTCATGATAGAAGCTTGGAAATGATTTTAAGGAATCGTAACAGAAAGTAGAGTTTTGAAATAAACTGGTATTAAATAACAGAGGTCAAGAATAGTGCAGTTTTAGTCGGTTTAGCCGGTTTAGGCGAAAAACTTAGTTGTCCGGAATTTAACGGAAATTGTCGGAGTAAGTCGGGTAATTTAGTAGGTGACATTTGTTGAAATAATGTCGAAAAAGTGGATTCGCAGGTACAGCTGATTTTGTTGTTTCGTTCCGATACACAGACAAATTTTAAGTTGAAGGTGTAATAGCCAAAGTTGACTACGTTGTTTATGTCGTAAAAGTTGCTATGTTGTTTAAGTTGATTATGTTGTGGATGTTGTTGAGTTGTTATGTTGATGAGTTGTGCATGTCATAAAACATACATTGCATTTTATGTCGGAGCGTTGCTCACACCACGTTGGCCTGGATTGGCATATGTTGAAAGTTGAAAGTTGAAGGCTTATGCCTTGATGCCTCGATAAACTGGCAATATTAAGTTGGGAGTTTTACTCCGATGGTACCACATGCATGACATTGTTGAGTCTCATTAAAGTTGCATTTTCTTAAGTTGTTGTTGATTTTTTTTTTATTTGTTGTTGCTGATTTTTAATTGTTGTTGTTGATTTTGATTGTTGGTCGTTGGTGTGAAGTGGTGATTATTTGTATGATTCTTGCCTATATATTATTTATCATACTCCGTTTATAATTTTCGGTAACTCACCCCTTCTGTTTGAATGTTGTCCCTATGTTGGCAACGTGCAGGTAATCAAGAGGAGTAGCCGGTTACCTTAGTTCGAGTCGGTGGTTGTCGCTCTGATACGTAGCACTCGGGGGGATGACGCATGTCTTTTATTCATTAGTCTACATGCTGAATTTTTAATGAAATTGCTGAAAAATACTTTGTTGTTAAATTTGAAGTTGTTTTATGTTGAATAAAGATGCTACTAAGTTGTTAGTGAATCCGCTGCGTTGTGTTTGCTTAAGTTGAATAAAGTTGAAGACCATTTGTTGTTTTATGTTTCCCTGAATCGTTATGTATATTTCATGATTAATTATTACGTGGTGATTTTAAGGTTGAAAATGTGATATCCCGTGTTATGTCGAAAAATTTTATAACTCTGATTTTAATATAATTACTGGGTAGAAATGGGGTGTTATACAAGACGCAGCCATTGGGAACCTCTTCTCTCGCATGTTCGAGAAAATGTGAATCTGAGCCTTCTTTTGTTCATTCGTTTGGGAAAATTTGTTTGATATTTAGGGTTTTTTGTTTGTAAATTTTGAAACCCTAAAGCTGTAATTATTTTGAACGCAATCTGAACGAAGAACCCTAGATCTGTGCTTATTTTGTTTTTTATTCTAATTAATTTGGCTTGAAAGTGATAGGGTAAAATGTTTGAAGGTGAAACCCTATATTGACACAAAATCTGAACGAAGAACCCTAGATCTGTAAGTATTTTGTTTTTTAGTCTTATTAATTTGGCTTGAAATCTGAACTAATTAAGTATTTTCTAATTAATTTGTTTGAAAGTGATGCTAATTAGTTGCTTTGTTGCAGGTGGTATAGGGTAAAATGTTGATGGTTGATGCAGTGCGACATCTTCTGGAAAATGTGCAACAAGATTCTCATAACCACTAATTTGTTTTACTTTCTTATAGGCAATTTAGTCTATATTTTTTGCACGGTTAGTTAGTTTATTTTACTTTATGACAATTCTTGCATTGGTTTAGTAGATGTGTGTCGTTGTATAAAATGTAGATTTGGTTAATATTTCCTTTTATTGTTTTCTTTGCCCATTAACTTTGTTGATGCTGTTATCGTTTTAACAATCTGATTCTCCAAAAGATGAACTCATTCAAGGTTACATTTAGTATTTCAATGATATTAGTCTAATTTTGTGTTTGTAACATAGTCATTAATCTTGAAGGATTGTATACCTCAAATATTTCACTTAAAATCTCAATTCAATGTGAATAGATTTTTTCTAATATTAATGGCTTAACTTGCTTACATCATTCAGATGTTTGTTAGAAGGAAAATGGAGTGATTTTCATTGTTGGTTGTTCATAGTTTTTATAGTTCTATTGAATTTAATATATTGTGACAATTATTATTTGATTACCATGGACATTTCTTCTTATATGAGAGCAAGTTGTGAAACTTTCGTGATCGAAAATCCCAGACCATACCAATAGAGTCGACTGGAGTATCGCAACACATTATTCTCTGTATTTGAAGTATTGGGCTACATGCAGGTATGTTACAACTACTGTTGAAACAATACAACTTTCATATTAGAAATGACTATTGTATTATAACTATACTTTATTGATGATATATAATTTATTTCAGAAAGTTGATAGATTGTATTAAGTGACTACACAGACATAACTTGTCGCCTTTGATTATAACCGTCTTTCTAAGGTAATGTGATACATTAAATTGTATTGTATTTGATGTTTTAAGGCACATCTAACATGATATTAATATGGATATGTGATTTATGCATAGGAGTTTTGCGTTAGGGATGTGTGCCTACAATATCTACAGAGCTATTGATCATTTGAGACAATGTCATCTATATCTAATGATGGTGTTATAGGTTTTGGAAGCACTTAACCCCTATTTATAATGATTGGTTACATTTCTTGGTATCATTTTTTGGTTTTGCACTGATGACAAACTTGAAGTTTTGTAGTTAGGTAGATGTTATGGAAATCACAAATTTGGCCTAATTGGGAGAAAAGTTGTTTCATGGCAGTGATGACAATGGGGGAAGAGTTGTTTCACGGCAAGGCGATAACAATGCAGTGATGATTTTTTATATATTTGATTCGAACATTGGGGGAAGAGTTGTTTCATGGCAAGGCGATAATGTATCTATCGAACAACATATGTTGTATTTCCTCCAGATGTAAGACGCAGCCATTGGGAACCTCTTCTCTCGCATGTGCGAGAATATGTGAATCTGAGTCTTCTTTTGATCATTTGTCTAGGAAAATTTGTTTTATATTAATGGTTTTTTGTTTGTAACATAATGGCCATCAGCAGAGTTGCAAGCAACTAGTTCTTAGAGGCCTGCGTAGATATAGTTGTGTTTTGCAGATAAGCAGATGGACATGCATATAGTTGTATTTTGGCACCATCAGAGTTGGAAACGTGATCTGCAGACCTATTGTGGAATGTGCCTATTTTAGCATGGTTATTATCCTGGGGATTATTAGAAGCATTAGGACTTAATATGCCTCAGGGTTGGTCCAACAGAGGTATTTGTTTGTTAGTAGTATTTTTAGAATTTTGATTGTTGTGTTTAATTTCCATTTACTGAAACAACTTGACAACATCATGTCCATTATATCATATGAATAGGTGCATCAAATGAGTCGACTTTAGAGTTTTTCCGGTTCAAGGTTTGTCTTTTAAAGAATGTCTTTTATGAAAATTATGTGCAAGTGTGTCTCTTGTGATTCAAAGAAGTGTTTCTTTACAATGTATGGTTGGTCAATTATGTTGAATTATCTCTTTTTGGGGTGTTTGAGTGTAGTTTGAGGCTGGAAGCAGATTCTAAATGATTCACGGTTGATGATACATGGTTGGTGCTGTTACAGCTGCTATTGAGGTTTCTCCTGTAGTCATGCTACTGCAAAGAATGATGTTGAAATATCCCTACATTCAATGTAGGTAAATCATATTTCTGCAAAACCTTGATCAATTTAGTCTTCATTATCCCATTAATTGAGAATTTTGAGATTCTTAATTTGTACATATATATATATATATATATATATATATATATATATATATATATATATATTCAAATTTAATTTATGCCTTTGAAATCTATTTACCACTTATAATGTAAATAGGTTTTGTGCCCATAATAACTATATACAATGTTTTGCTTCCCAATGCCCGATATTAAATAATAATGTATTTAAAAATTAATGACAACGTTGACCATTAGTATTCAATAACCAGCAATGGTTATTGAACTACCCAACCAATAATGACAGCCCAAATATAACTTTTAGAATCTCAATGTAAACAGAAGACGAGAAATCAAATAAATCATTATATAAACGTTTTTCCTCTTCTTATTTTCACACAACCGGCATCATTGAAGAAGGAAAACCAACATGAGTTTGAATGATGTTGTCCATACCCAACAAAGTTCACCTGTCCAACAACCAACTTCAGATGTTCACAACCAACTTCAGATGTTCAACAACCATTTCAGGCGCAACAAGTCCAGGCCGAGGAAGCTGTCCAGAGCCTACACTCAGTTGCAGTTCAAAGAAGACGGACCAGGAGGAGAAATAACAGATCAAGAAGGATACGGAAGAAACTTACGTTCGATTTAGATGATGAAGACTTAGCACCAATTGGTTGGAGCAACTTCATGTCGTTCAGGCCTTTTAGATTTGACTATTAGGAGTTTTATTTGTCTTAATCTTGTAACTTTCGCTTCTGAATCGATCAGTTTGAATGATATGGATTTCAATTTATTTTAATGAAATTATCGTTGCTTTTATGATTTCCATTTATGTGTTATATAGTTATAATCTTCTGTGTAAAAAGTTTCCTGCCACATCATTCACTGATTCTGGGGAAGAGTTTATTGAACAAGCTTCAAACTGATTCTGGTTTTCATATTGTGAATGGTTTTCATAATGTGAATGGTGCCATCAGCAAGAGGTCAATGTTATTCCATCACTCGGAAGCTGATATAATCATACTGTTAATCTAGATTGTGAAAAAGTTAATTTAGGATTTTGGTTATTGATTCAAAAGTTTTATGCTTGAACTCCTGCAGGTTGTATTGCATCAAGTGCCGACCCAAATATTGTTTTAGAGGCTCTGAATCTTTTGTTGTCTGATGAGGTATTATGAAATTTATACGCAATCTCAAGTTATAAGTAGATGAGACGAAATTCCTTCTTAGTTGGCCATCTTTTATCGAAATGATTTTTTATATTTCAGACCAAGATATCATTTATTTAGTAGGAGGAATAAGCTTAGAAGGCATTGGAATTGCAGTAAGATGGTTGAACGTATGCATGTGCTTCCATGTTAACAAGTTCAAAGTATCTCATATAAATAACACCAATAAGTATGAAATATTTAAGTTATAATGTGTTTGAATAAGGATTTACAAAGTTCTAAAGTTGTTGTCATTAAATTGTTAAAAAAGGTCAATTTTGGTTTTGGTGAACCAAACACCGTTCTTCTCCCTCCTCTCAATTTGCCCTTTTAGTTTGCTACTTCATTAGTTTTTGTGTGAAATGAGAGCATGTTTCTAGATTTACTATACTTCAAGTATATTGACTTTATGTTGTTTCCTACTCATTTTAAAAATTCTTCACATACAACTCTTTGTTTTATTGTTTGTTAAGTCAATGAAATATGTGAAATGAATCATGATATGCATTGTCTGTCCTTACACATAAGATGATCCTCATGAAAGAAGACTGCACTTCAGAAAACTGTGTACTTGATCCTCATGAAAGAAGATTTCATCTATTAGCCGGCTTTTGATTTGGATACATGATCTACAGATCTATTGTTGGATGTGCCTATTTTAGCATGGTTATTATCCAGGGGATTATTATAAGCATTAGGACTTTATATGGCTCAGGTATTGTTTCATGTAAAACACTTACCAGAAGCAAATAAAGATGTTCAGTAAACCAGAATGATCAAGTAATGGATAATGGCCAAGTTTGTTTCCTTTTGTGCGACTTTATAAATTTGGGTTTTGTTATTAACTTAATCTCTTTTATTTTATCTGTTTAGGTTTTTGAACTTTGGGGAACCAACATTTACTTATATGCATTTGGCCATCAATGGTGAAGGTGAAGATTCTCTGATTTGATGTGCACTTTGATTAGTATATGTTTTTGATTTTTATGGATTCTAGAAATACGAATTACAGTTTTGTTCATGACAAACACATAGAAGCTGATGACAGAAGTGCACAACCATGGTGAATAAGAGTTTGCCTCAACTGGTATATTATATATATTATATACTATATACTATAGTTAAATTTAATTGAATATTTTTATGTAGATTTCTTGTAGGAGTGTTTATGTATATAGAGTTATATTTTGCAGGTTTTGTAGAAATGGTTGATATGTTTTATATTACATCTATGGACAATATCCAGGTACCTGTCCTTATCCACGTGAAGACAATACTTAGTATAGATTGGTACTCCTAGATCTCTCCATTATATTTCTGACATTTCTAACATTTCATATATCTTAACTATTCTTTCTCTCTCATCTCATTAATTTTATAATAATTTATTTATGTTCTAATACCTACCCCCATTAGCCACGGTTCATGACAATAAAGAGTAGTCTAATCATGAACAATACTAATAGTCATTTCAATAAATGTCAAATAATATAATACTCCCTCTGTCCCATATTATAAGAGAAATTCACTTTTTAGATTCATTAAATAATTAATGTATCTGATCTATATATAGACCAGATACATTAATTATTCAAAGAATCTAAAAAGTAAATTTCTCTTATAATATGGGACGGAGGGAGTAGTCATTTCAATAAATATCAATTAAGACCTCAATTAATTAAATATCAATTAATATCAATTAATTAATATTAAATAATATAATAAAAATCTAAAAATATAGTCATTAGTTTGACTTACTTTTAGTATTCTATAAAATATGGTTTTTATAATGAAGTTAAAAGTAATATTGGGCTGAGTAGGAAATAAGGTATCACTGATTGAAAAAAGGCCCACTTTATGTAGTATAAATTGGTATTCATTCATAGTGCAGAAAACCATAACAAGGAATAGTTAGGGGCATTTGTTGGTACTGTACACTAAATAAACACTCCATGGAAACTGTGAAACCCATTTCATCTTCAAGCCGGTAAGCTCTTCATTTTCCTGTCAACTAAAAAAAAAATATGTTTTAGTTTTATACATCATCAATGCTTAAAGGTATGACATTTGTTTTTTATTTCAGATCTTCCTCTGATATCTCAGCAACAGAGGAACGAACTGAACATTATGGTGA